>JARWMV010000009.1:0-456827 GCA_030998015.1 Ceratorhiza oryzae-sativae
TCACAGTAGGCTAGTACAGGGGTACGTCTCAATCCTGGGTGATGAGGAAGAACTCAACCTAATGTCAGAGCTACAACCTGAGCAGTAACGTCAAACACCTAAGTGGTGATGACAAGCCTATGGGCAGCAATGCTGGAGGCTTTACTGACAACGTCTAAGGTGGGACATGCAGTGAGGGTGCGATAAGACGCGAGGAGGTAGGGAAGTAGGTGCACTTGTCCTTAAGAGGACTGGGCAGGGACTATGGACTGGTAAGTCACACAGGTAGTAGAAGGGATACAACAGGAGGTTGAGTTCTGAGGCTTAAGGCTCTCAGACTCTCCCTTATATATTCATGGCCGAGGCAGTACAAAGCAAATACCAGGACCAATAAGAAGCTAACAGTGCCACGTCACTACAGAACATTCCGGCAACACCAAACATTGAGTCAACAACAACAGGGTCACGTGACATGAAGGTAAATAAACTGCATATATCTGAATAAACGGGACTTGTCCAAAACATTGTAAAAGGAGGTTATAAAAATATAGAAAATTCATAATAAAATCGTGCTCATGGTCTAGGCCATGACATCAACAATCTCCTTCTACATGAATTGGTCACCAAGCTGCTTAGTTCTTGTCCAGTGCTCTTAAGCACAAGTAGACCTCTAAGCCTTCCTGTGTGTTGTTGCATCCTATCCCTTCACTGTGTGTCCCCCTCCAGGTGTTGCAGCTCAACCTTAGGCCACTATAGCCCATAGGTCTGCCTTTGCCTCACCAGTGTTAGGCCTAAGTAGTTCATGTTGTTGGCTCTGACAAAAGGCATGTCATGACCTGACACACATGTATTCACCACATAATATTTTCTCAATGTATTACATTTTTTAAGAACTTTTTCAAAACACACTTTCCTTTTATGGGACAACTGTATCATGTGATTCACAGAATGTCCCAGACTGCTTACCAAGATGTATTTCAACTTTGATGTGAAATTTTGCAGCTCCACAGCAGCTTCTATCACTTAGTGATGTGACTTGAAGATTGTATATAAACCAGGTCAAGCTCAACAAGGTCTCCTTACAAACTTGACTTCCTCATCAATACAAGTCTTGTTCATCCTTTACTCTCCACTTTGCAATATGTCACTGTTGCCTATATCCCCCTTGCCATTGACACCAAGTTGTCTACAGGCTATGCCTCTGTGACCCAAGACACCCATGCCATCACTTGACTTGTCATCACTGACAAGGCACAAGAGCATGGCCAGGATTGATTCTCCAGAAACCTGAGCAGCTCTTGGTGGACCTTGTTGTATAAGGAACTTTGTGCAATGGGACTCAGGTGGTGGAATTTGGATCACACAAATTGCAGCAGTCCTGAGGCAGCACTACCACTCCTAGCATGCAGAGAACAAGCAATAATAAACCAAGAGCTAAAGCAAGGATTAAGCACTTATAGCTGTTTGGGTTATTGTACACACAATTTAAGTACTCCTGCTGACATTTGGACTTGGTCATGAACTTCTGGAGTAGAGGGTTGCATTTGCATTATTTGTATCAAGCACATAGCTGCCAGAGCTATGACCTGAGGAGATAACCCAAACATCTAAGTGGACAATGGGAGACCTATAGGCAATGATGCTGGAGATCTAAGTCACAATGTCAAGGGGTAAACATGCAACAAGGATGTGGGTTGCAATAAGACATGTGGAGGAAGACTTTAGTAAGGGCACTATGCTCTAAAGAGAGCTGGGCAAGGGCTGCTTGACTATGTGTCTCACAGGTAGTAGAGGAATACAACAGGAGGTCAAGTTCTGAGGCTTAAGGCTCTCAGACTCTCCCATACAAGTAGCTAATATCAAATACACCATGGTGCAAGACAACTATCATATGATATCAGAATGGTGCCATGTAACAGAATATTCTGGAAGATACAAACAGAGTGTAAACAATAACAATGTCATGTGATCTCATGTAAGTTATTCTACACATATATTTGATTAAAACAAGACTTGTCCAAAATCATAAAAGAGAGAGGTATAAAATATAATAAAAATCATAATAATTTCTGTGTCATGGTCTAGGTCATGACAATAGCTCCCTGATCAAGGAGTTCAATAGTAATAGGTTTGGAGCACAAAACAATGCCTCCTGTCACAACCTGGTCTCTAGGCCTTGATGTGTACTCTTGAAGTACAGTTAACAAGGATGATACCTCCACTTATAGTCCTAATCACTGGCTTGGGTTCACCACTTGGTGTTGCCTGGTTGTCTGCTAAGGCCTCCAGTTAAGGCCAGGCTGATGTGTGATTCCCTGAATAGGGTTGTCATGCCACTTAGGTATCACTAAGTGGGTCTCAAAGCAGGAATGATGTATATGTCACTCAAGTGTGCAGCTTAGTGACTCATGGCTAGATGCAAAGGTTTGCACTGCCTCAGTAGGTGGGTGGCTAGATGTGCTAAGGCTGGCTTAAGCAGTCTCTATGGAAAGTGGTCACAAGGGACTCAGAGGTGAGACCCAGGAGTAGAAGGGGTGTTGAAAAGTTTAAGAGCAAGCTGGAGTTCAGTGTCTGGTCTCAGCTGTATTTATACTGTAGCTACATACAAGGCTGTACACTGGTTACACACAGCCAAGCACAGCACTTCATAGCCAAGGCAACAGGAGGGAGGCAAAGGAAGAAAGGGGAGTGGTGGCACACAGCCAAGCACTACCTTGAGTCTGTGTCATTAGGCTGTAAGAGGGTGGCTTGGAGGTGGAGCTGATTCTAAGAATAGACTAAGGTCCAGCCAGGCATAGCAAAGGCCAAAGTCTGTGACAAGGTCTGGCCAAGAAGAAAAGAGGGGAGAGAGATTTGAGGGTAGCTGTTGACATACATGTTGGACTGTCAATATGCATAGAGTCAAATGACAATGGAATAAGCAATAAATGATATGGTCACTCAGAAAACTAGGACTCCAGAGTTGAGTTGATAGGCAAAGCCAGTTTTTGTTTGACACTGTTCTGAGATTGTGACCACCAACTTGAGGAAAAAGGGGGTTGCCTAAAGTGCTGTTCAAGGATTTGGCTATTTATTGTCAGAGCCAACAAGCTGAATGACAATGCCAAACACTTGTGAGGCAATGGCAGATCCAAGGGCTGTAATGCCAAGGATCAAGACCATGACATCTAGAGGTGGACATGCAGTGAGGGGAGGTGTTGCAACAACATGCAGGGAAGTAAGAAGTGCACTTGTGCTAAAGAGCACTGGGCAGGAACTGATTGGCTTGGTGACCACTCAGGTAGAAGGTGGGATGTTCAACAGGAGGTCAAGTTCCAAGGCTTAAGGCTCTCAGACTCTCCCTTATATATTCATGGATGGCTGTACATATGAAATGAGAAGCTAGATGAAATTGTATGATACAAGGGATGGTGCCATGTCAACAGAATATTCCAGAATACATCAACAATGGTCAACAACAACAAGGTCACATGACTCAGTCAATAATTCTACACATATATCTGAATAAACAGGACTTGTCCAAAAACTAGAGATAAATAAAATCATAATAAGTCAGAGTAAATCTGTGCTCATGGTCTAGGCCATGACATTTATGAAGCTTGCTACCAACTGGAAGTGACTCATTTTGACTAGTGACAGGGCCCCACATACCCTGGACCATCTTACCTTTTGATGTGTCAGAAAGGGAGAGTGGGTTGTTCTAATGCAAGCATTGATTTCTTGTGTCAATTGCAAACAAGACTAGACTAAACAGCAGTCTGCCAACTCTCTCTCAATCTAGAGCTAATCAAATAAGTTGCTCAGCAACAAGCCTAGATCACAAATCAGGACTTGTCAATCACCTATAGCACCTACTGTGTTTAATCAAAACACATTGCTCAATGTGCCAGTGAAGCTATAGGATATATGATGGTCATCAGGGGAGTAAAACAGAGTGAAAAGAGCCCAAATGACCCTACCACAGACAGAAAACACCAAGCATGATTGCAGGTTATGTTTCATTACTGCTTTACATTTTTTTGGAATTTATGGGATGAGATACCACAGCAGAAACTGGCTGGGGGTGTGGATGGATAGTGTTGTGCATGTCTAAGTATGCATGCCATTAAACATGATATCTGAACTGCTGAATTTTTTAGTTGTATGAATTGCATTGGTGCAAGCAGATTGCACACTAACATGCCAAAATTGGTTCATCAATACAGAAGATATTGGCCAATTAGTTTAAGGAGGAGGATGTAACTTATGGGTGAATTCATATGACATTTGCTGGGCTGTATCTTACTGCTGAGTGATACAATTTTGACATGTGAGGGTGTGTTTGAACCATGCTAATAGTGTGCATTGTATGAGTATACTCACAAATCCAGCCTGCCATGCTATCATATTACAATTGCAACTAGAAAATTGAACACTTTTTGCATTGTGATGGGCTCATTGCCAAGACACTGCATCCTCTAAAGTTTACTGGTATATCAAATACACTTTGAGATATCACAGAAATTCTGCTTAATATTCAGCTGTGCTCAATGCATGCCTTAAACACAGTAATGCTCTATACTCATGATTAAGAATCCAAGTGACCCACCACTTGCCATTACCTGTACAGGAACTTTTGCCTCAGGTGTGCTGTGCCTTCAGTTTGACCAATTTGTAAATTAGAAGCCAAGAAACACATGTAAGCATTGGCTTGACATTGCTTTTCAAAATAGCATCTCATCCTTGTATGTCCCCAATTTTACCAGACTTTGTATGCATAAACTGCCTCAAGGCTACACCACTGAATTGCAGACAGTTCAATATAGCATCTTGTGAATTCTATGGGGCTCTGCAACAGTGGAAGACCACAGATAGCCAACCTGTTAACCTGGCCAAAACTTCAGTGAGGATTGGATCTCCCCCAGAGGTCCACATGTGGAAAGCATCCCCTTTCTACAGGGTGCACAGTCACTCCAAATAGCATAGAGACACCCTACAGTGCATAGACAATTTTCTGCAGAGCACTATTTTTTCTCTCACACAGTGCAGAGGTGTGCTCCATGGCACCAGGCATCTCTCTGCAGAGCATAGGGACATCCACAGAGAACCAGTTTTTTCCAACAGAGCAGAGTGCAGAGAGTGTGAACAGGGAACAAAGTCTCTCTGGAGCATAGGGATTCCCTACAGAGCAGTTGTGCTTTTTAGAAGTAGAAATTCAAGGGGATGTCCATACACCCCAAGCCAGTGTCTGCCATAGTATCCCATTGCATTAATTCCAAAATAATGTAATGCAGTAATATAATATTTCCTACAGTTGCACTTGGTGTTTTCTGTCTGTGCTAGTGGCTTTTGGGTAGTATTCAGTCAATTTCAGTCACCTGTCAACTATTGTATATTGTAAGGCTTCACTTGTGCAATGAGCAACAATGTACTGTCTTGGGCATAATTCTGTCATAGTGCCAAAAGTGTTCAATTTTCTAGTTGTAATTTTAATATGACAGTGCAGAAGGCTGGATTTGTAAGTATACTCATTCAATGCACAATATTAGCATGGTTCAAACACACCCTCACATGTCAAAATTGTATCACTCAGCAGTAAGATACAGCCCAGAAAATGTCATATGAATTCACCCATAAGTTACATCCTCCTCCTTAAACTAATTGGCCAATATCTTCTGTACCATTGAACTAATTTTGGCATGTTAGCTTGCAATCTGCTCTTGCCAATGCAATGCATACAACTAAAAGATTCAGCAGTTCATATATCATGTTGAATGGCATGCACACTTAGAAATGCACACAACTATCCATCCACACCCCCAGCCAGTTTCTGCTGTGGTATCTCATCCCATAAATTCCAAAAAAATGTAATGTGGTAATAAAACACAACCTGCAGTTGCACTTGGTATTTTCTGTCCACAGTAGGGTCATTTGGGCTCTTTTCACTCTGTTTTACTCCCCTGATGACCATTGTATATCCTACAGCTTCACTGGCATGTTGAGCAATGCATTTTGATTAAACATGGTTAGTGCAGTGGCTCTGTCAATGGCCACCAGGAAACATGACAGTTTGAAGCTGAAGTCTCCATAAGGATTCACTTGATTTGGTGAAAACAGCTGTTGTCATTCCATGCATATAGGGATACAACCAGTAGTAAAAAAACACCAAATCATCAGATACAAAAACCATCTTCAATACACACCACAAACAGCAACATTCCATATAAATATCCATAATATAGCTGAGCCTGGGGCAAGGACAAAGGCAGGGATCTAAGCTGACAATCCAGTGACAATTTGGTTATATAATGGTTGCTACAGACAGCAACAAGTATCCAATTGCATCTCCCATCCAGTCTAGGACGGGCAGGTCCTAGATAGCACACAGACCTCAAGCAGGCCAGACTTGAGGCAGTGCATACTTGCTCACGATACACAGGCAACCCCTCTGCCACTGAGCCAGCAGTGACAGTTGGCCTAGGGGTCGTTCATGTATGCAGCGAGTAACTTTGGGAGGTGGAGAGGAGAGGGGGGGGGGTTGCTGCCTGCTGGGTATGCTTTGTGTCACTGGGGTATTCGGTTGTGCTCGTTGTCCCTGCAGAAAGTCCTGGCTATTTTCAGCTAAGCACCTTCTCCCTTCCGTCGAATCCTCATCTGGGCGAACCATTGGGGAGTTGAACGTGCCCGCCCAGCAGTTCCAACTCCATCACCCTCTCCACGTCCACCTGCACCTCCCCTCCCACCACGACCACTAGCACCCCTCTTTCCTCCACTTCGTTCCTCGTTCCCCTCCCCAGATCCTTTTCCACTTCCACGATTGACGTTCCTCCTTCCTTTTTCAAACCCAGCAGACCCCCCACCATTACCATCCCTCCTTCCGCCCTGAACTCGATCTGCTCGACCGTGGTTACCGGCCCGATCCCGAATTCGCCCATCCAATCCTTCATGCTGCTGTCCCCTGTTCTGAGACCCCGTAGTCGGAGCCCATCGGCTAGCCATGGCTCCGGAAGTCCAAGTGGCCGAGCGAGAGGCGCTGGACTCGGGTTGGCGAGGGGCTTCGTGTACTGGCTGAGCTGTTGGAGTTGGCTTTGGCGTTGGGGGTCGCACTGGTGCTGGCTCCAAAGGCGGCGGCGGCGGCGGCGCTGGCGATGGTGGCGGCAACGACGGCGGTGGTGGTGGTGGTGGGGAAGGCGGGGGAGGTAGGGGCGGTAGCGCCCATGGCCGCTCGTCGGCGTTCGCGCTATCCCACTCGAGTCCAAGGTAGACCGTCGACCAGCTAAACCTGGCCGGTTTGGGTGGCCTTGGCTTTTGCGGCTTGCCAGGTGGGTTCGTAGTTGCCGACTTGGGATCCACGTGTCGCTCGGCCTCCTTGCGTGGCGCACCAACCTTGGCACCGATGTTGAGCCGGATGACCTTGAGCCCAGGGGGGTCGGGTACAACCAGCGGTGGGTTCATGGACTCGGGGCTTCGTGGCCGCTCGACGATTCCAAGGCTGGGAGGTTCGGGTCGAGCCTCCTGAGCCATTCCAGCATCCAACAGACGAGTCTCCTCCGATGATCCAGGGACGCTTGGCAGGGTAAACGCGGGCTCGAGCTCACCAGTGAGTCGAGAGGTCGATTCTGGGCCTTCCACACCAAGGGATGCTCGGGGAGGCTGGTTCAAGTCGAGATTGCCAGCCTCGGTTGGGTCCTCCGGTCGCTGGGTCAGCGCGTGGTCGCAAACCTCGGGGGTGTTATCCATGTCTTGCCCAGCCGATTCCTGCGCAGGTGGCTCGCCCATAACCGAAAGGCGTGGCTCGGTTGGCTCTCCGACTTCCTTTGCTGGTTCGGGCGATGCATGGTTTGATGGTGGCGCAAGCGGACCTGCCGCTCGCTCAGATCTATTGTAGCGGTCTAAGATATTCACAGTATCATAAGTAAACCGTGAGACGAATATATCTGGAATGAGCTTGCCAACTGGGGACCTGCGCGCTCCAGGAACGTCGGGGGCTATGTGACGACAATGAATTAAGCACCGAAATCCGTCACACCCAAAGCCATAGCACTTACCAAGACCCACATCAAGACACGCGAAGTCCAACACATACCGCAGAATGCCCACCGGGAATCGATTGTTGTCCTCGGATACGGAGTAGATCACTAAATCGAAAGCTGAATGGTTAAGGCCATTAAATCAATCAAGAGTAGCCCACGCGATTAGCCAAAGCCGCTCACCCAACGATAACATAACCAAGCATCGTATGAATACCAACAGCTCGAACTGGGAAATGCCGACGGGAGATTGGACACCCTCTACAGAACTACACGGTAGTCTATAGGGACTTTCCATGTCAAAACTAGCAACGGAGGGAAAGTAGAGGTGTCGATGTCCCAGGATCCTCGCGTCGTGATCACCAAATTCGGCATCAGGCGCGGCCATGGGAATGGGTGAGCCGGCAATGACAGTCGAGCCTTGGGGCCGGGCAGTCCTAGGCGCTCAGGACGGGCCGGTAAAGTTAGGACCGGAAGAACCTTAGGCGCCGGCAGAGTCAGGAGATAAGGCGAGGCCGGAAGGCCGAGAATAGGAGGCGGGGCGGGGAGCGAGAGACGAGGCGTCGGTCCTGGGAGTGTGAGGAGGGGGATCGGCCCCGGGAGTGTAAGAATGGGGAGAGGGGGGATACAAGTCCGATTCTCTCTTGGTCGAGAGCACCACCAACTGCTCGCACCGTTCCATGTGCACCAGCTGGTGGGAAGACTGGAGTGGTACATCGCATCACGCGCATCAAGTCGAGTGCGCACAACGGAGCTCAGGTTCATGGCCAATGCTGATACTTCATCGACAAGGCCGGTGATATGAAGAACCTTAGCGTGTACAATAGGAGATGAACACTGCCAAGTATACCGTGCGAGGGGCACTGCGTATGGTAATACGTCGGCAGGTGATTGAATCCGCAATACGTCTGTGACAAGACGCTGCGAGAGGGTGGGGTAATAATCGACAAGAGCGCTAGGGGTAAGCCACATCAGCGTATGGTCCAAGCCCCAGACGGCGACCAGCTCTTACCTGGGAATGCCAGCGTGGACAACGGTCGAGAGTCGGACGTCGCCTATGAGGGTGTCCGAGACTCTTGAAACAACCGTTGAAAAGCCTACCAAGATCCTTGTGAAGTACATGGTGTCTTCTGGGTCAATGGTCGGCGTACGAGGAACTAGAATAAGGTTTGAGGTCTTTTTATCTGGTACGCGGGTGCAAATTCGGGCATGGCTCGTGGCAGCGGTGGGCAAGCGCATACAGTCACGTGAGATGCGTCGACTCGCCCAAAAGTAGAAGTGGGTATATGCGAGCCCCTGCCGCGCGTGCTTGCGGACAATAGACATAGAGGAACCAGTCTGGAATCACTATCACATATGGGCCCAGGCCAGACTCTTGGCCATCCCCCGGAAAAAGAGACAAATATTTGTTTATTCTGCAAGCCTTGCAAAATACTTAACCATGAGAAGGCGCTCAAAGTGGGCTATGACAGGCGCAAAATCTCTTCACCCAACATATCGGAGAGGCGTTCTTCCCCAAAATCCACTCTTCATAGAGATTTCTCATCTTATTCATCCTTCATGCCAGCATTTTATAAGGGGATAACGCGTTCTTGGGATTCTGTCTAATCTCAAGAGTCGAGGCTAACCTAAAGTGGAAGATTCAGCACCCGCTCGGTTGACGTGTAGCGCATTTATTTATCCATCATCCTTCACGTCAAAAAATACAGAGCTTACAACGTGGTTCAATGCGCATCTCCATAATTGTGTGGGCTCGTCCACCCGAATTGCTGATGCGGCGACCAAGACAACAATCAGAGAACGGTCTGTGCTGTAACCATCATTAATTTCAGGGAGGGGGGGAAGGGGCAGATTTCTCGCCCTAGTAAACTTAGTAGAAAGAATAGACAATATAAATACTGTGTACGGGAGCCGACTGGAGTACACATGGAAAATATCGCCCAAATAAGTTGAATTGAGCACGAACAGAAGCCAAACCATGCCCTCACTTGCACCATACAATCTATATAAATCATTAATTCAAGTTGGTCACTTGAAATAGAAGTTTTACGATAAAGCTAGGCCCCTCGGCTATGCGTATTCCGTTCTCGATAGATTGGGGTGTATAGATCGAGACGTGCACGAATCTTGAGTCAGTATAAGCCACCATGCTCCAACGCACCTGCCGAGGGCACCCAAACGAGCGACTCTTCCTCGTGGATCGTAAGCTGGCAGTGAACCGACGAGACGCTGAGGGGCATCAACAATCCCAAGTGTGGGCACGTGATCGTGCGTGGCGACATGACGATCACATTGTGCCAGTCCTTATGGCCCGTGACGATATTGTTGCCCCACCCGCCGTGCCTCTCTCACAAGCTGCACCCGCACGTGAGACCCAAGTCAAACCCCTGGTGCACAGCCTCCCGCAATGGGGCTCTTTGACTTATGCCTTTGCCTGACCTCTGGCCGGCGTCGCCAACGACAACGCCAACTTGACCACACCCTCGACAAATGAGCATGAATCGGAACCAGTATTCATTTCCCGGTTCAGCATTCAAACCTGAGCAAACAGCCCCATAGTCTCGTTTACGAACCTATATAGACACTCACCTTTTTCCCATCACGACGTATCCCGAGCGATGTTACCCAAATTACTCGGCGCTTTAGCCAGTGGCTCTTCTGGTTGACCCCCAGTTGTGCGTGGAGACAATCCCACCAATTTACTACCTGCTAACACGAGGCCTAAAGATATATGCGCTTCCCATGAACATGAGCTTGGTCATTTCTCACAATATGCCCAGAAGTCGCCCAGCTCATTGTCTCCTGCCGCCCAGCCGGTCTTTGACAGCAGCCTCTCTAACTAACAGCGTGAAATCAAGCACGGTCCAAGATATTACCACCAAGGGGCTCGGACTAGAAGCGGTCAACCGCTTGAGGCATTTCGCCAAGCGCGCACTATGCGTGCGAAACTAACCCGAGCCAGCCATGCATGAACAACAAGCACACGGTTGTTGAACTCGAGATCGCCCCTCACTCGTCCAAAAGGCCAATGGGCATAACCCCGCTCGCTACGGAATTGCTAGACACTGGCGGCAGCTGGACGTACCTTCATTGTCATTCCTCCCACATCTTTCCGTTTCGCAAACCTCCGGGTGACGTACCCGCGCTTCGGCTCCGGGCTTGTCGCCTGGCCGTCCGATATCTTCCGTGCCGCCGTATATGAGTAATATTTGAATAGGGGCATGGGCCACGATCATTCGATATCCGTTGGACTATGCTCTTTTGAGGTTCGGTAAAACTATTGGGATGCCCCGTGCCGGTGGCATCTCGTTTCAAGCGTCACTGCTGTCGCGGCGGATGATATAGCTCATTGTCGATCACCTTCACTCGTCATCCACCCATGCTGTTACTTACTCATCGTGGCTCATACTCTTCGCGTATATATGCAGCCGTTGGCGATCCTATCCTTCACCATCAACATATCTAGTCTCTGGGTCAAAAAGACAGTGTATTTTTATCCCCGTTTTCACACTCTGCCAGAATGTCTTCCTCAAGGCTCTTCGCGCCGCTTCAAATCGGTGACCTCACTCTCCAACACCGTGTCGTTCTGGCCCCACTTACCCGTTTCCGGGCCGATGACGCGCACGTACACCAGGACATTGCGACCGAGTACTATCGACAACGTTCGCAGGTTCCTGGTACGCTACTCATCACCGAAGCGACGTTCATCGCTGCCGAGGCTAGCGGGTATGAGCATGTACCTGGAATTTGGAGTGATGCGCAGATAGCTGCATGGAAAAAGGTAAAGCTTTGTCCGAGCATGGGTGTCTTTTACGAGTTTGACCCAATTGTTATTCCAGGTCGTTGACGCTGTTCATGCCAACGGATCTTACATTTTCCTCCAACTCTGGGCTCTGGGTCGCGCAGCAGAACCAGCAGTCATCCGTGCAAAAGGGCACCGATATGTTTCCTCCTCCCCAACCCCGCTCGCGGACAGGTCCGAGATTCCCGAAGAACTGACCAAGGACGACATCAAGCGGTATCTTGGACTATACGCCCAAGCCGCGAAGAATGCAGTGTTCGGCGCTGGATTCGACGGAGTGGAAGTTCATAGCGCAAAGTGAGTCTGCCCAGGTAGGGCCTCGGTTCGCTCCACTGACCGTGTACTCCCTGATCAGTGGGTACCTGCCTGATCAGTTCCTCCAGGACAACTGCAACAAACGCACGGACGAGTACGGAGGTTCAGTCGAGAACAGGGCTCGATTCACCCTCGAGATCACGGACGCCGTCGTCGCCGCGGTTGGTGTCAAGAAGACGGGCATTCGGTTCACCCCGTGGAGTCCTTTCCTGGGTGAGTCCTTTTTTTTTGTCAGGCTTTGTTTTCAGGCACGTGGCGTGCTGATAAGGTTTTTTTTATAGAGATGCGCATGGAAAATCCTGTGCCGACGTTTGCGTATGTTGTGGAGCAACTCGCGAAACGTCATCCCGACCTTGCATATGTTCACTTTGCGGAGCCCCGCGTGGCTGGAGATGGGGATGCTGCTGACTCGACGAGCAAGGTTGGTTTCCAAGCCGCGCACTTCCTGGTTGCAAAGGCTAAACATAGTGGCAGGTCCCCGAGTCGAATGACTTTGCTCGCCAGATTTGGGCCCCACGCCCGTTCATCAGTGCCGGCGGATTCACACTCGAGACCGCGACCGCACTTGCTGACAAAAATGAGAACGAGGCCGTGGCGTTTGGTCGATACTTTATCTCCAACGTAAGCGTCTGTGATTGACAGATTCGAGTAGCTATATGCTAATGAGGTGCGATCAGCCTGACCTTCCGGAACGTCTGCAGGCTGGGTCTGCGCTGACCAAGTATAACCGAGCAACGTTCTATACGCCGGGCCCCGTCGGTTATACCGACTACCCGCGGGCTCAGAAAGTGGAGGCTTGAATTCGTGTAGCATATATACCAGTGAAAATAAACTTTTAGCAATCTAGACAATGCATTATCTTTACGCTTTCATCAAATGTGTGATCCAAGGCAAAAAAGAATGGAGTGGCAGAATAGCACTCTAACGCTATTGGTGCTTGTGAATTTGGAGGGAAATTCGCGATTCAGAATGGTGCCTGGGCTTGCTCGACGTGCGAGCCTGGTTCAAGTGCCGTTTCGATCTGCCACAACCTGTCGCAGCTAGAATATGACTTTGTAAGACCGTTCGTGGGTGGATGCTGACTGACCAGCTCGGTTGTGTGTTTATTTTTGGTCCGTCGGCATCTAGTAGAATCACGATCTTGGTTGATAATCCAGAGGCAATTCTTGGGAATAGAACGGTGCCTCGCATGGTCGGTATTCTGACTATCCATATCTAGAGCCGTCTCTTTCCAGTATTAGACGGAGTCATACGGCGACCTGGAAGCGTGTGGCATAACCTACGGGCAATCGTTTAGTCGCGTCAGTCACCGCCACAATCAACCTTGCTTGACAGGATTATTCATTCCTGCCGATTGAGCCGTAGAGCAGCATGTTTTGGGAATGTATTCCCCGCTGGGGGTGCGGCAAGCTTGGTACCCTACCCTGCACAGGGCCGACTGTATCTGGATAGATCGATCCCCATCTCATAGTAAGCTCAGAACGAGCCGAGTTCAAGACGATCTTCACATCGTCACTCGGTCTGGTCTCCGCCGTTGACTCGAGCAGAGGTGGTGACTCTGGAGCCAGGTGAAACGGAGTTGTTGACCAGTCATTTGCAAACCTGTCATGAGTAACTTCGATCAATGCTTGGTCAGCACTCCGAGCAGAATGGACGCGGACCAAGACGGCACACGACTGAATTAACTCGGGTGCGTAGCGAGCTCAGTGGGCCCACTCGAAAAAAAAACATGACGAAAACGAGTCGCCATATCCACCCGGCTAGAACCTACCTGTCAGCCAAAACGGTTAGGATAGCCCATGTTTTGTGCTGCCGTTTGACGCCCTGGGTACGGTCAAAGTGCGGCTGATACAGGCAGCGGTTCGAGTTCCGAGAACCTACGGAATCCTTCCTTGCCGATAGCAAGGTGGAGGGCGAACATTAATCAATCCAGCAATGACTAATTTCAGTTGGTTTAGCTGGGGGCCTTAAAATGGAGTGGACCAATCCCCACAAGGTCGAACACTTTCCGCCCTTTACCTGTTCCACAACTCGGTGTAGACAGTGCTCAACCTCTCTGTCATGTCATCCTGTGAGTGACGTATTGTCTGTTGTCCGAAAGCCTTATCTGACATGTATGGTCCAGCCTCACAGGACCTTTCAAAACAGTCCGAGGTGTCGTCCACTGACGGATCAAAAGACAATACTTTGTCTGGCGACTCCCAACCGACGAAGCAGCCACTTAGGAAATTCGATTTTGGTTTCATCCCCATCCTCCCTCACCTGCGATATGACCCTGAGCGGCCGTTCCATTTCGGCTTGCCACTGAATCTATTTTTTGGGCTGGCCAGCACTTTGAGTGAGCATATTGAATTAACGAGTGCACGACTCTCGTCAGCTCATACGTTTCGATAGCCGTGGGCAACTTGTACTTTTGCCAGCCTATTCTCGGTATGTTGAATCTATCCATTTGCACAACTTGAGCTTATTATTTTCTAGTTCGGCTGGCCGAGTCTTTTGGCGTCTCGCATGAGGAAGTGACTATGATCCCGACTCTTACACAGTCAGGGTAAGCCGCCTTTGGCTCTCAGGATGTTACTTTCTGGGCCTAACATCCCACGTCGTGCTTAGCTATGCAGTTGGCCTACTCCTGATTAGTCCACTGGGCGACCTTGTTCGACGACGCCAACTCTTGCTCCTACTCGGGTGCCTCATTGGCGCATTCACCCTCGGCCTCGCACTCTCCCCCACAAACAAGATCTTCGCCGGCCTCTCTTTCCTTATGGGCATCTTTACTGTCGTCCCCCAGATCATGATCCCGCTTGCCGCCGATCTCGCACCCCCGGAACGTCGCGCATCCGCTATCTCTATCGTCCTCTCTGGTCTCCTGCTCGGCATCCTCTTTGCCCGGGTCTTGTCCGGCATCATCGCCGAATTCACCAGCTGGCGTGTCATCTACTGGATCTCGACCGGTCTGCAGTTTGCAAACGTATTTGCGATGTGGTTGTTCGTGCCAGATTACCCCGCCAAGAATACTGGCTTGTCGTACTTTGGCATTCTGTGGACGATGGCGCGGTACGCTGTGACAGAGCCGGCGTTGATCCAGTGTTGCTTGGTCATTTTCCTGTCGTCGGCCGTGTTTGTCAACTTTTGGGTCAATCTGACGTTCTTATTGTCGGATGCGCCGTATCATTACAACACGTGAGTGCATCCTTTTTTTGAAACTGCCTATCCATGCTCATTCGTGGTGATAACAGTCTCGAAATTGGTCTCTTTGGTCTCGTTGGTGCTGCGGGGGTGATTGTCACACCCTTTATTGGCCGCTTTGTCGATAAGCTCAACGGTTGGACTGCTACTCTCATCGCCATTCTCGTTGGCATTGTCTTCCAAGCTATCTTTACGGGCGCGGCAGGTATCCACATCGCTGCAGTCATCATCGTTTGTTTCGGCAAGTCTATCTTTCCATTACTTTGTCAGCAAGAGATTTACCAGTCATTTTCTTTTTGCACAGGACTCGATGTAGCTGCACAGATGAACCAGGTCTCCAACTCGAGCCGTATATATGCGTGAGTTTAATATCCAGTCATTTGCTCGAGAGGCCTGGCCATCTAAAACTTCACCATAGGATAGAGCCGTTGGCGCGTGCACGGATGAATGCCGTGTTTGTCATATGCGTAAGTCGTCTCACTGCTGGGAATTTGATATCAGTCTGACTCATGGCGCCTTGTTGCATAGATCTTCCTTGTACGTTTTAATCAACCGCTTGGCTAGAATGTGCATGTATATTGACAATTTTACAGGGACAAGTCATGGGAACTTCAGTAGGAACCCGGGTCTACCTCAAATACGGCTGGCGATACAGCGGTGTTCTCGCACTTGGATTCCAAGGCCTCATGATCGTTTTCCTGATGCTCCGCGGTCCTCACGCTCCTCGAAAGCTTTGGCTCGGTTGGTCTCGCGAGAAAAAGGGCGCTGCCGGGGGCGACAAGGCATAAAAGCTACTGGAGCCTGATGCGTTCATCGTCGATGGACTTTTCATAATCGCCGAACGATAGATTCTTGGCTCCATTTTGGAGATATAGTGCATATACCTCATGTATTGATAAGATATCTATCTTTGTTTTACTCATCGTCCCTTCAGAAATACCAAAGATTCAATTCAAAAGTCACCCAAGATTAGCTATATCTACATCACTTGCTTTCAGCCTTGATATGAAGAATCGGATCCGTATCTGTTTTGCCCTTGGTATAAGTGTCCGCGAGCATTCGTCCCTCGCGCTTCAAGCGAGACAAGTACCCGCGCGTCTCCTCATCAGTGAACCCCTTGGCTTCCTTTACCAAACCAAACACCGTATCATGCACGCCATGTCCCATCTCATGACTACCGCATACATACAGCGCCGCACCCGAATCGAGCATCGAAATGACATCGCAAGCGTGCTCTGCGAGCAGATCCTGGACGTAGGTCTTGCTTTGACCGGCTTCTCGGGAATAGGCGATGTAGACGTGCATAAAGTCTGGCAACGTCTCCGAGCCGAGTTCGTCGTCGTATAGATGCTCGTGCCGCCCGCGGAAGCCGAAAAACGCGAGCACTTTGCCCGACTGGCCGCGGACGTTGGCGCGGCGCTGGACAAAGCCTCTGAATGGCGCCACACCGGTACCCGTCGCGACTAGGATTAGAGGGACCATTGGATCGGAGGGCAAGTGGAATTTGGACCGTTGGACGCAAGCTTTGAAAGTGAGAGAGTGGAAACTGGCGACGGGACTGTGGATTAAGGAAGAGGAGACACGCCCTTTGTATAGTTCGGCCACGGTGAGTGCCACCGTCGCGGAGCCCCGAGAGGTCGATCCAGAAATGCTGAACACGCGGGGGCGTTTGATCGGTAGGAACGAAGAATGAGGCTCGCTTGCTCCATCGTGGGGGTCGTCTTGATCAAGCGTATGGTATCTAGAGCTGTGGCCGTTGGCTGAGAGTCGGGAATGAGGCTTAATAATTCTTTAGTTGGTGGTGCGTGTAGATCGATGTAGTTTCGCAGCAGATCTCGGACGTTCTTTCCGTCGACTACCTATGTTTGGCTGCGTGAGCTGATAAATTTGCCATCCAAATTCGACTTAACTTACCGTATCGTACTCAAGATTCAGTTTGTAGTATACCTCGAGCGCCTCGACGTTGGCTGTAATAGGCAGCAAGGTCAAATAATCTCCCTCCTCATAAGTCCACGCTTGACCATCCTTTCGCGCAAACTCGAGGTGGTAAACTGATCGATGTTCGGCACCAGTGGCATCATCGTCAAACAAGGCACGTCGTCCGACCAGTGTCGAGTCGACAAACTTCTCTTGCATACTACCCATGCTTGAGCCTAAAGGCTTCGATAGCGCATCGTTTTCTGGATCCAGGTCATTGCTTCGAGATACCAGAGTCTGTGTGCCGACTTCGATGGCGATAGAGAGCGCCCGAGTGAATTCTGTAAAGGCCGCCTCGGTCGTCCCTGCCGTTTCGTCCCCCTCACCCAGTGGCAGAATCCGGCTCCCTCCCAGGCGCTCTAGCGTCTCGTCTACCCATCTTGGGAATTGTTGATAGGTTTTCGTCCAGATAGAGTTACCAAGACCGAAGACAGCAAATCGGACAGGGTTCGCGCCGACCCTCTCAAGGGGGCGTGGAGATGCTCCGAGATCGTTGATGTGCTCTGAGAATAAGCTTGCGTCGCTTGGTGCCTCGCCGTCGCCGAAAGAGGAGGTCACCACGATGAGTGTTCCGCTAATTTTGGTCAAATCCAAATCGTTGAGCTCCACAAGATTGTCTGCTACCTCCAGAGAGCGGGCATTGAGGTGATCATGAAGTCGGCTTGCGAAGCTGAGGGAGGAGCCAGTCTCGGTTCCGTAGGCGATCGTGATAAGGTTAGGATTCTCCGACTCGTCCAACGTTGGACTGAGATCGGTTTTAATGAGTGTTTTGCCAACTCGACGAAAGTACGTTTCCCAGCCTTCTTCCTAAGTATAGAAACATTTTATTCAGTCTGGTGTTCAGAAGTACTGGCGTGGCCGGACTCACCACAGGCAACAATACTGCGGGCTTGATTAAATAGTTGTACATTTCCTAATGGATGGCTTTAGCGAATAGGTGTTGAATCGCGAAGAGAGTCCCACCTGATGATAGACCTTCGTGGTGGAACCTCCAGTAGGAGGAACAATCCAGACCTGCATTGATGAAACGTTAGTACAAACACTCTCAACAGAAAATCAGTAGCTTACCCAGTCGCCCGGACAATGTCCTCGAACCTTCATTTCCTTCTCATAATACCGAACGAAGCTGTCAGAGGCACTAGAGGACATAATATCAGAAGACATCCCCCATAACAAGACGAGATCATACCTGTGATGGTCAACCATAGTGACCTTGGCGAGATCGTAGGAATGTAGTACGGCTTGGTTCAGTTCTAGAACCGCCCGGTCCTATACAAAAGCATTGGGTACGTCTCAACTCGAATGGCCAAGACGAACCGACCTTCCATAAGCTTCGGTTAGAGAGTGGCAGCCCGAGACCGCGGCCAATCGCAGGGAGAACGTTGTACCTTTGCTCATCCGCCAGATCCCGAGTGGCTACCTCGTTACACAAGAACCAGCCTGTTAACGAGACAGGATTAGATCGATTCTAGTATTTCAAATCCCGACAATAACACTTACCACTGAAAGCGCAACATGTATAGTCGATGCCGCCGATGCTCAGCGTGAGGTTGCTCACCGCAGGATGGCTATTCCTATCATCCCAAGATGAGACGTAAGCACCTTCTCCAGGACACAATTCAAAAAGTGTTCACGAACCATCGAAGACCCAATTCTTCAAACCAAGGCAGAGTTGGATGCGTAATTTTAACTTCGTGGATATTTTCTCTCGGGATCTCTTGCATCACCGGCTCGCCCTGACCGCCCCCTGGAACAACGATGATAGGGAGAATGTCAAATCGACCATATTTTGGCTGCCACCCAAGCTCGATTGCTCGGTTTGTGAGTTCGATGTTCATTGGGTCGCCAATGATGGTCCCGTCTGACATTTTATACTACAAAAATGAGCACGTTTGGAAGTGTAGATAACATAAGGCACTCACTCCAGCATATCTCATAAGTTGTGCGTTCCAAATACGGCCGCTCTCGAGACCAGGGAATTTTTGCGGAAATATGGTCGCTAATGGTGTATTAGCAATCTCATCCAGAATACTAACCCAATCGAATACGAACTGGTTGGTTTGACGCGGCCGCCATTGTTAGCTATTTCAATATGCCGGAAACAGGCTTCTAGCATCTCTTCACCAGTGGTTACGTTCCGGCAATCGATTGTATGCATGGTCGACCTGGGACTCTCGGTCGGCAAGACCCATGAAAGAATGGTTCAAACATACCATTGGCTTCGCATGATGCAACGGCGAGCGTTCCGCCATGCGGTTCGAACACCGAACGAGAGCTCATCGTAGGTGTGAGTGTAATACCTATTTGATCGTGAGTAATAATTATCAGAACATGTGTTTGTACACACCCTTGCCGCCGGATATCGTTTTCTACCTCCTTGAGGCGAGCGAGGAGGTCGCATATTGGTAGCTTGTTCTCCTTGTAGAATTCCGCCAAATACTACGCATAACCGAATTTCACAAAGGGATAGCAGCCCAGGTTGAGTTCACGTACCTCCTCTGCTTCAGCCCATACCTCCTCCGAAGTCCGCTCCATTCCTCCCAGTGGCTCATCGTGTTTGACCATCATGCTGTTTAACATGTTAACCGGATCTAATTCAGATACCTATACAGGCGCTGACCTTCCGTGACAAATATTCTCCTTGCATCCCATATTGTACGCTAATCATGCTCAGCATACGGGAGTGTGGTTGAGAGACATTGACTAACTGGTTGGCATTGAAACTGGATGCTGGTATTTTCCGTTGGCAAGATTCATCGTTTTTATGACGCCATCGGGCAGCTTGGGACCACCATGGTATTGTGGATAATCGCCCTGCAAACGGGATATCAGAGGCTGTTCATGGGAGTAGTAAGGTCCTTACCTTCATTGGTTTGCCACTCATGACTGGGCATTGTGATATTGCGGTTGCTACAGATGCAACTGGCGCCATAACGGTCGTCCGGGAATATTGTGCTCAATAAAATCTAGATTCATTGGCTTTATACCTCGTAGAGATCCGTTGCCACGTGGAAATGAGCCATTCAGGCTGGCGGTTCGCCCTCAGAGCATTGCGTGAATTAGAACAAAATCAGATTCTGACACTTCACAGGCTTGCGTCAACAACTCTACTGAACCGGCGGATGAGCACGAGGCATTCCGGCGGTACAAAACGAGCCGCGGTAACTTGATGAACGGACATAAACTAGGTCTATCTCCCGGGCTGAGATAAGTAGACGAGTTGGTTGGCGAAATGTAGCTCAGTTGGACAAGTTCGTGAGAGACAAGTTGTGTGCCTGGTGAGAACACCGTAAAGTATCGGATGATAGCTCCGCCAAATCCCGGGTTCATGGTTGGCTGCGGTATTTGATTCGTTGGGTCGGTTAAGCCGTGTCAACAGAACTAAGAGCTAACATTCTCTACCCGAGAGTAGGGCCGACGTGAGCTGAGATTCCGCCAGTCTATTTTCTTCAGAAGAATTAATGCGGCGCACGACATGCTAACAAACACTTCTCAGTTTTCAGCAGGCAAGTTCGGAGGGTGGGTAAGAGCATGCACACAAATTGATCACGTGATTAGATTTCGTCCCAACCACTGGCAGGAACGAAAACGACATGTAATTGGTAATATTTTATCAAACCCGTCTGACCAACATGTGAGGCCGGTGTTTACGGTCTACAGAAACGTGATCATGTTAGAGAACAGCCACAAGTTTGCATGGATCGGAGATCATTCAAGGTTTCTCAATAATCTCGCACAGTGCCTGCCTGCGCAGCTCCGCAGTGCATTCGCCATATATCGAGGATTCCTCAAACCACGTGTGACCTTACCGACTCCAATCGAGAAGTCGAGGGAATCTTCCTGCCCGCATACACTTGCCACGAGTAATTTCGTTCACCATCCCAAGGCCTTTACACTTAGTCCATTGATACTGGTTATTGCCCGACCTAACCTGATAACAGTAGTCATTGATTGCAGAAGACGTCCAGATATGTAAACTTTGTCCAAGAGAAAACCTATTCAGAATCAAACAGATAGTGTTCTACACCTCCCACCACCACGTACGGCGGCGGAAAGGCGGTAGAGTAGAAGTTTCCGTAGCCTGTGAGGGACCAGGAATCAGAATATATATATAATAAAACATCTATGAATATGCTCACAGTATTGGAGGCGGTCGCCGTTGTCGTAGCTGACGTTGTAATGCCTATCCCATCAGATGTTGTACTCAACGTCTCGGTCAACGAGCCTGTCGCTGTTGCCGAATTTGTGGCCGTGGTCGAGTCTGTGACGAGCGTCGAGCCAGTAGCCGAGGTTACACCTGTTGTCCCGGAATCCGTTGCCGTGGCCGAGTCGGTCGATAGTGTGTTTGTGCTCAATGTGTCGGTAGTGACCATACTGGTTGTGACCAGAGTGTCAGTGGTGACTGGAGTCGTGACACTATCCGTTATTGATGTGGCAGAGTCGGTGGTAACGATGGCCGACGTGGTCTTGAGTACCGAAAGCTATGCATCAGATATCCGCGTGGATGCGGTCAATATATGTTTACTCACCGGTTCCACGGAAGTCAAGCATACGGTGACCGTGGTAGTTTTTGTCGTTGTCGTCGTCTTTGTGACTGTCTTGGTCGATCCCGTGCTCGTCTGTGTTGTTTAACTTTTAGTTGTTTGGTGAGCAAAAGCAACGATTGACCCACCTTGGGCACAAGCAATGTCAAGGTCTTTGTCACGAGCATATACTCATCGTCATTGGCACGCTCAGCCTGTGCAGACAGTTGATTTCAGCTAATCAGATAAAAAGTGTTATTCATCTACCAATTCAATACCAGTAACGCCCAGAGCAAGGAGCGCTATGAAGAGACCTAGACCTCTGCGCATTGTGGCGTCCAATAAGCGAGACCGAGCCAAACCTTGACTGTGAGGGGGGGGGGGGACGAGGCCGAACGAATGTTCGATACCTATTTATACCTACGAATCTGATGATGTATATATTTGTTTGTATCTGAATAAGGATAGTGGATGTTCCACAATGATAAGTTCGCCATCTTCTATGTGATTGCGCAGCAACCGCATTGGATCGGACCGTCTCTTACACCACGTGATTGTGACGAAATACTCACCGTGGATTATATGCGTCTCTGTTTGTGGGGAAGGATGGTAGAAAACAAATGGGTATCAATAATCACCCGAATAGGAGAAAACCTGCATAAAATAATTTCGGGTGTGGTGCTATTAGATAAACACTCAAGCAATATATGATTGAAAGGCTAAACTAAATCACCTCAGGACAGAAATATAGCGAGGATATCTAGCACATATGCGGATTCTATCAACCCCGATCATTAACAAGCGAGGCCACTCAGGATGGGATGTTTGCAGACACGAATAGGCGATTATTAGGGGTTGCTCGGTTTCGCAAATCAAGCAAGACGACATCCGTCCAGGGAGAGAATGGCCTAGATCTGGTGAGCTTAATTATATGGTAGCACCATTCACACGTATTAAATAGTACTATACTACCTTGACACTAAATTCACTGCCTCACGGTCTTATCAGACCGAACACTTCAGGGAATGACTCGATTTCGTATCCCAACAACATTTATGCTTTCATTCCAACCATTCTACTTGATCCCCGATCTGGCGGTGGACCGAGCAGATCCACCAAGGAAGCGCTGGTTACCAGAGGTTATGAGGCTATAGCCAGATCTTTAGCGGACCTTCCCACCGACGACCAATTTCGTCCTAGTTATTAAAACCTGGGTATTTCGACCAGCCTGCCGCTGCTCTCGTAACGTTAAATACGGGGCGTGTTCCACGTGGGCTCTGCGGACGTCTTGTCACTCTCTCATCTATCAATCATGAGATGCTCGGTCAGCCGGCCCCCACACCATTGTGCGCAATCCTAAAATCATGATCTATTTCTATTTCCATGCAGCAGCCCTTGGGATACCCGACACTTGAAGGTCCAGGTATACTTCAAAGCGATTCGAGACGGGAGGAGGGGTTATAGTAATTAATTGAGTTGAAACGCCACAGTCGATTTCAGAGAATCTCTATGCGATTTCTGAGACCACGGGTGAGTTGTATATACAACCAGCTTCTATGCAGGGCCGACTGTTACTATTCACCAAAGTTATTACACCGAACCGGATCCTTACTCGACTAGAGTTCATGACACCAACTGTTTTTCTTACAAGACAGGTTCCGAGGTAGACCAATCACGTTCAAGGGGGCGAGCTAGGTAGAACCCTGCCCTATGAGTTGTCAGTATCATCACTCCGGTTAGATACCGGGGACACGAAGAGGGAGGTATCGTCTGCGTGGACAATTTTACCCCATCGCATGCATCTCGTCCATCGGGTCATTTGACTGGCGAGACGAATCCGTTCTAGTGAGCAAATGATCGAGCCCCGGATTCATTTGGCTTGATGCTTAACCGGACACCAATCTGGCAGTTTCGAATAGGTGGTCGCGTTCGATTCCTCGGTCTATGGCAGGATGGCAGGAGGAGACAGAACGAGAAACGCCCGAGGTGGGATTTGATTGGCAGCAAAAGCTATTGTCAAGCAATCTGATCGAGGATTCGGTGGAAAAGACGCACGTAGTGATAAATTGAGTAGTGTGCATGAGTTGGTGGTTGGGCGTTGCAGATATCCAAGACCCTCGAGAGGACGATGCTGGACCAGGGGTATCCTATGGCCGATAAGGGGGCAGCATCTTTTATATCAACCTCACCAATTGTTCGACGTGACGTTTGTGAGGGATAGCTCACCAGCGACAGCCACGATCGCATATTTTGTGGGTCTGAATGAACGTCAGACGACAGCGGCGGCGAATGGCGTATGACCTAATAACTAGATTGGCGGGATGAGCAAACGTTTGGGCGGAGGTGAGCGAGCCGCCAACCCAAACTAGTTGCGTGAGCGTTCGGTTCGATCTCGCCCTGAGCTATAACCTCGATCGCTATCGAGAGGCTAGGATAAGTCATGAGCCACAGCTTGTCATAGACGCGTCCACTCTTTTGGCAGAGGAGCCATTGGACATGGCGTTGTGCAACGGTGCTGGCTATTGCTATGGCTGGTCTGTCAGGAAGAGTGGCGCTCGAACCAACTCGCATGGCGGGGAGTATTGGACCCGCTTTCTGGAGAATGGTTCAGACGGGGCCAACGAGACTGATAACGGGTCATGAGTGGTGTGTTCTGCTCTGGCGGTGTGCATCAATCAAGGTGACAGCCACCAGCCGGCTCGTGATGACTAAGCAGACAGGACGGCTTTGACGGCTCTGTGAGGGTTCCTGGCAAGTAGAAATGGCACCTTGCGATATACCAGAGGTTCAACTAAATTAAAACTAAGTTACGTATCAATACATCATTCATGCACTTGGGGGGGGGGGGCGTTTGGAAACAATCAACAGAGAGGTGTAGCAAGTTCTCGACTTTGGCTAATTTGATTGGACATCGAGTTGGCGTGACACACAAGAGTCAAAAGTGGGTACTATTGCTTTCCAAACCGGAGTTAATTCAAAATCTAGTGAGAGGAAGTTGACGTGGAGGAATTGTAGAAACTTAACGATGGAAACTTCGTGTACCTGTACAGTCGACAGATCGTTGGTATTAGCATTCTAGCGTAGCTGCGCATATACTGAGTTGCTCTTTCTCGTCTACATGGGGACAGATACGTACAACAAGAAAGTTTTACACTTTGAGATTATATTAGAGGCACAATATGCGAACGAAACTTCGTGAGGGTGAATATCAATCGATGGCTCTTGTTCATAACAGTTTTCATCAACCCCAAACACAGACTCGGGTTCGAGATAAATATTCCGAACAGACAAAAATACAATACTATGTGCTCTATGACCACCGCCGCAGTGCGAGAACGGAAAATAAAACATACATCTGCGACAGAGAAAGATAAAAGCTAAACATGTTGTGTAGCGACATGCGAACGGATCGACTACCGGTGGACGAAGATCCTTAGCGGGACGTTCGGGGCTGATAGCACTCGGCCCATCGCTCTCCGAGATTTGCATCAGAATACTCAGTTTTAGCCAGCCTTTGTGGAAATTATGGCATGAGTTCTGGGGCGGAAGAGCTGAGCACGCAGTCAGGAGGGACCCATATGAGCAGGTCACCGTCATATCTGATCCATCCATCATCGCAGAGTTCCCAATCATCCCGGGAGCTCTGTTTGATTTTTTGATCTGTGTTCAGCCCTCCACCTTGGACATAGTTGCTCAGCGTCTCGAGAAGTTGGTCCATCGTGACGGGTGCATGGTCGCAAGGATGATAGGGTGATGTCACTGGACGAGTCGTATGGACCAGACACGTACTTCTCCGTCCACGAGCGTGATGCGACACACGAGCCACAACGTAAAAATATAATTTCCCTGACAGCCTCTCTGTGCTCCGTGAACGGTTCTCCTATCGGTTTACCACTGTATGCGTCCCATAGTCGAACCGTCTTGTCCCAAGAACCAGAGGCAAAAAGCGAGCCATCAGGTGAGCATGCAACTGACATAACCTTTTCTGTGTGTCCCGTAAGTAGTTGACCAATCTGTTGTCCAGTGAGTGCGTCCCAGATTCGTATAGTCACGCCATCCGAGACGGTAATAATACGGGTGCAACAAGGTGAATATGCAGCAGAACTGACCCACCCAGTGTGTCCTGTGAGTGGAACAACATCCTTGGGCGGGTACGCAGACCATGCATGTACAGTCACGTCATCAAACCAGCCAACGAATTCATTGAGATGGTCCATTTCTGGACCTGAAACTGACATGAGAGAATATTTATGTCTCTCCAGAGGTAAACTAATCACCTGGTTGTCGTATACAGGATAATTCCGTATGATCTCATCTAAGAAATCAGGAGCAACTCGGAAGTAACCTGGCAAGTATACAGGAGACTGGCATATCTGTTGACTAGTATGGACATCCCAAATGTGTAAGGTTTCTCGATCCCAAAGCCGGCTGTATATGCAATATACCGGCTATTGGGTGACCAGGCGAATGTGCGGACAGCAGCTACTATTTGGGCAGTATTTTCCCAGTTCTTTGTACTATTTATGCATAACCCCGAGCGGACGAGTAGCTGCGTGCTAGGAACGCCCCATCAGGCGAGCAGGCCATTGAATTTAGATAGCCAATGTAAGGATCGAGCGGCGTCTTTTCCACAATCAGTTGCGTGTTCCAGATGTTGATATGACTCTTGGTCACATCGTTTGAGGCCAGGCGGGAGCTATCAGGAGAATACGCAAGTGCAGATATGGGGCGGGTTCTCTCGCCCCAATCCAGGGGCCCCACTTCTTCCCCACTAAACCCGTCCCAGATAGTTATTGAATAACCTTCAATAAAAGTACCACCAGCAATATGTTTGCCATGAGGAGAATATATGATTGAATCCACACGTCCAGGTGGTTCGCGTATACCGAGAACACTATCGTAGAGCCAATCACTTTGGTTATCCAACGATATCCCCTGCAGAATGACAGCTGCATCCCATTTTGCTATGTATTCGCCATTTGGGGCAATAAGTGCATTGGCAGGGGAGAATAAGACTAAGAATGGCCGTGATGGATCGAGTCGTTTCTGAATCCAGAGCTTCATATCGATTGGTTCTGCGATCTCTTGACCTGTCCGCGTCTCCCAAAGACGAACAACTTGAGCGTCAGACCCAGTAGCGATCAAAGCTCCATCTCGTGAGTATGCAACTGATGTAACCGTATTACAGTTGTTTGCTAAGATTTCGCCGTTCCCTTGAGTAATGTCCGTGTTCCAGATGCGTATGGTTCCGTCACTAGATCCAGAAGCAATGCGGCTTTCATCAGGCGAGTATGCAACAGAAAGGACAGCATCCGTGTGGCCTAGCATCGGTTGACCGACCTGCTGGCCGGTGCGGGCGTTCCAGACGCATATCGTTCCATCGTTAGATCCAGAGACAATAATTTTGCCATTCGGTGAATATACGACCGAATTTACCTGCCCCGTATGCCGTTTGAGTGGTTGGCCGACAGGTTGCCCTGTGTATGCGTCCCACATGCATATAGTACCATTCTCGTGACCAGAAGCCAGGTGAGCGCCATCGGGTGAGTATACGAGGCATATTACGTCACTGTCGGTATCAATAACAGCAATTTTGTGTATTCGTTGATTCAAGGCAGTGCCCTTGATATCTATAAGCCCAGAAAAATGTTGGGCATAGCGTTTCCGTATTGGTCGATCTTTCGGCCATAGTGCCAGTCCAGATATGTAAATGTGAGGCGTGCTCTGTAGGACATTATTGAAGGCTAATATAGTAGTGAAGTCCACGGTATCTCGAATTAACTCCCTTGTCTGCATTGAGCAATCGGGAATCTTTCATCGTGTAAGCATATTCATGTACCTCTCTGGCTCCAGTCAAGCGCTTACCTTTGCGCAAGATTGCAACGACTTCATTCCGTCGGATATAAAATTCTTCAGGTTGATTATCTCTAGCCACAGTAGCAAACGAGTTGACAGGAAGCTTTCAAGGCGACCTAGGAGATGCTCCGACGATATCCCCGTATCAGGTGTGCACACCAGTAGCGACAGGCATAGTGCAGTGCATTCGATATTGCGTTCTTGACTTTTGTTTCAAGATCAGGGACATCTCTGTCGAATATGTACGATGATTCGAGACGACATATGTTGAATGGGGGGTCGGGCTTGTCAATCGCATCAAAGCACATTGCGGCCATGCGTACGTGGTGTATTTGAGGGCTACACCAGAACTTGCCGGATCGCTGCTCGCTCAACATATAGTCCGGGAACGACTCGTGCAGTGTCGTCACAATATTAGTCTTTTCGGCCAGATACAACACCGACATGAGCGGCCGCAACGCAGGGCGCAGCACATTTTGGAGGTCAAGGCCTGTGAGTTCCGCTATCGTATCGAGCGCGAGTGGCTCCTGTGCGCATATGATCGTATGAAGTAGTGTGGTCATACAATCTCGGTCCTTATTCGTGTACCTGCGGCTCTCGAACGCTGACCTGAGTACGGCGGTGTATATAACATCGATTTCACCATGGGTATCATTCGTAGACGCCGACATATCCAGCACCTCACTGAGACGGCGGGTGCTCATAGAGAAGTTGTCCTGCCAAAATCGGACCAAGGTGGCTGCGTAAATGAAAAGAACGCCAGACCGCCCACTAATTGGTCCAGTTCGGAAGCAGATATGCTGATATTGGTGAGTTCAGTGGTCAAATATGTTCGTATATCTTCCTGCACAATTGTTCGTCCGAGCTCGTGTAGCCTCATCTCGTCGCGCATACAACTGTTCCCTGGATGGCGCATTCGGTCAAGTATCTTTGGTTCAGGGCGGCTGGTGACTAGAAACTTCACAGGCAACTCGAGCCCATGAGTAAATATCGCCTGAAGAAGTCGGTCGACGCTATCTTCATCATGGCATTCGTCGAGCGCGTCTATCACTATCACTCGATCGCAAGGAAATCGTCTTGTACCTCCTTCAGCGGAACAGCACAAGATCTTCAAACTGCTTCTCCAATGACTGGTTATGCGCTTCCGGATTTTCACCCAGCACCTCCGATAGAGCTCGGCGGAATGGACGAGAGAATAATGCAAGCTGATGCGATGGTTGGTATAATTTTTTTGACATCTCGGCAATCTGGGAGTTGACGAGAACAGAAAAAACTTGCGGCAAGCTTGCGGCTACGTTCCAGTTGTAGGCATGTACTGAATGCAATCGTAGTCTTGCCTGTGCCTGCCATCCCATTCAGCCAGTATATTCTGTGCGCTTGGTCGCCATAAGTCCAGTCGTGCAGCTGCTGCAACACTTCGGCACGGGTATTGGCGGTACACGCGCGACGACCTATTCCGTCCGCATCGGCGGAGCGATACATAGCAGCCGGAGAGCTTGGCAAATTTCTCAGTCGCATATTCTGTCACAAGATTGCTTTTAATGGTAGATATTTTGATAATATGTTATTCGCTTCTTACCGTCGTCTGCTCATCTACGATCCTCCATAGGTTCATGTCCGCTTTGACCTATGTCGTTTTGAGCTGGCATTATTCGTGGGACGATATCAGGAATCTTACCATTAATTGTCCAAGAGAGACCTGTATCTGACGATAGCATTTTAGGATCGTATCCCCGTCGCTGTTTGCTGCCGCCACTCGGTTGATCTTGCTTTTTGTCTGAACTTCCCCGATTCGCCCAAGTTCTCGAGCTATGCTCCTGAACGCCTCGTGAGTAAATCAGATTAAGATTTTGCGTGTGTGGCACATACTTGGTGACTCCTGTGATTGCGTCTGCCATCGCCGGGGGTATATCTCTATCGAAGCAGCGAGAGAGGTCATCGAACAGCGACTCCAACTCGGCGCATAGCCTGCGATACTCGTCTCGATCCTCTGCTTCACGCTGTGCGATGCGTTTATAAGCATCACCAAACTTGGGACAGAGGGCATGCTCACTTCGATAAGTTCAATAAAGCATGTAATTCCGTCTACCGCTGACTTCAACGGCCCGAAAACGTCAGCAGTCTTGTTCAGAACTCGCTGAAACTGCTTGAGACCGGGCCACTTCTGGAGCGTTGCATGAGGTTCAGATTGAGTGAGTTGCCCAGATGGACGTGCTTCATTATCCCATGCAGCCTGTGCGGCTGCCTCAGGATTGGACTCGGGAATAGAATGAGGGTTGTGGGGATGTATGGAAACGGGGTTGACTTCGACACTGGTCTTCTTCGTGTTAAACAGGCCATGGAGTAGCTTGGGGCGTTTTGAGAGACGTTCACCGTTTTCCTCCATCTTGTGGAAATATTAGATTATTCGAATTATCGGGTGTCAGTTCGTTCCCAGGGGCTGGCGTGGTGGTGAAGCTATCGAGCGCCAGGCGTACATGCGGTGTGTGGATGGGAGGTCACGTGAGGCCAAATTTGGAATGGCCGCATCTCCATCGGGCACTTTCGTCCGGACGAACTTGGCGCGGTTTACGCTGATCTGGATGCTGCGATGATCAATGGGCCGCATCCGAGTGGCCAACGCGCACGCTTCTGCATGACATATGGCTAGTCAGATGATCGGGCCCGCCGGCGGTTATCCCTTCGTATCGGCCGTGAGAAGGACAGAGCACGGTATAAATCAAAAGGCGCGATTCTAGGCAACCGTAAATCGAACTTACCGCCCCTCCCAAATCCAACATGTCCACCGGAGACGTCAAAATGTTTGCGTATCATTTTCTGTTTGCGATCGACGTTTACCTTGTGTTTCGTGGGCAGTCACTCGAACCGGCGAGCATCGCCGACTCAAGCGGATGGCAAGCTCAACAAAATATCTGGTCTTTTGACTGAGAATCCGGCAAGTGTAGACAACCTCAACCGATTCGTTCATTAACCGTTTCGATTAGGCACAAGGCGGTTCGCAGGCAATGTGTATGTCGACCGTGGTTGTTTAGAGTGCCTTGGGTTTCTACTCAACGACATACCCAGTGTACGCCGTCGGGCTTAATGAACAAAACATCACGAACCCTCAGGTTGGGATCAGCCCAGTATGGTGGGAAGGTAACCTCTGACTCGCCGTAGCCTATTTCCTAGTTGTGATCTGACACTGTATCATAGGCAACCCCTGCAATGCACACCTGGTCCGTCATGCATCTCATTCCTCGGGTGTAACATGCCGATATAGATTCCTTACAGCTGGAGTTGGCCAAAAAAGTGAAGGAAGGATGCGAGGCGGAAAACATGAACGGGTTCCTATTCAGCACGATCGGCGTTAGGTATTTATCCCTCTTAGCAATTCAGTGCGCGATACTAAAGGTTTTGCGCAGCGATGGAATAACAATGTCGACAGAAGGGATGCGCTATGTTCGTAACCTATTAAACCATCTACGATCGAGCTATGTATATCTGACATATCCATCAGAGCTTACCCAGCCGTGATTTGATCGCGGACTCGATCGAAGCTGTTAGTAATATCATCATATGGCTCTGACTTTTGCTAATTTCATGATATATCAGGTCACGATGGTATGTCCAAAACTCGCGACTATGAACCGACAGATCTAATTGCAATACCACAGGCTCAGCACTACGATGGTAACATTTCACTTCCTGGCTGCGACAAAAACAGTACGTTGACTTACACTCACCTTCCGCTTGCACTGATCTACATTGGGAACTAGTGCCGGGATGTCTGATGGCTGCGCTTCGGCATAATCGACCCACCATCCTCGTTTACGGTACGCTCCACCCCACTATATGCGCCAAACATAGGGTTACATGGTATCACCAAATCAGGTGGCACGATCCAAGCTGGTATCCGACATGTCGACTGCCCTGCCTTGGGTTACAAGAAGGGCGGTACGGTGAACATTGCTGATGCGTTTGAAAGCTTTGGAGCGTGGAAGACCGGCAAGATCAGCGAGGAGGAAAGGTTCGACGTCGTGCGGCATGCGTGTCCCGGAGCGGGAGCCTGTGGCGGCATGTGAGTGGGATACTGGAATGGATGCGGGACGACGTTGATTGCATGCCTTTTAGGTATACTGCAAACACGATGAGCACAGTGCTAGAAGTCTTGGGCATGAGTCTGCCCTACTCTGCTTCGATTCCAGCGGTCTATCCAGGTAAGCCGAGGTTATGAGTTTATGGGATTAAATACGATATATGGGTCATGTAGAGAAGGCCCAGGAATGCTTCCGTGCTGCAAAATACTTGAAGAACCTCTTGGCAAAGGACATCAAGCCGAGGTATGGACTCTTAACCGAACGCTTTCGCGAAGATTCTCTAACGAAAATTATAGAGACATCATCACCAGAAAGGCGATCGAGAACGCCATCACCGTCGTAAACATTATTGGAGGCTCAACCAACGCTGTAAGGCTTAAATATGCTACATGTATACCGGGGATTAAATCATCCTTCCATCAGGTCCTCCATCTTCTGGCCATCGCTCGTTCGGGCGACATTCCCCTCACCATTGACGACTTCCAGACCATCTCCGATCGCACACCTTACCTCGCAGACCTCAAGCCATCTGGCAAATACGTGATGGAAGACCTCCATCGTGCAGGCGGCATTCCTGCGCTTCTGAAATACCTCCTGAACCACACCAACTTGATCGATGGGACGCAGATGACGGTCACTGGTCGGACTCTGGCCGAGAATTTGGAGGACGTAGAGGAAATGGCGTTTGGGGAAGGTGCTCAGCAGGTGGTTATGCCGATTGAGCGGCCGATTAAGAAGACGGGCCATTTGACCATTTTGAGAGGTAACTTGGCACCCGGGTCTGCCGTGGCGAAGCTTACAGGAAAGGAGGGGCTTTTCTTCGAGGTATGTTCCAGGCATGAGAAAGGGCGACCAGGCTGTTGACTACGTTGTTCAATGAACGCAGGGTGTTGCCAAATGCTTCGACGTGTAAGTGAATTTCCAGTATGACGGAATATCGGCTTGCCGAACCCCCTTTGGGTTGTAGAGAGGCCGATTTCTATCCGGCGCTCGAGAAGGGCGAGATCAAGGCCGGGCAGGTTGTCATTTTCCGGTACCAAGGTCCAAAGGGGAGCCCAGGGATGCCAGAGGTGATTTCGCAACCAAACTCTTTTCCTATGTCCAGTTTAGACCGTAACTAATTCGAAATTTAGATGTTAGGTATGAATTGTGTCACGCACTTGCTTCCCCCAAAACTCTCACAGAAATTATTTCAAAGGGCCCACTGGGGCACTTATGGGCGCCGGGCTGGGAAACACCACTTGTTTGATCACTGACGGTCGGTTCTCTGGGGCATCGAGAGGATTTATCATTGGCAAGTACAACTATGCGCACGTAGCCGACATATTGGCTCACTTTCCCATTAGGTCATGTTACGCCCGAGGCACACTTGGGTGGACCAATTGCGCTCGTCCAGGACGGCGATAAAATCACTGTTGATGCAGAAAAACGAACGATCGACTGGCATGTCTCCGAGGAAGTCCGCGCTTCTCGCCAAACAGCTCTAATGAAACAGGGTCCAAGGCCATATACTGTCAGGAGGGGGGTGCTGTTGCGATATGCGCGCGATGTAGCGGTATGGGAGTTTTGCAGTCCAGTCGCTACCAGAGTACTGATTATTCCTATGTATGTAGCCTGCAAGTGAGGGCGCCTACTGTGACTGAAGTCCCAAACATCCGATGAGCCGTTAGTTTGTTTCGGGCTGTCGAAAAATAGGAATGAATGCCTGGTGATTGTCTCGGGTCCCGGTGTTCAATGAAAATGATATAACTATTGACTACGCATAAAGCCGCTCGTGTCGTCGCGCTAATCCACCACTTCTGTTGCGGTTAACACTACATATTTTCACATAAACCGGTGGTAAAGACAAGGTATAGCGCATATCGGATAACAAAGTTACATTATACCCTCAAGATCCGACGTATTCAGCTCGGGCCTGGGAACCTTGGGCGGATTTGGATGCACTGAAGGCTCCAAAACAATATAAACGCCTAGTTGATAGTGTCGCTCCAGATCTGAGGAAATATAACTTTCTCCAAACGCCTGAATGATATCGGCACGAAGAGAGTCAACTGATTCGACCATTTCTCGAAGAGAATCGAAATTCTGTAAAGCGTTCGGTTCAGAATGCCCAGGAGACATTTTCGGAATGAGCTTCTTGAATTTCTTCAACAGTTCGCTGAGGAGTCCAAGTTTTAGTAACTTAAATTACAGCTAAGCCAATCAAGTCCGTACCTGCATAAATTCATCCTAGCTTGAACCTTTTCAAGCTCCTCGTGTTGTACTTTCTGCAGTCGCTTCTTATTGGCATCCTTCTGCTTCTGTACGACACGTTCCAGCCCTCTAAGGTAAAGCAAAACGTGTGGCATGGGTCCAAGTAATATTTGCTCATGCCTGCGGAAGGCTTTTGCGTAAAGCAACGGACATTCGATCCCCTCTGCTTCTTTCTTGTATTCCTGGTGAAGCTTGCGAATTTGGTCATCGGCTGCCGTATGGAGAATCTTGGATCGGAGACGATATTGGGAATAGTATCGCCAGATAGTGCGCACGGCGAACCAAGCGGTAACACGCTGCCGGAAGTGGTATTTTCTGTAGCAAAATAGAATTCGTTTTCCTACGTCGACCTCTTGATCGGTCAGAGGACGGAGGGTCTGTGCTTTAGGAGCAGCTGCAAGATAGTTGATTTGGCTGGGAATAAGCCCTGCGAAATTGTCTCCGGCAACGTTTTCTGGTGAGTTTTCGTCAAGCGCGTCGCTGTCCTCGATATTTTCCTCGCTCGGCCCAGAACGAAGGTTTGAGCTGGTGAGGTCTATCTTCGTCTGGCCCTGTACGAATGGCTTGGCCTCGGGATTTAAGGCAGTTCCGGTATTTTTGTTAGGCGAGCCTGTCAGTGATAACAAAACTTGAAGGTCGGGTTTAATCTCGTTGTAAGCAATCTGCTTGACCCGCGTGTTGAAACGAGGTGGGCTGCTTGTACGATGGAAGAGGTAGACAAGTTGATCGGCGCCACGGTTGAGGGGCGAGCGGGTAAGAGCCCATTCCAAATCCATCCACGAGTCTGCACGGACAAATCTGTACACGAAGCGATGAGCAGCTAAGGTGGGATATGATGCAGACTAACGGGTGCATAGCTTGTTATGAATAACGCCTGAGCCAGTAAGCGAGCGTGCGATTTCGGCTCGGATCGTGTTTTTGGAGGCTGGGTTAAAACCAAGATTGTCCGCGACTAGAATAAACGTAAGTTAGGATCATGTGTCCACCATAGCCACTAACTCAGGATCAGTAGCCGACAGCTATAGGTATGTTAGCATCTTATCGATCAAAAAGGTTGTTACTTGCATTCTTAAAATGTATATACTTCTCTGGAGCATACCGAGTGCACTGTTGAAGCCGAACAGTGCTGCTCAGGGTTATTAGAGTTCATGAACAAAAATAACATCGAAGAACCTACTTGAGTTACTGGGTCTTCCATCTCCCCCGGGCTCGTAGGTACGCAAATACTCCAACGTTTTATACGATGTATCAAAGAAAACCTTCAAGTCACAGTTGTCTTGGCGTGGCCGAGGGACGTGAGATACAATATCCAGGGCCCAAGATTGCGGGAGCTGCAACCCGTCGAAAATCCCAGGAACACCAGATTTCCATCTTCGCATTTGAACAATAATTTCGCGCCCAATAGATTCGAGCAAGTGGACCAAAACGTTCGCTTCGATAAATATTGGTTTAAATACGACGTGGCTGCCATTGTGCAAAATTAGCAAGAGAAGCCACAATTGTCACTTTATTAACTCACCATGTTGCAAAGACCACGCGCTTCAAGGCGTCGTTCGAACGACCCAAGTAAAAGTCAATGAAATGGTGTACAATGGAGCGGTCCCTGCCCGATATTCCTGGGACGTGTACAATCAGATCCGGGTGCCATTTTACTAGTGGCATCGAATGGAGTCTAGGGCCGTACGTAGCAATACTTTGCGGATGAACTCGGTATGCAAGTTCCAGGCCCACAAGAACATCCGATACAAACCACCTAGGGAGGAGCCCAGGACGACCGGGGGAGAACTCGTGAAGGTATCGCTCACACCAACTCGAGATAACACTTGATGCGCGATTAAGTTCCCGGACTTTGGAGGGGTCTACGCATAGAGCATTTCCGAGTGGTGGGAAATGAGGTGATAGAACCTCATACAGCCGACGGGCCCACGTCCTGACCCCGCAGCGTGAGTGTTCGTAGTGCTATTTTAGAGGCCTTGCTTACCACTTGTAATTCTTATCTTCGATGAGCGTCTGGGATTGATGCAGATGGATAATCAGGATTTGCAGAATATGTGCTCGCAACCTCTCATTGAAATGGAATTGTCGATCCTCCTCGGATAGGTTGAAACTATTGAGTTCGTGACGGCCACAGCTCCCATGCCGACAGTTCCCAAATATGGCATAATCTGAACAAGGCTGAATATAACGAATGGAGCTAGCTACGCTATGCATCCCTTGTATCTCTGACTTTAGTTTGGCTAGTACGGTTTTAGTTGCAAGTCGAGTGATATCCAACTCGGACAGCATTACAGCTGTTAGTCCAAGAGCAAAAGGGGTTGGTTCAATATCTTCGACCATTGACTTCACGTTTCCGAACATAAGGGAGGATGAAAATAGCCAGAACTCTGATATTTCGGGTGAGTTGTCGTCCGGTGAACCCGAGGTTATATCTGCCTCCACGGGCTCAAACCCAAGAAGTCGCTGAGTGTTGAGGTGGGTTGGGTTGAAATCCCGAGCGAGGGCAGCCAGACCATTGTAATAGCTTAGGGCCAGGACCGAGTTGGACACAAATGTGGAGATATTGACGTTTTGAAGGGACGAAAGGTGCCGTGCGCATTGGCCAAAACAAAGCAAGGCCTCAGAAGATCGACCTAAGATTGCGTTGGATTGGGCCAGTGAGACGATTCGGTCCATCTTTTAGCGCTCAATGCAAGGAAAAGCTCCAGCTACATCGACCTAGCTTAGCAGCTACTAACTCGGACAGCGTTCGGACCCACCTGATGTGCGATGGACTCGTCCATTTCGCCCTGTCGAGTGACATCAAGTATTCTAGCAATGACTTAGCACCAGGATTGGCAAGCTGGGAATCAGTAGAGCAATATGGCAACGTCAACCATAATCCGCGAATAGCATGCAAAAGTGCCTGGTTGTGGTGAGCTCTATCACTAGAAGCTGATAGCAACCGAACACATTCTAGGAGATCGCGCTCTTTGAGTGCAACATCTGCTGCGTCCCCGTAACGGTTGTGAAGCTCCAATACTCGAATGCGTGCGGAATCGAATCCGTAGTCGTCCATGTATTCCAGCTGTTCCTCAACATCTTCAAACAATTCGGCCGCTTTTCTGGACAACATTCGTAAATTTAAGCATCTCGCCATATCCATGCCCAACTTACTCGAGTTCGGACTTTCTCAAAAACTCCAAGCGAGCAATACCTACAATCTCTTCTGCAACGCCTTTCTGGATCTTGTTCTGTGATTCTTCACCACTTCGACAGCCTCAGTGAAGCATCCAGCACGGCGAAAATTCTTAGCGGCCAAATCAAACTCTTCAGCCGAAAGAAATGCCTCGGCCGCTTGTTTCCAATTCTCCGCCTGCAAGAAACACTCTGCCGAGCGAAGATAGCAGGATGTTCGCTGTTTGCCTTTGGAACGCGAAGCACAGTGTAGGAAGTCTGTCGCCGCCTTGGCAAACGAGGCCTGAACCGACTGCCGATCAGCCGATTTTGAGAGCAAGAGTCGAGCATCTTTCCGTGCTTGGTAGGCGGCTGCAATATCGCGTTCAAGAGGCAATCCAGCTTTTTCGAAACAGAAAACAGCCTGAGGGTACAAACGCTTATTGAATAAGAGCCGGCCACTTTTTGCCCAATCGGCTTCAGTAGACGAGACTGGCATGGCTTTCAGAGATGGCATTCGACCTGATAGCCGCGCAACTCTTACCACTAAGCTGAGGCATGGGTCACTAGGCCCACACAAGCTAACAAGCCCTTTTTTGCTCCAGAATATCTAGTAATCGATAAGCGACAGCGTGCCGTGGAGAATCGTAAGATGCACCTTCATGGGCTCCGCCTGTTCGGACACATCCCAAATCCAACAGTGATTCCGCGCTCTAGTCAGCCCAACATATAAGTTCTTCAGTTCGGTACAAATGATAGCATGGCGTATTTCGTCAAATCGAGGCACCGGGCCAACGTTGAACCCTTGCAGACCATGGAGAATAACTCGCCATGTAGAAGCCGCTGGGGTCGAGTCTTCGAAAAAATTATACAAGAGAACGTCGTCGAACTCGAGACCTACGCGCGGAATGAGTCTCACAGAGCACAATTCTCGGTATCGGCCGCACCTTTGCTTTCGTAAAGAGTGAGGATTAGTCCAATTTCACCCACTTGGGCTCGCAACGCCTCACGAGCGGCCTCATTCCGGACGAGAATTACTTGTGAAGCGCCAAAATCGATCTTCGTATTGCTAAAAGGATCCTGGACGTTAGAAAGTATTATTCAAGCGGACGCATTGAATTGGCTCACGCCTCGCCCCTCAAGAACTGCTCAAATCGAACAACACCTCGGTCCCATCCGGAGAAAAAAATTGGCTTGGGTCCGTCTATCAAACCGGTTTCCTTATTTAGCTTATCAATCGAATATGGGAATAGTTCGGAGATAAGTTGGACGACAGAGCTAGCGCACTCCACAATCCCACCATGGCTCCGATAGTTAACAGCGAGATGGAAGAGAGTTGGATGGATGGGCTTGCGCTTGCCATAACGCACAGCTTCATCTTGCTCCTATGGTTTCAATCAAGATAGATAGTGCGGAAAACAATAGCAGAACAAACCTCGAGGCGCCACAAACAGGCGCTCAGATCCTCGAATCGAAAGGAGCTTCCGGCTGATATTGTCTGTATAAAAAACCCCATCAACCTAGTGTCAAAACGCGTTCTATCCTCAGCCATACCTGAGCCGTGTCCCCAGCCATGAAAATTCCATGAGGGTTGCTGCTAAGACTACGAAGCACTAATCGCAAAGGTGAGTAAGCATGAGATCAAACTTGAACGTGGAACACTAACGTTTGACGTCGATTAGTAGATTATCCTGAGCCTGGGTCAATTTGATAGAAGTTAATAGCATAAATCGCCATAAATCTATCCGCATATACCTCATCCACATATCTACCCGGGATGGACGTCAGCCAGAGAGCTCCGCCTACAAATTTGACTCCAACTGCATCCAAACTCACAGACAGTCCAGCTTGACGCCTGGAACCCTCCCATTCATCGCGCTTATGAGCGCATGGGTTCTATCAAAGCATCGCTTAATTAAAATCCCCTGATGTGTAATTCCAGACCACATACCGCTCAGCAGCATCATGCCCCCCAAAAGCTTGCTTCCGCTTGCGATAAATCTCGTATAGATCGTACACTCGATCTCGTTGTGACGCAAATGATGATTTCCGGTGACTCAGGCTCGTATATGCTTCTCGGCTAAGTGCTCCTGTCGTGGACTCTAAGGCTTCTTCTGACCCCTATATAGCCAACACTTAACATTCTATGATAGTCTGTTGAAAATGGCTAACCTCGATGATTCCTAGAAATTCGCTGTAAACTAATGCAGGGTCCAATCCTTTTGTAAGTCGATAGTCGAAATGGGGCCAGTATGCTGCCGCAAACACCCTATCCCACTAGTTGTCAGACATATATGGCAACTGAAAGGTGGTACTCACTCAAACGTAACCGCAGCCCTCCTTGCTCGCTCGATGTCTTCTCGTAAGTCGACTGGCGAAATGTTGCCTGCATTAATATCATGTGTCTGCTCAACCTCGTCTTCTTGATCAAGATTAATCTTTTCATCGGCGATTTCCCGGATAGCAAATCGCTGTTCTGCCGCAATATGTGCCTTAGTTCGTGCTAAACGTCTAAACTGCAGGCCAAAGTCTGCCTCAAGCAGGCTACAAAGCTGGATGAACCGTAGGTAATCAATCAAACTTGATCAAGAGCCTAACCGAACACAAACCTGGTCATATGTCAAAAATAGTGGAAAATGCCTATCTTCCAACATTGAATATTTAGGAGGGAGACCAAACGCTCCTGCATCTTCGTCATCCAGATCCGCGAGCACTTGCTCCTCGTCCTGTGGATTGCTGTGACCTGGCGTTGGTGATGAGGTGGAAACAATGCTGTGGTAGTATTCTTGAACCCTTTGAGCAAGGACTCGAGACTGCGTCACAAATACTTGGCGCGGTTTTTTGAGTTCTGGCATTTCCTCGAATAGCTTCTCGATTCCAATCATCTAAACGCAGAGGTTCAGCCAAAATGCCTTCTAGCGCGGGTAGCTATATCAGACCTTGAACACAATGGTCGTTGTTTTGCCTGTGGGCAATCTCAGTAGCTTATTCAATTGCACCCAGGCTATTCCAACTCACCAGTACCGCTCCGCCCTAGTACTAAACAAGCTGATGAATGAGAGATAATCTCCTTCTCCTTGGGTCTATATGGCCGTATATTATTATTTGTCACAAGTTCCCTGGAGGAGAAACCTACGATACATGGAATACATGACTCGTGTCTGAGTCGCTCAAAATTGCTACATAATGTTAAATATCCACCCGATAGGTAGAAAAATGTGGGACATACAGTTGATCAAGGATTGAGACATTGGTATGAACTTTTCCAGTCTATTGCCGGTGAACTCTTTAGCCGAGACAAGCTCAAATTGGATCATAAACTTACGCGATTAGGGAATGCAGCTATCACATCCAAGTTAAACTCCCTCTGGAAGAATAGCTGAACTAAACTCACGTCCAGAAAATCTTTGTCCGTCATGCCCATCAGCTGAGGTTCATTTTTCACAGCATCAACCGGAATCTCGAAATCTTCCTCATGCGGAAATTGTGCAGGCAGAGTGACATTTTGACCAGGTGCACGGTGTGTCACTCGGTGCAAACATCTAAAAGTTCAGATCAGTTAAACAAAAACACGGTGGATCGTCATTGTCCCAAACCCTTAGCTTACCTTCGTCGATATTCCTTCCCCCGGCGTTTGAGATGATAATGGGAAACGAGTGACCAGAGACGCCCATCGAGTTGAGCGTGAGTATAGACACCGTATAGCTTGATGACTGATTCAGAAATGTTAGTGGCGTTATGAAGGAACAGCATTTTGCCTACTTTGCTTGTCGACCTATGCAAGCGATGGGTAAAAATAAGCACTCAAGCCAGCTTACTGAGACATTAATCGGCCGAGCATACCTTCGCGGCGACGTCAGTGTCGAGATCGATCTGGTAAACGATGCGCAGATCCCTGGAGACCTTGGCTTCATAGATCGGGACTAAGAGACCATAAAGTGAGCGAGTAGATCATCTGGGGTCTCCTAATCGACTGACCTTCCGTGTCCAGCCCGATAAGCTTCTTTTGGTTACTATCCGAGAAGAACCCTTGCGAAAGCTCCCTGTAACCATTATGCCCAAGGTGGTGGTCGCGATCAAACCTGTCAGCACTCATCCAGGTACGACTACCCCACGACTCACGTAATCTTTTTCCGCACCATTGCAAAGACATGACTATCTCCCTTTTGCATTTGTCTCAAATGAGTAACAGCACGACCAGATACGACGACAGTCCACGCGCCAAGCTCGCTCGAATTGTCGAAGTATTTGGCCGCGCCGAGTGGTCGGATATTAGGAAACGCGCTATCGTCTGGCGCCGCAACCGTTAAGGTTGGATCCGGAGTATTGGTTTCCGATGATGGAACGACGGATGAGGAAGCTGAGACTTCTGGAATAAGTTGAAGAGTTGTCTTGAATGCCAGGGCTTTCGCGTGGGCCACGAGCTCTGGGTTGGAGAACGAATCGAGAAGAATCTATTAAGGAACAAGTCAAACACATGGACCAGGGAAACCGGAACTGCTTGCCTTCAAAAGTTCTCGGAGACGGTTCAACAGACAAATTTCCGTGACGAATAGCTCTTCGGGACTGGTTGGAATATCAAAGTCAATCGCCGCGAAGAGCTTTGGATCGACCAAAGCTGTGTTCGCACGAGGCCGAGTGCTAGCAGCTTTACGGTCCTTCTGACTTTTCTTCTTCTTGAAAAACGGATCTTCCTCTTCGCTATTTGTGGATGAAACTGCCTTGAATGAGAAGTTGTCTAAAGTCCCTAACGCAGCAACGAAGTTCGGTATCATTCTGCATGCGTCTGTGACATTCCGTTCAACGAGGCTTGGAGGAAGCCGATTGAAGTAATGCCGGAACCGATCGAGGAGAATACTGCTGAGACTGTTTGCCCAACCAGCTCGCTCTTGGGGGAACGATCCAGAGCAGACTGCAAGGCGAACTTCTTCACGAATGTCTTCGTTGGCTACGTAGAAGTGAGATGGGTATAAAACTGTCTCAATCAAGTTGAACCACATACCCGTAATCAGAAACTCCAACAAATCTGGCGTCTGTTGCATGAGCAAAAAGCGCACAGCGTCCACAGGTTGGCCACACTCCCATATTTTCTTCAGCGCAAATTCAATCCACTCTTCTGGAGACTTGGAAACTTCTTCCTCTACGACTGGTTTCACAAGGCGACGAGAGAAGAGCGGAGAGGTTGGAGGTGGCGCGTCCGAGTTCGACCGCTTGTGCGCTCGGGGGCTTGGAGGTAGGATACGTTGAGCGTCACTTTTGCTACGCTTTTTACCGGCCATATCGTTGACTGAGAGGTTTCCAGATAGGTCGAAGGCAAGAGATCAGGTTGTGAATGTATGATGGTGGTGGATATAAGACGGCGCGAGAGTGGCAACTTTGAGCCACTGATCCTCAGGGTCCTCGCGCTAAGACACCCTTGCCCATCGGCAGTGACAAACAACCCGGTCGCACAATATCCCCGGATCAGTTTTGACTGAAGCTGTGACTCGCCTCCCATTCGTTGGTCGCGCAGTCGACGCAGCATAACTCTGGCGGACTCCAATGGAATTTGAAATCTTGCCTATGCTGGCTACCCCCTCTTGCTCAGGCCAGTCCAACCCCAAAGGCAAAACGAGTAAATTTTCGTCGACTATTTGACGTCTCAACGCATGGCCTTTCATATTAGCTTCTTCGTCTCACAGGGCAACTAGTTAGATGTTCAGACTAACCATACCAGGTTATGAGCAATCCAAAACGGTGACGGTTATAGTTTTCAGGAATCATTCAAGTTTCGCTCCCACTCTACTGGGGTAGATAAAGGCCGTTTCGGAAGGAGAGATCTCGTGCAACCAGAGTCGGAACGCATAGTTTTTGCCCCGTACAATGTTGAGAATCTGAAATTCAATCAAATTTGGAGGTGAAAAGCCAACGCGTCATCCGATGTCGTAAAGTAAATGATACTATTAAATGAAGGATTTCACTATGGTAGAGATTGTGTGGCCAAATGTTAACATAAATTCATAACTCCGGCGCACCTCGAATCCTCATTCGCCCATATGGGATTGTCTCAGCTCTCTCTTCACACACAACAATTGAAATTTGGCAGGGATGTAACCATGATTGTGTAATTGAAGCAGTTGAGACCCCTGAAATAGATACGACAACTATCGAGATCCAACTCCATTGCCACTACTTGAATCTCTTGAGGGATCGACGTCTGATATAGTGGTATCTTTGTACTCTAATACCTAGCATGAAGTTCAACTTCGAGAGGATGCCATACGATAGAATTGAAATATTTCACGTATTCTTGAGGTAAGTACGAAAAGCGGGCCGTTGGGATTGACGCAGCCAGCTCATCTGATGTCGTGGCTAAGCATGGGGATTTGTGGCAACCCATCAAATCACGTGGTAATTAACTTCTCACGTGGCACTAGAAGTGTAGCCACCTGGAGCAACCGCATCCCGCGACCACCACCATCGAGCATGAGATGTTGAACGACCTATTTCCCCTGGTACTTTCCGGCCAACCATAATTCTATGTGGCTGAACGATCCATCCTTATCTTCTACTTTCTGCTACTCATTGGTTTCGACCATTTTGTCATGGCCGCCGAATGCGCGTTTGTGCCCCAGGCTATCTCAATTTTCTTTCTTGGATATGAAATATGATTGCTGACCATCAGTACACTCCTCGGCCCCTATCATGATCTTCATGACGCTATGGAAAACAACCACTAGCAAAAACGCAACGTATTGATTTAATATCATCATTCTCTTGGCCGCTGTGATGCTGCAACCTGGGATTAGACACATGGAGCGACTCCTTGGATAAGAGTTGGACACTTGAGTTTCTGGGAATTTTCTCTTCAGCCTTTCTCTGTTTAGCCACTCCTATTTTTGACGTCATAATCCATGACGTCTCCGGGGGACGCCGCACTTCAATCACATATCCCTGGAGAAGACCCCCGACGTCTCAGACAGGTTCGATCACACCATACGATGGTCGGATTCCGACCTCCGCCTCCACCGACCACGGCCCCAAAACGACGCATACAATCCAAGAACCATCCAACAAGGCTGATACGCCGACCTAGACTGAGATGAAAAACATACCCAACGCGTGGATTCCATGTAAACCTATACCTAACTCCGAGGAGGCAGTCTGATCTTTCTGTGCCCGCAGCATCAGGCTCATTCATACACGGATGCTAGTCAATGCGTTTACATAAATCGGTCCCGTAAAAGTACCCATCGCAGGATTCGTAGAAGGCCCAAGCTGCTACTGTGGCCCAGAAGGCGATCACATGCGCAAGTGCCGACCCGCCGCCACGCCAACCAAACCAATCCTCGCACGATCGTTGGGCCACGCGGGTCCGCGGCGCCTCGGGACGTACGACGTCACTCATGCGTTCATCACACTTCCCAATACGGATACACGGTATATATAGTCAGCCTGGACAGTCTGGCACGTTAGATTTTTGAACGACAGCCATGCCTTCTGAACAAGTCTTCAACAACAAGGACGGTGCGACTTACACCACGTCCAACGGTGCACCATACGCCGAGCCATACGAGGCTCAGCGGATCGGACCACATGGACCGCTGCTCCTGCAAGGTATTCCTCTCACACACGTCACCGACCGAGTCTAACACGACACCCAGACTTTCACCACATCGACCTCCTCGCGCACTTTGACCGCGAGCGCATCCCCGAACGCGTCGTCCACGCCAAGGGCGCTGGCGCACATGGCTACTTTGAAGTCACGCACGACATTTCCGACATCTGCTCTGCCGCCATCTTCAACAAGGTCGGTAACCGTGCTCCGATCACCATTCGCTTCTCCACTGTCGGTGGCGAGTCCGGCTCGGCTGACACGGCGCGCGACCCCCGTGGGTTTGCGATCAAGCTTCGGACGGAAGAAGGCAACTGGGACTGGGTCTTCAACAACACCCCCGTCTTTTTCCTGCGCGATCCAGCCAAGTTCCCACACTTTATCCACACCCAGAAACGCGATCCGCAGACAAACTTGAAGGATGCGGACATGTTCTGGGACTACCTCTCGCAGAACCCAGAGAGTATCCACCAGGTCATGATCCTCTTCGGTGACCGTGGTGTTCCAGATGGCCATATCGCCATGCACGGATACTCTGGCCACACTTTCAAGTGGATCAACGACAAGGGAGAATTCAAATATGTCCAGGTTCACTGCATCGCAGAAAAGGGAACCAAGGTGCGATCTCATTTCGTCTTCGATCCTTGACGTCATACTCAGCGTCATTTCAGTTCTTGACTCAAGAGCAATCGGTGGAGCTTGCCGGAAAGAACGCCGATTATGCCACTCAGGACTTGTTTGAGGAGATCGAAAAGGGCGAAACGCCTACATGGAATGTCTTTATCGTATGTCCTTTTTTCCATCCATGTCTCTTGATCTAACATTATGGCGACAGCAAACGATGACACCAGAACAGGCCGAATCTTTCCGCTACAACATCCTTGACCTGACCAAGATCTGGCCTCACGATGAGTTCCCGCTTCAACCAGTGGGCAAGCTAGTTTTGGACCGCAACCCCGAAAACTACTTCAACGAGATCGAGCAAGTCGCGTTTTCGCCCTCGCATCTCGTGCCGGGCGTTGAACCCTCGGCGGATCCGGTTCTCCAGAGTCGGCTGTTCTCGTACCCGGATACTCACCGACACAGACTGGGTGTGAACTACCAACAGATCCCGGTCAATGCGCCGTTGTGTCCAGTTGCAAACTTCCGTGGGTTTATATTCTTTTCTTTTTTTTCTTTTTGAGAGTGGACCGTTAATACAAATATGGATATTCAGAACGTGGTGGATTCATGAGCGTCATCTCACAAGGCGCGCGACCAAACTACCAGTCCTCGATCGCGCCGCTCACGTACAAGAAATCGCTTTCGACCGTTTCGCACGAGACATTTGTAGGGGCAGCCGTTTCGGACTTGAGCGAAGTTACCGAGCGTACGTTTATCTCCTTTCGTCGGCTCGATCGGATACTAACCCGAGATTACAGTGGACTTTGAGCAACCCCGCGCGCTCTGGCAAAAGGTCTTTGCGAAGACAAAAGGGCCCAAGACCGATTCGTCAAGAACGTGGCTGGCCACCTAGGCAGCGCCAAGAGTGCAGAGATCAAGGCTCGTCAACGTACGTTTATTCTACCTTCATGCTCGCCACCCTCCGCTTATCCTGCATTATAACTATAGTGGCGGTCTTTGCAGCAGTTGACCAAAACCTCTCTGACCGAATTGCCAAGAGATGGGCGTGCCGACCGTCAAACCGTTGCAGGTCAAGTCGGCATCTGAGGCTGTCAGGTTCCAGGCTGGCGCGACAAAGGGCCCAGTTGGTATCAACCGCGCGCATACCGTGCGTGTAAATTAGCATGACCCCACGAGATGGGATGTATTATTAGGTGTTTGTGAAAGCAATTGTATTGATTCTGTTGATTTATTTTGCCCAAGCGAGACTGGAACGGGAGCACCCCAGCCCGACAAGCATTTCTGGTTGGCATATAAGCCCGCCGATGAGCGGATTAGCCACCAGCATGATGCTTGGTCAGCAAACCGAATCTGCGCGTAGCACGGGCGGGCATATTGGGCACTGGGACATCAGTGCCTGTTCGCATTATCCTCTGAAGACGGCAAGCCGCGTCATCCCACCTCCGCCACTGGTCCGGCATGCTCAGTTGCTGACTGAACAGGCTGTGGCTGTGACATGGATCCAGCGCGTTACCCGCGCGCATTTTGTCCTTGTTCAGACTGGCCCGACCAAGCACCATTCCCCGACGGTTATCTTGGCCTAAATATATACCCCCAGCATCGGCATCCACTCGGGCAGGAAGAATATAAAAATCGAGCCTTCCGGGCGATGGGGATTCAACAGCAACGAGAACAACTCACAGAGTTTCGAGGAAATTTGCTACAGCCATGAGTCCCACACTTACTATGCTCAAAGGCAAGAAGATACTTATTATCGGAGGCTCATCTGGTGCGCATACATTCATGTCCTTGGTTTAACTCGGGCTAACTGATATCGTACAACGATAGGAATCGGCCGTGCCGTCGCAGCCGCGTCTCTCGCACTAGACGCGTCCGTTGTTATCGCGTCCCCCAGGAAGCCAAGAGTCGATGCCGCCGTCGAGCTCCTCAAGAAAGATATTGCTGGAAAAGACGGTGTCACTGTTTCGGGGGAAGTGGTCGATATTAAAAATTTCAAATCCCTCACAGAGTTTTTGACCAAGGAAGCACCGTTTGATCATTTGGTGAGTGGTTTATTGCTTCCTGGACCGATTTGTGGGGTTCTCAACCTGTTGGGGTTAGGTGATTACTGCTGGTGAGATTCCCGGCGGATTCCCGAAGCCACCAGCGGCCGGGGTCGATGTCAAAGCATGGGATATGAGCATGGAGTACGTACACAGCAGAACTTTCTTTTATATAGAGACCGACGTTTGTTGTTTAGCATGCGCTACTGGCCATTTATGAATGCTGGTGAGTGTGTGGATGTCTCCCAACTAATACAATGCTAACATTTTATATAAGCCAACCACATCTACCAGAACAACCTTCTTCGAGATGGCGGTTCGATCGTCTCCACGATCGCAGCCTCTGAGCTACGCCCATATTCCGGATTCTCATTCATCACAGGGGTTTTAGGGGCAGTTGCGGCGGCTACTAGGCATTGGCCCTTGACATGAAACCCATTCGGTGAGTGTGCGACAAGACGCTATAACACACCGACTAAACTTTCCTCTCATCTAGGTTGAACGCCATGTAAGAAATCCTAACTTCGTAAACTACCGACTCTGATAGCAGAGACTTGGCGTGTAGCTCCCCAGGCATCGTGGACACTGATATTTTCAGGGACATCCCAACCGAGGTCCGCGACCATACATTCGAAGAATACCGCAAGAAGCTCCCTGTTGGTCATGTGGGCACGGCGGAGGAGCTTGCTGAAGCATATATATTTGCTATGAAGGCGAGCAGCCTGTCTATTTCATTCCTCACTATAGAAACATCTAACGTTATCACGTGAATTAGTGCCAGTTTTTGACGGGACAAGTCATCACCGTTGACGGCGGGGGATTCTTGGTCTAAGCGCCTATTAACGAGGAATCGCTTGTACTTGGATACGAAGTAGTATCCAATCTGTGTTTAGAAATATGATGGTATTTGAGTATAGAGTGGATCTGTTTAGGCTATGGGAAACCTGTCACTATGGTTATCGCCGAGACATACCACTACAGGTCATGTCGTCACGAACTAATCTCCATGAGACTACGTGAGGTACCTTCGCCATAAACTGACGATCTCGGAAGATATACATGTGTAAAAAATTCGCACAAACTGGACAGATGCTGGCAGCATATTCAGCGTTCACGCGTTGGCTAAGAACTCGACATAGCGGTCCATTCAATGAAACTGATTTTATCCCTACTCCGCATTCACCGCACTCCAAACTCATAGTGATTGAGACCTTGGTCCATTTCCGGTTGACTTGGCCAACCCCCGAATATCTAGCTAGCACGCGATAAGTCGGCCTGTCTAAAGATGCTTCTGAGTGCTAACTAGGATGCTGGTAGCCCCAGCAGCCAGCGCCGCCTCGGATCTAGTGAGTGCTAGCTAGATTTCTGGGCTTTGGAGGAGTAACACTAATAGCTATTTTGAGCATTTGTGACTTGACGGTTACATAGTACGATTCCCAGAAGCATTCTGCCATCGGACAAACTACTCAGGTAGCTAACATTATGGTCGTATAGACGGACTTCGCGGCTTCCGGTGCCTTTGCCGAAATGCTTATTGATGCACAGTGGCTGTGACATTCATCCAGCGCGTTAGCCGCGCGCGTTTTCTCCTGTTTAGGACTCGCATCAATAATCAAGGTTAGAAAAAAAAACATCAGGCCCGAAAATCTCGGTGTTGAGCAAGGAAAAAATTATGTATAAAAGACTAAAACGGCTCGACAGTCGGGATACACAACCCTCATATTCTTTACTGAGCTACAAGCATGAGTTCTACGCTTACACTTTTGAACAACAAGAAGATTCTTGTCATTGGTGGCTCTTCCGGTAAGGCTGTGTCTACTTGAACTTTCAGACTAACTAGTGATTTGGGATGATAGGAATCGGTCGTGCTGTCGCCGCAGGGGCCCTCGCCCATGGCGCGTCCGTCGTTATCGCGTCTTCGAGGAAACCGAAAGTCGAGGCCGCTGTTGAACTACTCAAGAAGGGTATCACTGGAAAGGATGGCGTGACTGTTTCTGGAGAGGTGGTCGACGTTAGAGACTTCAACACTCTCACGAGCTTCTTGACAAAGGAAGCACCATTCGATCACTTGGTGAGTTACATTTTATTGGATCAGATATTGCTTGCTCAGACTTCGTCATAGATCCTAACTGCCGGTGAAATCGCTGGTGGATTCCCGAAAGCGCCTGAGGCTGGAGTAGATATCAAAACTGTGGATCTGACTATGAAGTAAGCACGAGCGAGTTTTTGCGGCAGACGGATCGTGACCTAGGGGATTTAGCTTGGGTTACTGGCCTTTAATGAATGCAGGTAAGTACTTTTTGCGCTCACGTTAAATCGAATAGCATTGTTGTTTTCTGTTAGCCAACCATATCCACAAAAACAACCTTCTTCGGCCAGGAGGCTCGATTGTATCAACGGTAGCATCCTCTGTGACCCGCCCTTACCCTGGGCTAGCATACATCACGGGGGCCGTAGGGGCAGTTGCTGCATCCACTAGGGCGTTGGCACTTGATCTAAAGCCAATCCGGTGCGCGTTTCAATAAATAAATTCGACATGCGTACTCATAAATAGGTTTAGCTTGAATGCAATGTGAGCGCTTGCCCTGAGCTTAATTGCTAGCGCGATCAACTGTGGTGACATGTTTAGTGCTGTCGGCATCGTCGATACCGACATATTCAAGGACTTTCCTACCGAAGTACGTGCTGGCATGATGGAAACCTACCGCCAGAAACTGCCAGTAGGCCACGTCGGGACCCCGGAAGAACTCGCCGAAGCATATATCTTTGCCATGAAGGCAAGTGCCGTACCTATATCGCAACACCACCATAACTAACCTTTCGTATTCTTCGCTAACTAGTGTCAATTTTTAACTGGGCAAATTATTACTGTTGATGGCGGGGGTGTTTTGGTTTGAGAGTCTGTAAGATACAGCAGCTTTCATGCGATTTGAGGCGGTCCAAACACATCACAATTGATCCGTACGTTGTGAGGCGACATAACGGTAAACTACAGCAAAGATGACTTGGCTGATGCTCCAAATTGCTGCCACCCAACGGTGAGGGCGGACCATAATGCTGAATAAATATGAAGGGATGCAAGGTATTTCGACCTAGGTGTCTGGGTCAAATACCGTTGTATTTATACTACAAAAGAACGAGTGGCTACGCGTGCATACACGCTGACAAATAGAATGGAAAATACATTATTATTGAGTCATCAGCAAAAGCATGAATAAGAGAAAGCGGGAGACCAATACCCGTCCTTTAAACGACACTTAAACAGGCGAGAGCCAGCAGGGGTAAGCGTAGGTGTCGTGGCTCACGACATAAATGTGGCTCATACACAAGCAATGCATCATGCAATCTGGCTCGCTGACTGCATATGTCTTGTTTGAATAAAATAACTTTTGTCATTTTAGCTTGAGATAAATAGCCACGACCGGTGGTGATCTCTAGACCACGACGATGATCATGATGATGAAATCCATTATTTGTATACCGCTAGCAGTCTCACAAAGAGCCAAGGTGCTGACTCGGCCAGATCACGAAGAGAGAAACCGGGTAACACCCTGCGCCGGGGGTGCAGGGAGAATGAGTGTAGCACGAAGAGAGACGCCTAAGGCGAGTCACATGGGGTGGAAGGTAATATTATGGCAAGGCACAGAGGGCGCAGTGACCGAGACACAGAAAAAAAAGGAGAGCAGAAGATAGGAGAGGGGCCCGCGTGAGGTTCGCGAGACAGGTCGGGTTAACCAAAAGCGTTATTTTGTTTGGTAAAAGCGTTCGTCTTCGAGGAATGATATAAGTTTCTCGATCCCTTTCTGCGTGCCGAGAATATGGGCAGGGTGAACATGTCTCCGCGGTCTGTAATGAACAGGTGGCGAAAGTCAGTGTAGTCAGGGCAATCTAGGAGTACAGCAGAACCTCTTGATATGAAATGACGTGGTAAAGAAGCACGTCAAAGAATATAGCGTCGTTTTCGTATGGGCCACTTGTGTGAACCAAGACCGTGTCCCTGTCTAATAGAGTCCCCGCATTTTGCCACCATTCATAACACGTCAAAATTAGTGCCTTTTCAAAACCAGGGGTTTCAAATCAAGAGGTCTTACTGTATATGCTGTAGGGTTTGAAGGGGGTCGCCACATGGGCAGTATGCATTCGGGTCTTTAGACTATACACTAAGGGAATTTGACGTGGAGAGTCCGCCTTCCATTAAATGGCTATGAACCTAACAACGACTTTCGTTGATTAGTGGCATACACTTGACCAAACTTGGTTTTCGGGCCCCGTCCACATCAGCCGCGGCATATACTGAGTCACGGGTCAAACTTCAGCCGCGGCGCAACCCGTCCACAATTATTGAGTCAAGTATCACGCCCTCATCCTCGGACCTGTGAGGAACGAACACACTAGCTTCGTGCGCTTTCGCCAACAAGCCCTCAGACAGGGACGACATTCATTAGTATTGAATCTGCCATGCTAACTACTGCCAAGCACGCGTGGCATTGGTGACACGTGCGGGGCAGCAGGCAACAGCGCACCAACCTCGCGGCAGGTCGCAATTGTATCGGCTTCATTTAAATCGTGGTGGCCTTGTGTTTAAGGTCGACTTGTGGCTGGAACTAACAAACTGAAAGATGAGAGCATAGCCGTTGGGCGTGTGAGCACCTGGCAGTTCGGCTGTTGATAATCTATTTAGCGATTAAGCAAGTTCGTGTGATAGATTCGACTCGGAATAAGTGCGCAAAGAGCTATTTGCGTCCAAAGGGCCTACTCTTGAAAGAGCTCGAAACAGCGTCTCAGCTACAGGCAATGGATCGAGATAGAGAGTGATGTTAGTAGAGCAGGGAGTTTTGGCAAAGGTCCGAGCGGTTGGCTGTCATCGGTGCTATCATTTGTAGAAACAGGTGTAATCCGCCAGGCCTTCTTGGTCTCCAACACCGAGAAGCTTTGGGGCTGTGAACCCTGCAGCCGAACGCAGCAGGCCTTTCCTTAACCTCCACCTCCACCTTCACCTCCACCTCTACCTTCAACTCGTTATGCTGTGTCTATGTCCTAGTAGTCGAACCAGATGGGCGATGCCTTGCAAAGAGGGGTGCGAACGGCAGTATGCTGCTCTTCGTGTCTTTTAGCTTTCGCTATAATCCCTTGTTGCGCGGGCTGAATTTGTAGGCTGAGGCTTTCCCTCTCGTTGACGAGCATATTCGAGAAACATTATGCACATATTTTAGTGATACATGTATCGTGATTTTATAGTACTACGGTACGCATGCTCTCACCTTCCCTCGAAAGTATCGTACAGACACGCTAAGTAGATTGTGTGTTCGAGGCTCCCGGCGCGCAATTCCGATCACACTCACTTTCAACAACCCACCTCGCCCCTTCCCAGACTGGATCTCTCATTTCAGTGGAGCCTCTTGGTCTACTGCACTACCTTGCCTCCCTCGATACCATTAACGACTGAAGTTCCCATTATCTTTGGATACCTCGTCGCCGGACCGGAGCCAATTCAGCCACGCGTTTGAACCTTACTAGTCTCATGGGTCACGCGATTGCTTCAAGCGCCAGTCTGTGGCATGTGATATTTAGAAACGAAGAAGGGAGAAGCAAAACTGGAAGAACTGTGATAGAGAAAGAAGTGACAGAGCATTTCAGCTCCTGGAGCAGTGGGTCAGCGAACTGTTCTACAAAAATTTGGATCGTGCGCACTTTGAGAGTCATTCATCGACGAACTGATTGTCGGTTTCGGCCTCAAGATCAAGACCCAGGTATCCCTTGAATAGCGGAGACTGCTCGACCTGAGCATTGTTGGCGAAAGCGAACTCAGGAGTTTGTTCTGGTGCGTCCTCTTGCGGGGGAGGGGCGCCCTCGAGAACGGCCGCTGGGATATGATCCGGATCAACTGTGGCCATCACTTCGCCATGCAAAAGCGCATCCGCTGCCTCTGGTAGAAGGAATTCGGGTTCAGGCGATGGGACGACGGATTGAGGATTTGCCGAGTTGGGATCGAGAGCACTTGCGTTCTCTCCTACTGGAGTTTCCTGCAGGGTGGAGTGTTCGACAGGATTCGAGCTAGGATGCGTCAGGTTCCATGTCTGCGGAACAAGAAGGCGAAGGGGTCACCCGAGATGCAGGTATGGATGCAGGACGGATGGGAAGCCAAGGGAACACGGAGGTGCGCAAGCGGAGAGGTGCGAAACGGTATTGGATGGGCCTGTTTGGGAATTGAATGCCGACTCACCCTTGGACATGGATGGCTGCGTGTTCTGCGTTGTTGGACATTGCAGGAGTATCTACTATTGAACTGGATTGCGGCAGTCTGAAGCAGGGCGGTCGTTGATTCAAGGCGGCGTCCTTGCTACATCATCCTTTTTCCCTGGACCGGCGGCGCAACGCCAACAACCTTTCCGTCACGAGTCGGTTCGACTGGGATAAAAGGGAGGCATGTGCGCAGGCCAAATCGGAAAGGCTGGGAGCCTCCATCGCACTTGGTTCTCCATACAAATGGAATATTTCCTCCGCCATCCCAAATTACTTCATTTTTTAGAATACGCGCGTGGTCTGTCAAACGCAATCTCCGTAATAATCGCATTTGAAGATGTTCAATTTTATATAATGCCACATTGTCCTGGATAGCTTGCATGCAAAATGTCACGGTTTGAACGATCACATCTTCTTGGCGGGACAACCGTATCCATGTTGCGAACCGCTCGGAATCACATTGGAACCCAAACACCTTCTGGTCTGGAGTCCCAGGGCGGCAAACTGGCATGATCAAAGGGCGGAACAACCTGTTTTGGTACAACACGTTGCCTTTTGCTCTCAGGGTCTCTGTCAAAGTCGATCGTGTCTTTGTTTGGGACGCATATAATGCGGGCTACAGGTACGGTGTATGATGATGTAGACGGGCAACAAGTGCCGTTTACACTCCCCAAAGGCAAGCACTGGATCATCCAGTTCATTTCGGAAATTCTCCCCAGCCGCTGCAGCCCTGAACTAAAATAGCAGATGCCATTCCATAGGGGGCTTGAATTCCTGTGTGGGGTGCCGAAGTCTCCCCGAAAAGGACATGCTTGTTGATTTCTATCAGAGGGACGAGCGAATCGGACTAGGTAGCGGTTTGCAATTCATCGCTTGTTCATGAGCTTGTGTGCCCTGAACGGAATCGAGGCGTTAGGTTGTTTTGAGAATATTCTGGGAATAAATCACGCGAATTGCCTCGAGGAGCCACATGCTCACGATGAATTGTCCATCGCAAGGCGAGTGGCCCAAATAATATATGTGCGACCTGTTCCGCTAAAGCGTCTCGTCTTGAGGAGGTCCAATACGTCCGCTTCCTATTACCATGCCCGTGGAGTAACATATCGGCAAGAATGGCTGGATGGTGTTCAAAACAAGAGTGCATAATACAGTGCCGAGGAAACATGCGGGGACAGCCATCGAGCCACTGGTGGATGCACTGCACCCCGTTACCTTTGGACCTCTCACACGAGACATATAAATTCATCCACATCAACATTTCAGATTTGAAAGTCCGGTGATTCGCCACCAGTTCTATTGTGTGCTAGCACTGACGTTTACTTCTGAGTCATCTGACCTGTAGAAGTACTAATCGAGTGTCGTGTACCGAGCTCATATCATGTATGCATCCTACTGCCACCCGGAGGATCATGGACATTCCCGTATATCCGCACCACATGAATATTGAAATGCAAAACTGTCTAGGCTGCAAAGTCTGATTATCCGGTCGACTAAACAAGAACTGGAGTGTTGCCGCTTAGGGCCACCCACCACATTGTCGTTGTCTTCTTTCCCGCTTCGATGTCAAGCAAGAGGTGGGCGCTTGTTTCAGGTCGTGCATATAATTGGGTATTGAAAATGAATTTTCTAACGGGATGTATTGTTACAGGACACAGAGGACGAGGTATCCTGTCTGTGGATGACATGGGGAGCTCTGGTGGCGCGCATAGGTACTACCGGCTGACCTCACGGTTCCCGAAGCGTCCGAATCCCAACGGGAAACAGTCAACCCATAACGACTCGGGCTTCACGTATGTCTTCCCATGAATGTGTTGAGAGTGACTTCTGATTATGCGATTGCCAAGCCCATAACGGACAAGTGGTGGGTTCGGCGACCGCTATTCATACTGCGGATGAAAAGCAGCCTTGATTCGCATCGGATGCCATTTTCCCTGCATAGCGCAGCCCAGGAGAATGGTCCGGATATCATGGTGCCTTTATTGGTCGCGATGCTGGGGGATCGATCGATATCACATAGCGGTTGGGAGAGAAATGTATTACGGAACCCACAACGTAGCATCTACCCACCAACATGAACAGCTTCACCGCCAACTACACTTGTACTCCGTGACGATAATACTGTTAAGATAAAACTCCCGGTCAGTAGGTAAGGATCTAACCCGGAGCGGCCGGCTGGATCTCAAACGGAGCTTCTTTTAACAATGATGTTTCGGCGTGGGCCAGGGTGTCGCTGGCGAACCTCCCGGCTGGGGGGCGTCATGTCTGGCTTTGCGGCGTCGAGCATGGCGTGGTCCTATTCGCTTCTGTAACGCTCACCACGGCGCGACGACAAGTCCCCATGGCGGGCGTAGCTCGCAGTCTTTTATGCACTAGTTCTCGACCATGCGTGGGTTGGAAGCCTGGCGAGTTTGGTCGCGGAACATAGCTACCAAGAGCTTAGATCCCACCGTTGGGTCCTATCCCAGCCCCAGCCACCACCCAGACCGCTCGGGTGGGCCGACAAGGTGTCAGGAATGCCCAAGCACTACAGTTCTGGGCGCCGTGGTGATCCAGGACGCGTCAAACTAATCCACCACCCCCGGGGAGCCGAGTATGAGCCCCCCCTCCCAACGTTGGATTTGACCAACATGCGAGGTGTGTAGCCCCCCCCCCGAATGCGTCATGCTTATTGAGCAGCCAAAAGACCTTCACGTGTTAGGTCTGGAACCAGCGACTTTTTGGGCCTTGCCCTTCACTTTCACCCTCCACTGCACACGCAGTCGTTAAACCAACATTCACCAACGTTCGAAGTGGGCAGTTGGGTTAGCCGAATATTTGCTGTTCTCTCTGTCATGAAAGCCTGGCTGACTACCACTTATCTTAACTGCGCGCTTCCAGCCAATGAAAAATACAACTCTTGTCGCCTGTTCATACTACCGTCTCAAATCCAGCTCGCGCGCCGCTTTGTGATACTGGACGCCCTCAATTCTACCAAGTCCTGTCCGACTGAATGCTGGCACTATTGAAATCCTTGGAATCATCTTGAATGCAAGTGCTTGCTCTGGACCTCAGGCTTGAGATTTCAGCATTATCCCCAATCGGTTTTGGATGGACTCAATTTTGTCCCCTTTACCTTTCTAGGATCTTTTGTCGAAATTTGACTCACTAGTAACGCATCGGGATAGCTGATTCGATACCCGAAAGCCGATTGCCAGGGTTCTGGAAATATTGCCTCGATGCATGCTCTTCCTGGCGGTTGGACAGCGACCTCCGATATTCCGAAGAGGTGGATTCATTTACGTCATCGACCCTCAAAGTTGGAAAACATAAACGTTCACAAAATGACTAGACACCTAATTGTACAAATGGCCCACGCCTGAATCCCTTCGACCTAATCGCCTTACTTAGTTCAGTAAACTGGTAGATGATCGGTCGTCGTCACATACCTCCGGCATAATCACACCTCTTCCTCACTATCCTCTTCTTCCTCAAAACCAATATGCTTCGACCCTTTTAGGGAGCCATTAAGAGGTGAGGCGATATCAGGATTCCCAGCAGCTGCTGGTATGCCTTCGACTATGAGCAACATCGGCTCAAGCACGGGTTCTACCGCGTCCTCAGCGGGCGCAACCACAGGCTCAGGCTCAGGCTCTTGCCCAACTCGTGCTCCTATTGATCCCGGTGATTCCGAGGGATCATTGTTGGCAGTCTGGACCATGTGCGCCGCGGGTTGCGAGGGACCTTGGTCTTGATGTGAGCCAAGTTCGTCACCGGTAGATCGACTTCCAGCCGCGGCGGAAACTTCAAACTCCGAGGAGTTCTGCGATGAGGTAGTTTTGCTGCGAAGGCGGTAGTAGGAGGACAAATTGGACGATATAGAACGAATCGAACGCGAAGTTGGATAGGTCGGAACAGAGAGTGCATGAGTTGGATAAGCTTTTACTGTACGCAAGTCCAATTAAACAATGACCTACCTCTCTGCATCGCCTGTTGCGTGATTTGGGCTTCCTTGTCCGACCATTTTTGCGTATAAATCTCGTGGTGAAGTGATTTATTGCGAAGCTGGTGAGTTGGGATGGAGGGGTCAAATACCCGCCTTATGTAATTATCACATGTGGCGCTCACGGCTGCTCTTTCTAACTCACCCCTTCTCGTTGTAGTTTGCCCGACGTGTGAGTGCATTATAAGAAGAAGAAAAACGCGAGTGAGGTTGCATGGCCATGAACCATGGTTAGAGCATTCATACCTATCGTGACCCAGCGGATGAATCTCGGTGGGTTGGGCCGGCACTCTACGATTGAACGCCTTGCAGCGAGCAAGGCTGCCCCGATGAAGAAACATTCATACTATACAGTACTATCGACAAGCTTCCCTTGTTTGGTTCGGAATTATCTCGCGGCCGAACGGGCGGCCAGAACTCGGAACACGAAGATGGGATAGAGTATGTGCATACTACGTTTTCACAGTCTTATGATAGGTACCGAGCTCATGCACTAGTAGCTGTAAATAGCCACGATGGCTAGAGGCCTAGTTCGCCATAATGAATACGCGACTCACTTGTTAGCTATAAAAAAAAATATAGTATCACGTTTTAGTTGGTCATTAATACACGATACTTACGCGGCCGTTTGTTCCGGTACCAGATTTCTGAAGGAAGCTAGATGGATAACGCATCTGTTATTTATTTGTGCGTATGGACCTTACGAAGAGGTACTATTAAGCTGGGGTAATCGGATGGAGATGGCGTTGGTATTCCTTATTTGATGATTGGGCATTGGGAGACGAGAAAGTGCCCGAAAAGGCATCCATTCTATGCCGAATAATGACACCAATGGTTTCTTCCATTTGACAAGGTATTCCTTGAACTGCGCTCCTCACTATCAAAGAGTGCCCGGCATCAACATGAGATAGTAATAAGACAGAACGCACAGTTAGTGGGTGTCTTCCTAAGCTAAGGCTGGATAAGGTCGAGCTAAAGACTTGATAATTACTTCTCGAAGCGGTATATGACTGATGAAAACATGACGTCATTTAGACTTCGGCTAAAGGGAAGCCAACTAGCGCACTTGTACAAACCCCACCTTTGGCAAGGAAATGGGATTTTAATGGCGGCAATGTCCAAATAGCTATTTCTTCTATATGCACGAGTCGCTCGCCGAGAGTGCATGCATTGCTAAATATTGATTGATGTTCGACCCAAGCGTTTGACCTTATTTTAAGTTTCAGGGACGGCCCCGGACTTGAGTCGTCAACATACTTCCCCTGGCTGGACGCAACAGCAGCGTTTTTGGGTGAATTACAGTAAGACCTCTTGATTTGAAACCCCTGGTTTTGAAAAGGCACTAATTTTGACGTGTTATGAATGGTGGCAAAATGCGGGGACTTTATTAGACAGGGACACAGTCTTGGTTCACACAAGTGGCCCATACGAAAACGACGCTATATTCTTTGACGTGCTTCTTTACCACGTCATTTCAGATCAAGAGGTTCTACTGTATATACAAAGACGTTACTTGTCATTGTGGTTTGCCAAGCCGTGCATGATGCAGGACCTTAGACGTCTTCTGTTCAGTCCAAGGTGCGTCTGGTTTTAGGAATATTTCAATGCTATAGTTACACGCCATGTCGGCGAAGGTTTTTTGTTCCCCAGACTTTCCACTTTGAGTTTTAATGAATCAGTGGTGTTCGCAACATAGCCGGGGCTCGCCTCATTGTCCCCTAGCTTCCGAATAAAAAGGCCTGTGCTTCATTGCTGAACTGCCTCGAGGTCTCCTTGCTTCGCAGTGACTATGACTGTAACCATTGTCCTCAATCCAGATTTTCAAGGGTTAGAAGATACCCTTAAGTATGCCTCAAAATGTTGTCCAACGTGCATTGCCGTCACCTATCAAGAAAACAGGACTTATAAACCTTTCGCCCACAAGCAACTCAAGCTCATGACCAGCACCGTCGCCCAAGGATTCAAAATCCCGCTCAGTCATTCTTCTCCGGATGATCCTTAGGTTGGACTGTTCTTGGCTCCAAAGCTATACCAGGTCGTAGTAACTTTGAGCATGCTAGCCGCCGAAGCATCTTACGCAGCGATTGCACCCAATATTGAACCGACAAACCTTGGCGTTATGTTGACTCAAACTAAGCTTGGAGTAATCGTAACCGACTCCGACCAGTATCCTCAACTCAATTGGCTACTTCAACAAGCGGATTGTCCCGCCAGCGTCACAATCCTCATTATGTCTTACCTCCACGATTTCGATTCCTGTTCGTAACCCAACTAGCTTCACTCTCGGAATGGCCGAATTCCAGCATATGTGATGCCTTCGTCGGATACTACAGGTGATGGGCAAACTCCTATACAAGAACCACAGTTTTAACTAATTTGGTTCAGCCCAAGGGGCTCATCACATCTCGTTTGGCCGTGTTGACCTACTGCGCCAGTGTGAATAAACTGTACCAAACGAATAGCTCCGATATGTAGGTTTGTCCTGCAACATACACTTTCGATTCCTCAATTGACGAGCTTTTCTGCACCATAGGCTTGTTTGCGTATGCATTGGTCCATCCTAATATCTGTGCATCGAGCTTGAAGTTGGCACAAGCACTGTGATCCCGCCCGCTGGTGCGCTCACAAGCTTCAGCTCGTACCCGAGCTTTCTGAACGCATCAGGTGTCACGACTCTGGCTATCGCCCGTGCCCTCTGGTGCCAATTCACACATTACTTGGTGCATGGGAGTCGCGATTTACTGCCTTCTCTAAGAGTGGTTGTATCGGAGAGGAGGGTGAGATAAGATCCCGAATAATTCGTGATCAGGCCCAAATATCCAGCGCGGTCCCACTATTCAATCAACGGCTCGGATATTCGGGGATCACAGCACTAGTGACGCTTACGCGTAGTTATATACTCGAGCCTTGATGCCAACGCTTTGATTCAAGGTCGGGAGCCATTTGTTTGCGCCCTTCTGTATGCCGCCCGCTTCGGCTTAGCGATCTGTTGTTCAGCTGTTTAGATCTGCCAATCTCGGATCAAAATCCTTGTTACGCCTTATCTCAGAATCATTGTACCCAAACCCCCGGTATTTGTTTTACTCGGCCTATGATTCATAGAGGATTTGGCTCACCGATACCCGCGAGTTGATCGTCGTATCGCACCCATTAGTAGTGAAGAAGATGAAGTTAATTATTTTAAGAAAATGACTATGTTTTTTTACGTGCAAAAGGGTAGCAAATTTTGTGGCACGGTATAGTTGAGGGATGTACAGCCTTGACGGGATACTTGTACCAAGCCCCAAGAGGCCAGGATTAGAAATTTGACTAGATAAAATCTTCCGCCTAACTCAATCGTTGAGCCCTTCTCGGTCAATGTGCCCCTATGTGCCCGATAGAGGAAGGTTACGCGTTGCCTGAATGGTTGTTGTCAAGGCGTTGGCCACAATGGAGCTAAGCGCCCAGATGACATAACCATTTGATGCTATGCATGGCGGTCCGACTTGCTCACAACCCCCATCTTCCCATCCGCCACCCCGGCCGCCTGACTGCTGGGGCCTCATTTTTCACTCTCCATCAAACGGAAGCTTTCGAGTGGCAACGTCCCCCCTAAATCTTATTGATTATCCTTACCTTTGCCATCTACTCTGGTTGCCCGACCACCAGCGTTTTCCACTCTGAAAGCTTGATACAGGAACTTGTTAACCCCCACCCGAACCTTCGTTTTTTATTCTTTATCTGTCCCACGTACGAATGCTGAAGTACATCAGGCGCCTGGTGGGTCATATCGCTCTCCCCTTCGCTAGCGCCACTCATCCATTCCTTTAGCTTCTTAAACGCAGAAGAACCACCCCTCCGGATTCCATTACCAAACTTCCCATCGAGATCCTACTCTATATTTTCCAAACATGTTCCCCTTCCGACATTGTCTCCTTGATTCGAGTCAACCGCTACTTTTACGAATCACTTCAACCACTTTTGTTCGAGACAATCAACTATCATTCCGAAAAGTCTTGCAAACGGAGCATCGCAGCTTGCAACCTCATAATAAACAAACCATCCCTAGGCAAAGCGGTGCTACGATTCGACCCTGCTGGGAGCCACTTTAAACGTCAGACCGAGCAGGTCGAACGGATATCTCAAATACAAGCGAAGGCCCTTGCGCTCATGCCAAACTTGACGGACTTGAATATCTGGGGGAAATCTATTCTTCCTCAGCACCTGGCTCAAATCGCGTATAAACCCACTGCACCCCAGCTCAGGAGGTTGACGCTGATGCAGGTCATTCCAGAAGAGTACATGCCGATTATACCAGTCCTCGTGCGCGCCCATCCCATGCTTACGGAGCTTCGGCTATGGCCGACATTACGAGCGGACCAATTTTCGGACGCCGCACCAGGGTTCTCTCTCGACAGGAGTGATGCGCCCAGGCTGAGGAGTTTTACCGGATCGCTGCCCGTTCTTGGGAACCTGCTGCAGGACAAGGATTTGCCAGAACACGAGGCAATCATTCATGCCACCATCGCCTCGCCGATCCTCCTACATGAAAACTTTGAAGCGCTGGAGGTGCTGAAGGCACGAGGCCGTTCATTGAGATCGTTTCAGTGTCATGTGGTCGTTGCCAATTGGCATGCGATGGAGGTGATAGCCAACGCGCTGCCCCAGCTCGAGATTTTGAAGTTGCACGTATTGGCGAACTTTAAGAGAGATCGGTTTATGAATTTTATAAATCAGGTGCGCCTTGATCTCGGTGTCAATTCAGTTTTTATTTATATATTCACGGAACGAGTAGGTTGAAGGTTTAGAGCACTTTACGAAACTTCGCGAGCTGCATTTAAATTCTCGAGACGTTACCGTTCTCCACCGTACCGCATTCCGGAAAAAGGGCGCCGAGTTGGAAACTATATTGCGTTTCAGTGAACAGTGCCCGTCTCTGGAGGTGATCACTATGCCGCCTTACCGGCGGTGGGTTCGAGGCGACGACGAAAGTTGGAGCCTTCTTTCGGGTCGAGAGCTGCATGAGCATATCAGCTTCGTCAAGACACAACTTGGCCAACCAAACGACGGGCAATTGGGTCGGAGCCAGGTGCGATCCGATATGTCAGAGGAGTCTTCAACAGCCAGGAGCCCGTGACCTGGAAATTGTGATCAAAGTGCGCATGCTTTCATTAATCTTTTATTACTGGCTGCTATTATGAGGCTCGCTTCCAATCCCTGTATCCTGTTATGCCATGCGGTTCTATTCATCGGTCTTGCTGTTTTCCTGTATCCACATCCACTTGCTCTTATGCGTATATTCGCTAATCGTTACGTCTCGATTCGCGCGTGGCTAATGCATCAGCCAGTCCTTGAGCGTCCATGGCTGGTCCTACATGGGTAAATCCGATCTATCAAGGGGGTGTGGAATCAAAAGACGATCGGTGACTTGCGTTGAAGATTAAATCCGATGACGGCGTTTGATACGTGGGGGAGCAGGTAAGATTTCCTCGACAGTGCGGGGAAGGCAGCGAAGGGCGACAACACATATGAAATCTCAGCCAGTAGACTAAATCAACGTAATCTGATGCCAGACTTCGTTAAGTAGCCTCGGAGCCGCAACCCCAGAGAAGCCCGCTCACTGTGGGGTCACCACCAGGGTTCACACAGAACACTTTGTCCAGGCAAAACCGAATTTCCTGGCCTTCGAGCCGAGGTTGGAAGTCCAATCTTCCGCAATTTGGACTAGGGGTTGTCAGGATCAAATAGAACTTGAGTTCTCGTCTATGTTCAAAAATAGATGCTTGACCGTTCATGACACACAACAACCTACGAGGCTCCACTTGAGCTGCCTAGCTACGCTACCAAAATGCACACAGTACCTCAACCAATTTGCCGTGTAGCCGGTGTTTATACCTATTCTGATTGATGCACGAAACAACCAACAGCCTTGGCTTCAGAACCCGTAGGACCAATTTGATGAACAGACTGAATGGCTCCAGCACAGTTCCTGAATCTATACCCCACGACGAATTTGTCTGCCGGTTCTCACTCCATCTCCGGTGGCGCCTAGCCGATTGTGGGACGACCCAAGCGGATTCGATACTACGGGTCGGTTGGAAATCCATCGAGGGCTCGATATTCGACAGTTATATATCCTGGATCGCTGTTCTTGGCCGCGACCGTTGCTCGATTTCTCACCCCGCACTCGATGTGGCCGACATTCAAGACTGAGCATCCGGTCGAACAGCATCCAGTCCGTGATGGGGACATGCGCCTGGCGACCCTGGCGTTTGGGTTTACGGTGAGTTGTCTTTTTCATTTTCATTTTTCGAAGGTAGCGAGGGTTGACAATGGCGTATTATGACGTTTATAGATCGGTTTTGGGTATTTTGTAGGTTGGCATGCGATCAGGCAGACGAGAAAGACTCGACGGTGGAGCGCGTACATTATAATGTGCTGGCTGGAAATCCTGGTGTGAGTCCTGGCCGCCGTACTTGAGTTCGCAACTAACACACTCGGCGGGTAGCTGCACTATTTTCGCCATAATATGCTGGTTGTACCTCTGTGGGATTATCGGGTATTCGTTCTGGTTCTATTTCTCCATCTTGACGTGAGTCCGGAGAACTACGGGATGCGAGATGTGGGGGGCTAATGATGGTACCTGGGTTAGGACATGGGCACTGCAGGTCCAGTTTTTGCTCCAGATTATCGTCAACCGTATCTGTATATTGCTTCCGACGCCGACACAACGTGTAAGTTTCGCGGCCCCCCTTGACGAGATAACGATTTCATACGTTCAATTCAGTTTTGGCTGAAATTCATAGTCGCCGCATGGATCACTGCTATCAATATCTCGGTGTACTGCATTTGGGTGCCGGCAAAGTTGCAAATCTCAACGAGGTACCACAATATCAACGTTGTTTGGGATCGCATCGAGGTGCGTCTTGCTTTCCGTTTTGCTGGTGGGATGTGCTGATTTGATCATGCGTAGAAATGTCTGTACCTGATCACCGACGGAATACTCAACTGGATGTTCATTGACACAATCAAGAAACGGCTGGTGTCCATGGGGGTGAGTTTCTCGCTTTAGTCTCGTGTCCGAGCGCTAACAGTTCGATTTGATATAGCTTAAGAAATATGACAAGCTGGTCAAATTCAATGAACGCATTATCTTGGTTTCCCTTTCGATGGATGTGTTGATTATCACCATGATGAGCTACCGAAACGATTTTGTCTAGTACGTGTCTTTGTCTTTTTGGATTCTAGTGATAGCTGACAAATGTGGCTGTAGCATGCAGTTTCATCCAGTTGCATACATGGTCAAAGTAGGGATTTTAACTCGACGAACCCCTGAAAGTTACTGATATGATTTGCAGCTCGAAATTGAAATGTGCATGTCTCGGTTGATGGTCAAGGTTGCGACCGGCACAGGCATCGATGTTTATGTAGGCGTTGTTGGTTTTACCTTGTCTGACATCGATGGCTGACGTTGGTTATAGGAAGGACCAGACGACACAACCTCTGCTACAAACTCGATGTCAAGAGAACGTCGAGCGACTCGCAACGCAACCGGGCACGTCCAGTCGGTCAACGTGCATGTTGCCACTCAGGTGGTGACACACGCCGATCACGAAATTGATCATGAGGCTCATGGTGTGTCTTCGATGGTTCAGCCTTGCAACCGTATTGAGCTTACTCGGATTGGTTGGCTTGCAGAACTCGAAGAGCGCGACCGAAAAGGCCGAGGGTTGGAGGACGTCGAACGTGGATTCCGAACCAACACGATTGATCTGACGCCCGAGGATGATGCTGATGATGAGAGCAATGCCGACACCCAACGTAAGCCGGTTGGGAGTCGAGCCCAGCCTTGGAGACCCCTCAACAGGAATGGGCCGCTGCTGAATCTGAGCAAAGGTGCGCGGTGACTTTTGGTCCACGCCTGGGCCGAGACCTGGGGCGGGAAGCGAAGCGGCAGGGACGTATGTTTCATATCTTGGAACGCAGAACGTGCGAGTATTACACTCGGCGAGAGAGCGGGATGGGGCAAATACCCCTTGATGTCGCTCATTTCCGGTTATTTTTATTTGAAACTTTCTGTCGTATTCTCGATCGCTGTATTCGACCTTGGGACACCGTAAATACTCATGTGGTCTAATCCTTTCGCTTTGCATGTTTTGTTTTTTGCTGTCCATGACAAATTGCCCTGTTGTCGCATATCAAATGAATGATATAAAACTTCCCGTGCACCATGCGGTCTTATATGACACAGGTGTGAGGATGACTCGAATGGTAATTTTTCTGATGCCGCGGGTATTGCGCCCGCTTCACTGAGGGGTGGAGTAAAATTGGCAGGTTGGCAAGTCGAAGTGGTGGAAGAGGACGCATATAGTTTGGCTGGCTTTTGCACCGCCCGTGGATGTCGGCGCCACGCCTGTTCCGGAGATGGAATGTATCTCGGCCGGCCGGTTGGATATCTCCAGAGGGTGCCACACGGATGTATTGATAGCGGGACCTTCGCACTCTGGACGGGCTCGGATTTGCCTCCAGCCTGAGGAAGTGTGATGGGTGCCTGGCAACCATGAGGCTAACACATGGTATAATCCAGATATCTTAAAGACAGGCTATCGCGAATGCAGCCAGGCCAGAGACGTCGTCTACACCACGCGTGGGTGGGAAGACCGCATAAAATAATCCATTGCTGTCGGCATTAATCCAGTGGGCTCATTTCAGCTCGTGGGACACGTGATCCTACGCGTGACTGTCCAAACACGCGTCAACCAACTTCTACGCGCGCTTTGGCCAAGTTTGGCCACTTGGCGTCTGGACCAGCAGCGACCACCACCGTCTTCGCGTGCGTATGGATATGTGGTGACCGAATTCAGCAAGCACCAGGTAGGGCTCTTCATATTGATAGTAACACCCTTCGGTCGTTGATTATTTATATTTTTCCGGGTTGGTTTTCAGGTAATTACTGATTTGGTTCGAAGACTTGAACGACGTGCAACGACCTGACTATAACGACCTTGAAGCCTCTGACGTGGATCTCGGCCTTGTCTTTCGCAGATACTACTACCACCCTTCGACAACTCTCGCTCTGCGGCTTTCGATATTCGATTTCGATTCCGAGCCAACATCTAAACCATCTACAAAATCTTTCTCAGGTTCGATCTGTTCGCTTTGTTTTTCCACGGCAATTTGGTGTGTGAGCCTCCGTTTGTTCAACATGGAACCCGGATACTTATTCGGCTCCCTAGATTCTGACGATACTTACGCGGATACAGCAGGCTATCTGACTTTTTTGACTCTTGTGCGTTGCCATCGTGGCCTCAAGCATCTCCGGCTTCTGACTCTCCCTTGTCATTAGAAATTTTCACTGTACGAATTTTACGCGGCAACGGTCAACGACGCTCGCATTTTTTCAACTTCCGTTTTCAGTAAGTGCTTCCTTTCAACCTCATCATCCGCGTGCATGCAGACCAACTATTGTCCCTCCAGTTACATTAACGACTGAACGATTCATCCCATCTGTGTATCCTCAAAAACACGCACGCATCACAACTGTAACGACATAGATTGCCCAGCATGTTCAAGTCTCTGTCTTCGCGTTCGGCTCGTTCATCCTCCGTGTCCGGCTCTTCGGCTTATACCCTCAACACCTCGTCATCCACGTACACCCCTCTCCCTCCGTTGTCCACCATCCCTCCCACGCCCGAACGATCTGATCGGGAGATCCCTACAGTACGCCCTACACAGAGCCCTGGGGGCAGCCCGATTCTCGAGAAACGCCGGGCACGGACCCTCATTCCTCGCCGTGCTCTTCTGAACAAGGAGAACCGACTTCAATCAGAGAATCCCTTCATCGATGCAACAAGAGCGGCGGTTGCACCTGCACCCGCATCTGTCGACACATCTGTCCAAGGCACTGGGCTTGCATCACATCAATTCACCGCCCATCAGAACCGGCAATTCCATTCTGTCGGGCCGAGGACCAGTTTGATGTTCACCTCTCCCACCGACCCATCTTCGTCCAAGCAGACCTCGCTGAAGCTCAAGCCGAGCACCAAGCACAAACGGGTCCTCGTCGAGTCGCGGGCATACCCCGACGGTGGTCAGGTGGAGGTTGTCAAGGAAACCATCGGTCGGAGCTCCAAGCCGATTTTGGGCAGTGTCAAGGGTACCCTTGTTGGAACGCTCCGGGGTGGCACCGTCCGAAACGAGAATGATGAGAACGGTGGCACGAGTGTTGTGATCAAGAAAAAGAAGAGTCGTGGGACATTGGATAGCATACGATGGGCTTTGGGAGATAGGACAAACTCTGCGCGCAAGGCGGAAAAGGAGAAGGAGAAGGAAGACAAGCCTGAGGGCAAGTCTCAGGAGAACATATCTGGACGACCAAAGGCGAAGCTTACGATCGATACACAAGTACCGCACGAAGACCCGTCGGAGACTTCTGCAACTGCATCAGCATCGGTTACGTCTCCTACAAGTACAATGAGGACGTCAGGAACCATCACCGGTGTCACGACGGATAACGAGAGTTTGGCTGCAGGAAGCGGCGGAGAGAAATCCAAGTGGCGATGGACAATTGGCAAGAAGCAATCCAAGTGTGAGTCATTTGATGGATTTTTTACACGCTGTATCTCATCATACATCTTTGCGTAGCACCCGCTACCTCCCTCGCGTCCATGTTCGACCGTCCTGGGCATGCCCGAACCAATTCTCTTGATCCTAGTGCGCTAATGGCGATGAAGCACCCCGAAGAATCAGAGGAAAATGGCGCATATACGAGCTTCCCGCCCCGTCCCAGCTCGCTCAACCTTCCTGATCTGTTGCACGACGGCACTGCTGAGTCGGAGGCCGAAGGGTCTCGTTCTCCACTTCCACAGAGACACACACCTGTTGAAACTGCTCCGGTTGACTTTGGCCCGGAGCCTAGAACCGTTCGCAAGTTCAGCATTGGGAGCGTTGAGTCTCATGCCGGCTCTGGCACCACTCGCAAAAGTAGTATTGGCAGCATCTTGAAGGGAAGCGGCGCGGAAAATGCGGCCAACACTGGGTCTTTTGCTGTACGAACCATGAGGAGTATTCGGTCGATCACATCTCTAGCACGACTTGGAGGATGGGGCAAGAGCGAGGACGACGACAAGGACAAGGACAAGGAGGAGAAGAAGATGGGGACGTTCAAGAAGAAGAGGAGAGTCAAGAAGAAGACTGTGCAGGAGATCGAGGAAGATTTGACCACATCTGGTGAGAGTTGGGAGGCCGGGGCGCTCGGCCATGATCCGACTATCACGGAGCGCCCGCGTGTTGGACAGCCCATCAGTCGTGAGAACCTCCGACTCAAGGATGAGCGTGCGGGCTTGGGACACGGTTCACGTCCTGCGGAATGGGCCAGGGAGGGTCGAAGGAGTTCGAGCGGCTCGTCTTGTGCTGCGCCGTCGACAATATCTTCGGGGAGCTATCGCCAATCTCGGATGTCGCGGGCGTCGTCTGAGATGTCCTCAGAGACCCATACTATGAGGTCGAGGCAGGACTCTATTCCTACTGCACCAAACATTCCTCCCAATCCTAGTATCATATTCGAACAGCCAGAGGACGTCCCGGCTCCGGCTTCGGCTGGCACAAGCTTGTACCTTGGGGACAATGCATGGGTCGGAGTCGGGGCGAATACCTTGAAGAACAGGACGCGTCGTATGGAACAAGCCACGGCAGATCTTGGGCGCCGAGCCCGGAAGCCTGTCATGGGGCTCTTTGATGTCCCCGCTGCCGACCAACCGGAGCCTGAGGAGGGAGATCGGTCCCAGCTTGAAGTTCGTGGTGTCAAGATTGACAAGGGTCGTGTTCGGGATCGCATTCGGGCGTTCGAGGCCAAGGCTGAAGAACGGGCCGGACCGTCTGGTGTCTATTCGACAGTTTCTGTTTCAACTGGACGAAGACCTTCGCTGGCTATTATCCCTCCTGAACCTACCGCAACATCATTTAGCCGTGCGACCGCCTCTGCCGTTGACACCCATTTCCAGTCATTCAGCAAAGAGAGAGAATACACCTTGTCCAGCATCCGTTGTGTTAGCGCCCCCCTGCCCCCCAAATTCGCCGAATCACCCGAACGTCCAGCGCGAACACGTCCTTGGAGCGAGCAGGTATTGCGTCCAGATCCAGGTGTGTAACGAACCTTGGGTTTCATGCGCATATACTGACTGAACCGCCAGCTGCTATCGACATGCTCAATGCGGCCAATTCAGACTTGTCAGATCTCATCAACCGACTTGATCTCACCTTTACCCCAGAAGCTAAGCATCCCAGCCCCGACTCGCGCCGTATTCCTGCTTGGGTCGAGGATAGTCCAAGCCGGCCGGGTCCTCGCGCTCGACCAAATGAAGAACTGAGCTTTGGCAGCCTGAAAGGATACAACCATTCGACCCTTGTCAGCCTGGTACGCGTGCAGCAAGAGGCCCTTCGAGCCTGATGGACCTATTTGCTCCTCTTGACGCCGTTTCCGTTCCTGGCCGGCTGTTCCCTGGCCCAAGTGTAGGGAAAGCTAGCGGTGATGTGGTGGCCAAGTCGAGTGCTGGATCCGGTCATACTCCTATCGAGAGCCGCCGTCGCGCCGGAATGAGGGGAACTTTGGGCGAGACTTCGATGTTGGCTGTTGAGGATGGTCCAGATTCCGATATCCCTCAAGAGCTTCAGGTCATTCTGGCTGGTGGGAGCGATGATGAGGGGTTGCTTCCGTCCCCAGGTATGCCGCCAGATGTGCCATTGCCAGAGCCCGCCCAGGCGTCGAGGTTCCACGCGTCGTTATTGAAGAGACTACTGAAACTCAGATCGTGTACGACTTTTCGGACGACCATGATGCCAACGACCACGTGGAATTGGGAAGCCGCAGGTCGTTTGACTTTACTGAAGAACTGGGACAGCTGAACGGCGGTTCGCGAAACAGTTTTGTCGAGGTGCTCGTGACTGCTTTCAAGACGCCTTCTCGAGCCGGAGCATCGGAATCGAAGACCAGCTGGAGCTCAGTCTCGACTCGTTCAATACCTCAGCCGTCCCCAAGAATGACAATCCAGATGACGATGAAGTCGCTACGGAAGCAGAAATCTCTCATCGTCGCGCCGAGGCCCTCGCGAAGCTTACGCAGAAATCTAGCGATCGGCTAAACCAGGAGTTCAAGCTCAGCGCCCCGATTGAGTTACCCACCAAGGCTGATGTCTCAGGGTCTGGATCGAGCACCACTCCGTTCACGTTTGCTCTCCCCGATCTTGCTCAAGGCACCAGCAATTTGGGTACCGGTACCATCAGGAAGCGCGATTTCTCCATTCGGTTTGAGGTGGATGCCACTTCGAAGGAGGCTGTCACCAGGATTCCTCGGACGATGTCTTCTGCACAACCAATCAGGCGTCTACAACCAACCTCGCGTCGCTCTCAAGCTTTGGTCGAATGCTCAATCCTAACCCCGAGGAGATCTTTGACTACGAGACGCTCATGCGCGAACTGGACGAAGCTTCATCGTGATGGAAGAGTCTAATCGTGGTCTCGAGAGGTCTGTTTCTCGGCGACGTCGAAGCAAGCGTCTGTCGGTCGAGTCGGATCGTTCGAGCTTCTACTGCCGTGCCAATGCTCCACCGGTTAGCTTCCACAATCGAGGCTTTGGTCGTCAAAGCACTAGCTCCCTAGGCGGTCGCAGTGCTTGGGCCCGCTACGGTGGAGAGGATTCCACCGAGAACTTTACTACCCACAGCTACGACCGACCCGGCCTCGGAGACAAGATGTTCCAGATGGGCGTTGAGCATGGTCTTCCTCTGCCTTCGATTATGGCGTCTCCCACCAACAGCGAGGCGTCTGCGGATCCCCAGTTCTACTATGAGCAACGCAACAACCGGTTCTCCTATGTTTCGGATCAGCGTCGCAATTCATACATTTCGGAGCGTCGGAACTCGTATGCCCCTTCCATCGTTGACCAGAGGCGAACATCCTTCATGTCCTACGACTCTTTGATGGATGGAGCAGGTGATGAGCGTCGGTATTCGATCGATATGAACTCATTGTATGTTCGACATCCTTACTAGCGCTGGCATATTCTGACCTTGTCTATTCCAGGTATGAACGTCGCCGAACCAATTCTACCAGCTCGATCTCGGTATTTGGAGACGATCGCCACCGTCGCCGGCACAACAGGATCGGCCCTTACCCAAGTCAATATCGCCCAGTGTCAATCATCAGTATGCAATCCGACATCTCGGCTCGTGACGATGACACAATGGTTAGCATGATCGGAGGCCATGGCGGACCCCGTGTTCGTCGCAAATCCGTGGGCTCCACTCTATTACTCGACGCCTCGCCTTGCTTCCGAGCTGAGAAACGCGCCAAGCAACTCGCCGAGGCCCGGTCCGACGCTAGCCGAATGGAGTCCTTGGATATGTCGTCGCTCTCCTTCCAGACAACCCAAGGGGGGTCCCAGGAAGTCTTCTCATCCGACGGATCACCTACCAAAGGAAAGAACCGTGCTACACCCCGTCCATTCGCTCGTCCTCGTCCGCCGGCGGCAGCCAAGATGACTACTGAGGATGTTGACATGGAGGATGTTGATCCTTCGGCTACCCCGCAGAGTATGTTATTCTGTCCATTTTGTTGAAATAGCTACTGAGAGAACTTCGTACAGTGCTTGCAACGTACCTGTCTCGTCCGATGACCGTCTCTTGTCGGAAGTCTCGGCCAATGGGAAACATGACCATGTCCATCGCTCGCAACCGCTCCTCGGCCCTGATCTGTACTGCTGAACCTGACACACCTGCGCTCTCGATTGCCGGATCCGACGCCTCATCCATTTCGGGAGGATCGCGGTCCAGCATTGACGTTTCGAAACTAGCAGATATGCTCGGCAACTCGGATATTGCTTCTCCCTCTGGCCGTCGTACACGTTCTCGTGGTCAAAGTCATCGTCGTCGCTCCCAAATTTCTCGTTCTTCTATGGCAATCTCGTTCACGGCAGAGGATCTCCAACGTTCGGCTTCTTACTCATACTCTGGCTATAGCAATTCGCAGGTCAACAGTTCAGTCACTATCGTAGATCCCGACGAAGTAATTGATGAGCTGGCTCAGATGATCGAGGCTGGCGTCCAGTTGAGCTACGAACAGATGGCTTCGGTTACCCGGTACTGTGCGTTGAGGAATGAGGCTGTTGAGACTGTGGAACGTTCGCAAAAGATTTGGCAAGACACTGATTTTTCCCGCTTCGCTCTATCGAGTGAGTTATTTGAAGCTTTATTTATGTAAAACATTCTAATATTTTTATAGCTTTCGTACCTCCTACCAACCCCTCCGCGATCCAAGAACTGTTGAGCCATTCCCAGGATACTTACGCTGCGCTCCCAGCCGAGTTCTACAAACGCCGCCACTCTCGCCATTTCCGTTCTCCTCGGGTCTCACCTTACCCCACGGATGTTACTCGTTCGGCCAAAAGTTCTCGCATTCGTCTTTCAAGCGTTGAACAGGCACTGTCCCATTTGCCTCCTGGCTATACGCCTGCTCGCCCAACCCGTTACGCCCAAGATACACCGTTGGCCTCAAACAAGATGGTTGTGCATTCGTCTTCTCCGGCCCCGACGCTCGGTGCTTTAGCTCCGCTTTCACCGCTAGCCGTCAACGTGGATCCTCAACCGGCCATTATCAAGGAGAAGGCCTCGAAACAATCGCTCACTGCTACTGTTCGTCGGACTGCACTGGGATGGGGGAAGAAGAAGTCTGTGACCGACGTTCCTCCGTCCGTCGCGAAGACGCATGTTATCCAGTCTTCTGCTGCGACCGTTGCAAAAGAGAACATGGGAGTCGGTATGCTTGCTAGGTATGTTCTTTGAATTTCTATACGCCAACTTTGTTTTAAGCCTCTTCTTTCTAGTCCTTCACAGAATACTCTCCGTGTGAACCGTCCTCGACCGAAGGGTCGTACTTCTGGCTCAACCTTGCGCACTGCCCTTCGCATATAGACCGCTGGAGTGGAAGACATGGTAGTCATGACATCGCATGATGATAAGATGATGATATGATAACTCTTATGTACAGTTGTACTTGACTGGGCTGGGGATTTGTCGTCCACTCTTCATCTATCTGTCACTACATTTGCCTTTCACGTTCGGTTTTATGTGCGACGACTCTCCCTATGCCCCGTTTTGTACTTCTATGTCCCTATGTCGAATTTAGGCTTTCCTTTTCTTCCGTCACTTTCAATCCTCATTGTTCACTGCCGTTATCTCATGTTGAGTACGTTAGCTCCCAGATTTGTTTAATCTCGACGCAAATGGAATTTGATCTTCAACTTTAGCCGAAGTATTTCAAATAAGTCTTACCTTGCTTGCCGAGAGTGAAGACCAAACCACGATTGGTGCCCTACACTGATATCCGACAACGATAGCAGCACCCTCAGCTGCTAGAACTAGAGAGCTCCGTACTATGACTGTTAATTCGGTTGAATATAAACCCCTTTCAACTAAGCAGAGGCTAGCGGTCAAGACTGCTGCTGCAGAACTTTTACCTGAGGCTGTGGAACTACTTAAGGCGCTTACTGACATCGACACCAGCAACCCACCTGGGTTGAACTATCCTGTCATTGCGTCCGTTCTCGATGACTTTCTGTCTTCAAAGGGATATGAGGTTGAGCAGATACCTGTGCCACTCGAACTCCACCCTGAGCTCGTGCCATTTTCCGATTTGCCTCGGGTTAATGTGTTTGCCCGATTGAAACCCGACGCTGGTGCGGTCGATAAGGGAAGAGTGATACACTTTAATGGTCACGTGGTAAGTAGCCATTTAGATTGAGGATAGCTAAGATATCTCAAAGTGTTTATTCAAACTAAGGACGTTGTTCCAGTTGGAGACGGCGAAGCTTGGAGGTTTCCTCCGTTCGAAACCACGGTAATTTTAACTAACTTGGATGTCATGATCCTATCTAAAATTCTTGTGATGAACCCAGGTTTCAGATGGGATAATTTATGGGCGAGGTGTGAGTGATATGAAGGGAGGAATTGTGGCACAAGTTAGTCAAGCGGTTTCTTACATTGGATGAATCGATGTCACCACCAGCTGTAGATATTTGCGATAGAAGCTTTAAGAAGAGCCCGCATTCCGATCCACGGGACGGTAGAGCATAGCGGAGTGTAAGCTGGTTTCAGTCGCGGTGATTAAACTTTGAACGAGCCACTTACAGGGTTGATGAAGAGACAACTGGAATACGGAACGCGGGGTGCGTTCCCCTTTCCATTTCTAAAAGTACGGGGACAAAACTTATAATAGTCCAAGAATGGGGTATCTTGTCCAGCGGGGGTACATTGCTCGAGGAAAGCAGGATGCGGTGATCATTACTGAGCCTCTAAACGTAAGCATCAGAGTTCTCCTCCAGGATCTTGCACTAATTAATTTGCGCTTTGTTAGACAAACAACGTATGTTTAGGCCACAGAGGTGCTATTTGGGGTCGAATTGCCTTCAAAGGGCTAGCTAGTCATGGTAGCACTCCCCAACGTGGAGTGAATGCCCTGCTTCACGCTAGCTTGTGAGCTGTATTTGAATTCTTTAATCCAGTTGACCAACGCGAATAATTTGACTCAGAGTAATCGTTGAAGCACATCGAACAATCACCCCTCAATTGCAAACGCTCATTGATACTAAGTAAGTCGTTCTCCCACACCACCAGCAGATCCTACAGAGGGATTTAAACGAAATATCAAGTGTGGTGCCGCCTGAAGCCCAAGCTGCATCTCTTACATTCACAGTGAGATTTTCAAGCCGCACGATGTTATATCGGGGCTCAATTAGGTCAACGATTAGATTCTCCGAGCGGGGACCAATACTAACACAGTACCTGCCAACGCGGTCCTTGAATTCGATCGTCGTCTTGTCCCAGGTGAAACTCTGGACAAAGCAAGGAGCGAAATACATTCGGTTTTGGCCACAGTGAGGAATGAGGTTGGCGAGGACTTTCAGTACGTTCACATACCATATGGCTATCCCGGTTTATATTTACAGTATCACTTAGGGCCGAGTACACTGAGTTATACTCGACTGAGCCGGTCTGGGTGGGAGACTCCTCGGATCCAACTACCCAAGAGCTAATCCAAGGCCTCAAACGAGCCATAAGCGATGTCACGAATGTCGAGGCTGGGGTTGTATGTAGCCCAGGTAGTGACGACCAGGTGAGTGGATCGCTTACGCATGGTTCCAATAGACAGTAATGTATCGTTATGGTTGGTAGAGATTCGTCGTTCGCAACGCAGGGATCGATGCGTGTGTAGTCTATGGGCCCGGAAACATCCGTAATGTGCATGTATGCCCCGTTTTTTTTTTTTCCCTTTGTTCAACATCTCTGCTGAAACCAATTCTAGAATAAGGACGAATCATTAAGCCTAGAGGATCTACAAACAGCAATAGAAGTTATGGCGCTTTTCGCGGCCGACTTTCTGGCATCTGAAAGGACTTAGTTAGCTTAAATATCGCAGTTCAAACAAACGCCTGTCCTACCCGCCTAACCCTATTTACGTAGACTCAATTAGACCAGATACGTAAGAGTAAGCAATCCCTTCAGGCCTTTAGTTACTATAAATACACACTTGATTTTATAAGACTTTACGTTCATTAGCCTTCGGGTTCCATGCACTCCGGTTCTATCCGTTCCCGCGGGGCAATTATAAACTTAGATTTATTCATGTTATCCCTTTGTGCTTAGAGAAATGTGATATACAGCCGTGATACGGTATTTTTGCGTATTACTTTTGGTCTTTGACCTTAGTCCACGACGGACGAGAGGTGATGTCGTCCCACCATTTCTTGACATGCGGCTTGGACCCCATGATTTCTGGAGAAATCTGGTTGACGAAGGTTCCATAGGGAAGGTGGAATAGGTCTGCAAGCGTAAAGTTCTACGGCATGGTGTGAATGGAACTGGCTCCCAAGTTGTAAGAGACGACTTACACCACCCGCAAGGTACTTTTGCTTCGACAGGATGCGCTCGTAACCGTCCATTTTGCCCTCGAGCATCTTTATATACTTCTGAGCGACTTCCTCGTTGGCCTGTGTGCCAAAAGCTCTGGCACGGCTAAGATAAGTGGCGTTCGTCATCGAGTCGATCAAGTATCTCACTTGGTGAAAACGCGCTCATAAGTCAAACCACTCGCAGGTGGGTCAAACGAGGAATACTCGATGCTCGCAGCCTGCTCGAAGATACCATAGGCCTTCAGGTCACTCTCAGGGGGCATCAAGCCGGAATCCTTCCCATACTTGACGGTGAGGTAGCGGCAGATCGCACGGGACTCAAAGATTTGGGTGCCATCCTCGTCCTATTCGCCGTGCTGTGAGTACCACCCTTGCGTAAGAGCGGCTCCTAATTCGAGTACTTACGACGAGGACGGGGACAGCACCGAAAGGCTGCTTCGTGGCGATATAGTCGGGATTCTTGTGCTCGCCCTTCAGCAAATCGACATTCTTGAGTTCAAAGTTGATGCCGAGCTCGTAGCAGACTGTTTCGACACGCTGAGTGCATGTCGACAGATGCATCTAAAGATTGATCTGGGATCAGTCGCTGGCGATAGTCATATTCCGGGCAAACTTACACCGTAAATCTGGACTGTTACCATGATGAAGATACCGAGAACCTAAAGTATGTATCGCAACAGCAAAGCGAAAGGTGGTGAGCTTGCTCATGAACACCGTGGGGCTTTATATACCTTATGGGTCGCCAAATTCCGAGGCACGAAGTAACGATACTATTGAGTTGCCTGGCCACACGGCACGTACAAACTCCAAGAACACGTTGAGGAACCCTCTCGCTGACGTAGCAACCATGCGAATTTGGAAATTGATCGAGAATTCGGATCGATAGAACCCCCAGGTGCGACGTCGTTTACGAATTCGAGGTCCACCTGACCTCACGCGCTGAGGAAGGTGTAAAGTTTCTAGAACAATCTAGTCCCGCTAATTTTTGGAAGTATTCAAAAACGGGTGTAGATACGGGCGAGAAGACTAAGATACATGAAAAATTTACCGACGCATATAAGCGATCGTTATTGTACAGTTAAGCCACTGAAAAACGCCAAGTAAGTGCATAACCAAGCGAATTCCAACACTAATTGACCTTAGTGAATAGTTCTAACCTCTTACGTAATGTATAGCATAGAAAATACGAAAAAAACTATGCAGAAACGCGAAAATTAGAGACAAGGCCTTTAGCACTATTGCTCCCTAGCACTCCCTGAGGGCCGCGCTATCCCAACCGACCATTTTTGGTTCAGGTTATGGTCGCGCCCAATTTCTTGACTTACGGACCATTCATATCAAAGATTAAATGGATTATTTAAATAATGTAATAGAACCGTGGAGATGCACTGAGCATTCGGAGGACGAAACACTGGCAATCCCTTCGTCACGTGGCCAGGTGGCGGTGTAAAACTTTGGACCTGTTCAAAATCCTACGGTGGCGGCGCCTAGCTTATCGCCCGTTCTTCCCAGTGTCCCTCATCGTTGCTATTCGTATGTAGTTGCGGGTCCACCCGGACCGTGACTCGGATTCGCGGTTAGCATCCAGCTATGCTCGCGCCAGTTCTAACGACACTTGCGTCCGCCCAACGATGTCAGGCCCGGGCGCATACATATTGCAAATGAAGCGATCTTAACCGTCCATGAGGGCAAAATGTTCAGCAAGAAGACACAGCCCCGTTTGAATCCTTCGTGAAGTGTAGTCATTAGAGAGGTTGCGGTTCACCTCTTCTTCTTTTGGGTTTGAAGGCCTCTCATCACGGAATACCTCGTGATTCATAGCTGTGCAAGACCTGTTATCTTGCTGTCCGTTTATGTATCTCTCCGGCTTCCGGCGGAAAAGTGACATGATCATATCCTCACTCTCTGCTCCCTCAGGAGCGGGCCTATGCTATGAGTTGGGTAATTTTAGATAGCCCCGTAATGCATTCCAATCCCCCGATTTGCTTTGAGCAGGAAGGTCCCTCTCGGCATAGCGTTTATCACCCCTCTGAGTACTGCCTTTTCTCGCCTTCGATGGGATTCGAAGCACGTGTTTCCAGACCCTGGGGTCCTGAAGGGCGATCGGCGCTGGCACAGCCGAGCCGCTTGTTATAAAAGTGGTGCTCCAAACAAACGCGATAGGTCGTCCGCTAGCCAAGCTACTCATACGATATATGTCGGACAAATGGAGTGTCGGTTCTAAGCGTCTGAAGCTCTCTCATCAATCGCCCAACACCACAACGACCAGCTTCACTTCGTCTGCTGGCGAGAACCCATTAATGTACGTCCTCGAAATTCACCAAACGGCACACGCTGTGCTCTACATATCAGCTGACCTTGACCCTCAAAAGCAATTCGGCGGTTAATAGCAGAGTTTCAAAGGATGCACACAAATCACAACTTTGGCCAACCCCTACGCCATCAGTCGGGTTCAGTAGCAACCATGGCGGGTGGATAAAACTAAGGAGGCTTACCGTGCTCCTGAACCAGAGCGCGAAGTCTTTTGGGCCATTAAAGTCCGCCGTTGATGTGTTTTCTAAAAGCATTGATATATTTGAGGTATGTATGTTCACTAACCATATGTTTTGTTCCGATTTCTTCACAAACTTATCCGGTTAGAACGGACTAAAGCACAACGAGGAGTATCAGCTGTTGAAGGTAGAATTGGAATCGTTGTTCAGCGACCTATCTGGGTACTTGGCCGGACCCTCTCCGCCCATGATAACTCGCATTATTGCTAAAATAGCCGGGTGAGCCGCTTACATACGCCCAGCAGTTGACCAACTCAACACAGCTTTGAAGGACGATAGAGAATGAGATAGAGTTAATCACGAGAATGCAGGAACAAAGCAAGGCATTAGGTTTCTTGGAGGCGGAAAAAAATAGCGATGAGGTTCTGGGATGCTACCGTCGCACACAGAGCCTATTGAAACGGTTGACAGTAAGCACGAGAGCACCCTAAGTTTTAATGGAAGCTCAATTGTCATAGCTGAATTTAGATATGAGCATTATAGAACTACTGGACGAACAGTCAACGGTAAATAAGTAGAGCAGAATTAAACTGAGGCAAGACTGAAGCCATTCGATAGGACTCACGACTAGGGAAACTCCCCAGCTCACCAGGAGCAGCCTATATGTCCTCTCATTCAGATAATCTTGGTCGAGGTGAATGCACACCAAACACACGTGCGCGGGTGCTTCAGGAACTGCATGATTGGGCGTACAACCCCCAGGCTCCAAGGATATGTTGGCTAAATGGCATGGCTGGTGCCGGTAAGACGACAATCGCCTTTAGTATATGCACTCAACTCGACCGTACCCGCAAGTTGGCTGCCAGCTTCTTCTGTTCTCGACAATTGCCAGAGTGCCGCGACACTAACAGGATTATACCCAGCATTGCATACCAGTTATCGATCTTTTCTTGTTCTTTTCGGCGCGCATTATCTGATTTGCTGAAGGAGGACCCCGAGGCTCACAATCGACCACTTGCTGTACAATTCGAGCAACTCATAGTCGAACCCTTAATGGATGCGGCAGAGGAGTTTCCAACAGATCGTGTAGTTGTGATTGACGCGCTGGACGAGTGTGACGACGCTAGCAACATCAGCCGGCTGATAAGTGTCATTCTAGAGAATGCACACACACTACCACTCAAATTCTTCTTGACTAGTCGACCTGAGCCCGGGGTACTGGACCATATGCATGGAGTAGGCAAGGGGTGTGTTAGAGCCGAGCTCCGACTGCATGATTTGGAGGAAACGATCGTGCAAGAGGATATCCGGACGTACCTGAGCTATGAGCTACGCACAATGAATTTGACATCGGCTCAGCTGGAAGAACTGGTGAAACGATCTGGGGTGCTTTTTATCTACGCAGCGACCGTGGTGCGATACTTGAACAGCAATAATTTTTCTTCTAGCGCAGAACGCCTCGACGAGGTGCTTAATATTTCAATGACATCATCAGTAGACATCAATCGGGAGATAGATGCGCTCTATACTACGATACTTAGAACAGCATTTTGTGACCCAACATTCAATATGCTTGACCGGACGCGCATGGAGTTGCTACTTCGCACGGTCGTATGCGCTCAGGAGCCCCTAAGTATGGATGCGATGGCCGGTTTGATTGGTCTCGATGTTGATCGGGTAGTTCGCCCAAGACTCAGACCATTCATGTCCATATTACACGTGTCCGAGGATAAAGGCGTCGTAACGACACTTCACGAGTCATTTTCTGACTACCTACTCAATCCTGGTCGATCTGGGGAGTTTTATTGTGACCCTAGGACATATCATACGGAAATGGCCTACATGTGCTTCGAAGCAATTGGTCAACCAAATCCGCCATTCAACATCTGTGATCTAGGATCATCTTACTTATTCGACGAACAGGTTATCGAGCTCAAGAAGACCGTTGAATTGTCGATCCCCGCGGCGTTGTCCTACGCGTGCCGTTATTGGGGGGCGCACACAACATATGCACAACCTTCTCCAGAGCTAGCCCATTGTCTCGAACAATTTCTACGCACCCGCCTTTTATTGTGGATAGAAGTGTTGAACTTGAAGAACTGTGTAGCAGACGGCGCCAGAACATTGTATGCCGCCACTCAGGTGAGTTGACTGACAAGCGAGTGGTCAATCGGCTAACTGAACGGTGTATAGATAGCCCTATATTCAAACGAGGCAAGAGAGCTAATCCAAGACGCTCTCGAGTTCATTACAGTCCTATCCTCCGGCGAGGTTCTGAGGAGTACTGCTCATATATACTTATCCGGGCTCGCGTTTTGGCCAAAACAACAACCAATCTGGAAACACTACTCTCAGTATTTGACTGGACTTGTTGAAACTCAGGGCACTACACTTAAAATGAAAGGATCAACCTTGCTAGCCAAAATCGAGGCCGAATCCAATGCGTCATATATATCATACTCTCCCGATGGGCTGAATATTATCTCTGGCCATTCTGACGGCACATTATGCCTCTGGAATGCGCATACAAGCCGACAGGTGGGGGATCCGTTGAATGGACACACTCAACCAGTTAACTCAGTTGTGTATTCGCCAAATGGACTATGTATAGCTTCTAGCTCTGATGATGCTACCATCAGCGTGTGGGATGCACGCACAGGCCTACAAATGGGCCGATCATTGACAGGACATACAGATGGTGTTCTTAGTCTTGCGTATTCGCTTGATGGTACTCGCATCATCTCGGGGTCCTGGGACCAAACCATCCGTATATGGTGCACACTCACGGGACAGCAATTAGGGCCACCCCTGAGAGGGCACACTGGTTCAATTCAGACAATTTCATTCTCGCCCAATGGCAGATACATTGCTTCTGGCTCTTCGGACAAGACTATATGCATCTGGGACGTGGTCACAGGACTACAAATTGGACTACCGCTGAACGGGCATACTCACTGGGTGAGGTCAGTCGACTATTCACCGGACGGTAGTCGTATAGTTTCGGGCTCCTGGGATGAGACAATTCGTGTTTGGGACGTATACACAGGCCAGCAAGTCGGTTATGCGATTCAGGGCCATGGCGGCGTTGATGCTGTCGCCTACTCACCGGATGGTAAATCTATCATCGCGGGCATGGAATACGGTGATATTTATGTATGGGACGCCTACACTGGCCAGCGAATTGGGCGATTACGTGAAAGAGAGGCCTACAGTCCTATCCGTTCAGTGGCATTCTCTCCTGACGGGTCAAGAATCATATCTTCCAGCGAAGAAGGCAGCGGCATATGCATATGGAATGCTCAGTCGTACCACCATGCAACAGCCACTCAAGAGGAGCATGTTACTTCTGTCAGCGCGATTGCCTACTCCCCCAATGGCACCCGTATTTTTTCTTGCTCCGATGAAGATACAACTATCTGCCTGTGGGATACGCAGACAGGCCAAATGATCGGACAGCCACTAGAAGGGCATACCCAGGTTGTTCTGTCAATTGCATGCTCACCCGACGGCGCATATATTTTTTCTGGCTCCGTTGATTGCACGATCCGTATATGGGATGCAACTACAGGCCAACAAGTGGGCCAACCTTTGGAAGGGCATAAGGAATCCATTCTATCAGTGACATGTTCCCCTGATGCTGCTTGCATTGCCTCGGGTTCCAGTGACAAGACGATTCGTAGATGGTCCATCCATGAGGGGCGGCAGATCGGCCGGCCTCTAAAAGGTCACAGAAGCTTTGTTCGTACCATCACATACTCTCCAGATGGTACCTACATCGTCTCTGGGTCGGGTGACAATACTCTACGGATATGGGAGGCAAAAACTGGAAACCCCATTGGCGAGCCGTTCGTAGGCCACACAGATCACATATACTCGGTATCATGTTCACCCGATTCGACTCGTATCGTGACCGGATCTGGGGATAAGACTATACGTATATGGGATGCATTTACTGGGCAACAAATCGGCCTAGCCCTCGAAGGGCACAACGGCGATGTATATTCAGCTGTTTATAGCCCCAATGGCTTGTCTATCATTTCCGCTTCCCTTGACAACACCATGCGAGTATGGGACGTCCATACTGGTAAGCAGGTAGGCGAGGCACTAGAGGGGCACACCGACTCTATACGATCCCTGGCATTCTCTCCTTGTAGTCTTTATGTCGCTTCAGGATCGAACGATGGAAATATTCGCATTTGGCGGGCATGTCAGATTCAGGATCGATCGTCCTCGCACGAGAAGAAATTTACGCCAGATTCTCCACCAGCTCAAGCAGGCTCTCAAGAACCCCAATCTTCCAATCTTCCCATACCAGGCTCGGGGAGAAAGGAAGAAGAACACGGCATAGGCTATGGCAGCGACAAAATACTTCCCTATAATTGGACTCTTCGACCGGACGGATGGATTGTGGACGACCTCGACAGGATACTTTTCTGGGTACCTGTCGACGTTCGCAGCCAGGTCATGCGGCCTCAAAACACGCTTATAATATCACCTCGTGGGTGGCTACGGTTCGAATTGAGTGGTATGAAATTTGGCGAAAGCTGGTCAGAGTGTTATGTGGCGAAAAGACTAGATGGATTTTGATATATTATTAGGTTAGGTTGACTCTCCTGTTCCTACAAGCAATCTCATCGGATGAGTGCGGAGTTTAATATCTCTGAATCACACCCTCACAATATTTCCTGAGGTGAAACACTCAGGGGTATTCGGTTAACTCGGAGTGGATGCCGCTCGGGTGTCATGTTCCTCAAACACTCATAATCGTATTCTAAGTCTTCTATCTCACCTCAGCATCACCCGGTACCAGCCCACTCTGTAAGGCAAGTTCAATCTGCTCCTCGTGTATCAGCGGAAGCAGAAATAGGGGACATCTTCCGACGGTTCCTCTTAGTATGAAGCTTAGCAACTGCTATGTGGACAAAGAAGCACACACCACAGCCAGGGACCCCTGCATTTTCCTGTACAAATTTACGGTTGGAAAAAAGCGCATTTCAGACCAAGACGTAATTGGCCAACATGAATCACCTTGGTCGTGCGTGATGGCCAGATGTTTGGGATCCTTTCTATTGCCGACTAGCTAGCGCTTAGAAGATTAGCATTACGATAGACTCAGATCAAAATAGGAATCTGATACGATCAATTATCAAACAGTAGCGCTCGCGCGACCTAGGCGTACAAGGAATAGACAAAGGTCGACCCGCGCGGCAAACGGAGTGCCGGGTGCATACATACATTATTTCATCACATAGCATAGACTTCCGATGAAATATCACGTCTCCCGAGTATCCAATCCAGATCAACGAATAAGCCATAAACAAAAACGAAACTTCCCAAACCAGAGCTACAAGCCAGGCAGTCTCGAACAGATGGGTGTCGCCATTCTTCCCATGAACTGTATTGAAAGAAGCCTGACACGTTGAACAATACATCAGCCCTATTCGGAACTCCCTCGGAACGCCATCAGCGGCGAACCAGTTATTGCCCCTCGCCACGTATTTACTCTCGGCGCGCCTCACAGGTGCGTGTCGAATTCATAGCTGACCCGAACCGAGATCTAGGCGAACCTTTTTTCTCTTTGTTTCTCAATAGACCTTCGGCCACGCGTTGAGCGAAAAGGTAAAATCGCAGGCATCGAGCTGGGAAGGTTGCGTGTACACTCGTCATAGTTGTTCTGTGTATTTCTAACTCTGTCAATGACGAACATTATTTCAGAGACCCTGAAATGACGCATATGATGTTCCTGAGGGACCTCCGTGCGCACCCGAAACCTTTTTGTAGGGTGACCAGTCTATCAGTAGACAAAATCTAAACGTCCTGTCCTTGTTTACAGTGGATATGATCAGATTCTACACGCATATACGGCTAAATTAGTCGGGAAATGTTTGACGCCTCCGCGATTAATGCGGGGTAACTAACACCTTGCGGGGTCCCTGACCAAGCACCATCTAGGCCTTGAATGCCGGCACAAGACGGATAGTCACCTAGTGGAGCAAAACGTGACCGAACGTGATCGCCGAGACAGCCTCAGCTTTTCCCCCCTTGGTCTTCGCCCTTGGAGTTTCATTCGTCCTCGGCCATAAGACCTCAAAAGCGTTGCCTCGCTACTTTTGCCAGCAAGCACTAGACCCAGCCACAAAAAGTTACCTTGTGTTGCGTTTATCGTGACTCGTCAGCCGAGGCTGGGGACCAATCGCCGAGCCAGCTCAGCCGTTCCCAATTGCAGGGGGCAAGAGTCCTGTCCGTTTGGAAAGACTAGAACCTTCCTTGGATCGATACACATGTTGAGGCAGAGTTCAGCAAGTAGGATGTACATAGCTCCGTTCGGATGCCAGCGAGGTGGTCAAACGAGTGATTAGGCCCACGGGCCGTGCTGCGTATGGATTGCGCAAGCGGCGAAGAGAAGAATCAAAAGTCCACGTTGAGAGATAAGAGTCATATATATGCAACAACACGTGCAGTAATACAGTGACCACAGACAATAAACAAATCAAGCATAATAACCTTTACTGACACATCACATCACATAGATAACGATACGCGCGCTGCAACCCACCCGGTCTGCGCAAATGATGCAGGATGAGGGCCTCGACCCCCACTAACGAAGCAATTAACGTTCTTCCGAATTCCTACCCCGCACTCCAACGACGGGATCTCGTCTGAGCCACAAGTACAACCTCGAACAGTCGATCCACAAATATTACTCCACTCTCCCCCCTGTCTCTAATCCCTTACTTGCTTTTCTCCCAACTTGAGCATCCCCCCTTCCGTCTCATCACTCATCAGCACCCCAGAATCTCGATCCTCACCGGCAAGCACCAGGGTCACAACCAAGACTGGCGACGTTTCTCTCTTCAGAGGACCATCGCGTCCTGATCCTGGTCCAATGTGACAACCTCCCCACCCTCGTCCGCCGGCTTCGCCTCGCATTGGCCTTCTGTATCTTCTTCTTCCTCCGTCACCGTCGCGAGCGAGCTCGATCCCTTGCTCACGCCACTCCCAGAACCAGGGACCGGAGGTGACGCGTCACGCACGGTGATCAATGGGGTACTCGGGGCTGTCCTGAGCGGGGTTTGTTCATCGTCGGCATCGCCATCGTTATCTTCAATAATTGGTCGGATAACGCTATCGTACGTCGGCGGAGGAGATATAGGAGGGGCGGTTGCCGAGGTTTTAGCAGTCGACGTGGACGTGGACGGCTCTTCATCGTCGATGGGACCGTGAGTGACACCAAGTTGCAGTTTATGCGGTGCCCACATGGAGGATTCGGTCGAGGTGCGCATAACAGGGGTGATAGCCATAGGTGAAGCCATATCTACATCTTGGATGAGTGGCGTCATGATAAGTGACATGGCAAAGGACGGCCTCCGGACGGTGAGATCGGTCGTATCGAGAATTGGAAGGCCGGAGGTAGAGGCTGATCGGGCCGAGCGTTTACGTCGAACAGGAGAAGATGCAGGGGGTGGGAGCGCAGACTGGTTGACTGAGACCGTGACAGACGAATGTATCTATATTCAAATAAAAAAATTCCATCGGCTCCGTCTCACGTTCTATCTTATCTACCCACCTCGTGCAAGCTCATCCAGCTTGGGCGCTCACCAAAAGAAGACGCACGGCGGCGGCTCCAGCAAACGAGCGCGCTGTTCTGCCCCGGAATCCGATCAACCACTGTCCCTGTAACCTAAAAATCCAAAACGCTCACATTACGTTCATAGGGTGTCGTCCCTGCCCTGGATGTTCCCACTTCAACCCCACTCACATCTCCATCTCCGTCCTCGGCGGGGTCTCTGCTCTCTCTTTGTTTGCGCGCAGCTAGAACTCCGGTGCGTACGCTGGCCCGCTTGCTGGGACGACCACGTTGTTCATCGACGTCCATTTCCATGTCGTCGCTGTCTATCCCTGCCTGTTGGCGCTGGTGTTGACGCAATCGGCGCTTGAGCTGGACAACCAGAGCCGCCGTCTGAGGCTGTTGTCCCGATTTGGACTTATTACGAGAGGTAGTGCGGTGACGGAGCAGGCCCCGCGCGGCGAGGGATCGAGGTCCTGGGGAGCGGCCGCGGCTATGGGGTTCAGGTGGTTGGGCCTTGGGCATTGCAGAAGACACTGGCGTGGATGTCTCGGAAGGCGTATAGGCTGGCAAAGGTTCTGTATTGGCCCTATACAATCCCGAAGATCAATCGAACAGCAGGAACAAAGTGCAATACGAGCTAACTGACCCAGGCAAGGATAGAGAAGCGTCGTCGGACGATACTCTCATGCTGAGTTGGGAAAACTTGTTCTCGAGTGCAGATAAGACTTGGCTATGAAAGAGCAAGTGTGTGAGATTTGACAGGGGCGAAAGAAAGATAGGAAAGAGGTTGTCATACCGCGGAGCTTCGATAGGAGCATTGTCCATTTTGTATGTTCAAAGGTGAAGGACGGAGCGGCGACCCACAGGCACGGTTAATTGGTATCGGACAAGTGTAAGTATCGGTATCGGTCTCGAGCAACAGGGACGCTCGATGAAGCCCTCTACGACATCTTTAAGGGCCGGACGAAACAGTGCAGCATGGCGACCACGCCCCTTGGCGTGTTCGTTCCGACTGTCTCAATCGATGGACAGGACACGATGATGCTGTGCACCTCGTTGACCCAACGTGTTTCCGGCGAGATCGTGTGATTTGTCTGAGCACAAGTCAACATTATGCATACAAGAGCCAGAATCGCCAGCACAAACGCCCCAGTCGTGGTCAAGGACAAAGACAGTTGTCCTGAACAGACATTCAATCCTCGATCACGTGCCATCACTCTTTCTTCCATCAACCTCGACCATCGTCAGCGATTGACCAGCATTTCAGCCCTAGACATGCTTTTGAGGTGAGTCATTGCTTCATTTTACCTTCTATGATGCCATACAATATCCTAGTTATTACGATGTTGGGATACGCCAACACATGACAGTGTCTCGCTAGAGCGAGACCTAATCTTCTCTCTGATATCCCTCTCGCATGTCAGTATTACATGGATTCCAACTAAATTTCGCCATTGTTCCAACAGATACGACATTTCGTAATTCAGGTTCACACCGTCTGCTCGCTCACGTCCCACCACTTCCCACCTTCCTTGATAACCCTTGCACGTGCATCCGCTACATCGTTCACGCACGGATAAACTACACTGTCGCCCTGTATATTCTGTACAGCCAATATCAAGCCCTAGTCAATAAACGCCGTTTCTGACTATTAAAAAAAGCATAAAAGAGAAAAACTCGCCTCTTCGACAATCAGTACATCCAATTCATCCTTGCTACCCTTTTCCGCGTTGTTCCTAACCGACCAAGCCAAACCCGACCCTCCCGGAAAGACTGCGCAGTGGCCCTCGCCGATCGGGCTCGTCTCGGCCTTGATCGGTCCTCGTTGACGCGCATCCCAAACGTACAACTCGCCCTCGCCTTCGAGAACGTAAACGAGCGTGTCTCCCAGGGCGCGGGCAACCGCGTCCGGAGCCGTCGTCGATTCGCCCGACTTGGAATCGGACGAACGCGCAGCAGGGGTAGAATGAGATGACACGCTCGGCGGCAACCGCAGTTGTGTCACATCAAATCGACCAGAGAGACCCGTAAAAGCTGAGAGTATGACAGACGCAGCACTGGGAACGAACGGACACGGCGCGGGCATAATCTTTGCGTGTAATATTCGACCTGTTGTGGGCCAAAATGAGGCTGGGGGCGGATCCTTGGTTGTCGGGGGACCAAATTCGTTTGTCGACACGGAACCAGGCTCCGTTCTCGGCTTGAAGGGCCACCCAGAATGAGATCCCCGCGATCGTGCGGGAGGATCTTTCCACCATTGGCCACGCTCGCGCTACTTGATCGCCAAGCCGACGTCAGCACAAGCCGTCAAACAAGGCTAGCGCTGTGAGACTTGCCATCTTGTTCGGGTGCTCAAATTTGCCTCTAGGATAGTGGACATGATCACCCCGGCCGTTTTCCCCGATTACAAGTAAAACTAAAGGACCACCCCTTGTTCGCTCTTCGTATTCATCTTCCCATCCTGCATCAGGAACACCATCTTTGATAAACGCGTGAGCTTCGCCCGTCCCCGCCGGAAACCCAACACAATCGCCCGGTCCGACTTCATATGTATGTCCATCAAGCCAGACGAGCCCGGTTCCAGAGACAACATATACAAATTCGTCTCGGGAGCTGTGTGCATGCGGGATCGACGAGCGTGTTCCGTGAGGAAGAGACTCGAGATTGATTCCCCATCGTTCGGTATGGAGCCCGAGCTTGCGCCCAATCTCGCAGATGGACGTGTGCATCTCTCCGGGGACGTCGGTGCATGGCTCGAGTAGTGATGGGGCGTGCGCCAGGTACGTCGGCCGTGTTGACATTTTGACGTGTGGCGTAAAATATGCAGAAAGGGCAGCTGTCGCACACCGAAGTGATCGTATTATCATCAGAGTCTAATTCGGATTAAATGAATCAAGTCTACATCCGGGCCGTACATACAAGCGCCTGATTCCGTGGAAACGGAGATCAGCGGTTGCAATCAATCAAAGCGTGTGTTTATTCGCTTGAGCGTTTCTTCATTTAGCGCGTTCTCACGTCTCTTATCATGCGGATGATAGATTAGGCATTCTAGACTCGGCCGGCTGAATATAACGTATTTGGCCCCTGCACGTTTAGCGTGGAAGCACCCAGTCTGAAACCAATGGACAAACGGCCGAGGCGTGTACTGACCCAGATTGTACTGACCCAAAGGATTCAACCAGATGCAGAACTGACCTCCGGAACGCAACCGTCTCCGTCTATTGTGTGTCATACACTGTCCGAGCCACCGCGTATCACCCTCGACACGTATAGAAAACTTGGGTTCTCGTATGGAGAGGATATGCAAGCGTTTCGCCTCACTCGACCGGACCTCAACAACCTCCAGAGTGTAGATCGCGTGCTTCAACACGTGCTCCGATCGCTCAGATTGTACACCATCAGTGGTATCGTCACCCGGTTATGCATTTCGTCTAGTTGCCGAGCGACATCAGTACGGCCGCGAGGCAATTTTTGGGCTGTACAAACGAGCCCGAAGGAAGCGAGGCCCAAGGCAGAGCACATTTTCGGTTGCTAAAATCGGACAGCCGCTGGCAAAAAAAAAAAAGAAAAGTCGCGACGATCGCTGTATTGAGATATTGCACCCCCCCTATACTCGAAGGTGGCCCTGACTGCCGATCACGTTTACGGCAACAGGAGACAGCTCGCTCCGTAGAGCCATCTTGGAATACGACAGGTCATCATCCGAGCCGAGGCGCTCCACATGGGTGGTCGATCAACGTGACAGTTGTCCCAATCTGGTATACATGTGTGGACTTATATTAATTAAATCTGGCATCTGGACTCGTACAGGATCGCGACTTGAAACGGCTGCGCACAGGAAATGTCACTGTGTATGCTGCGGAGGGATATACACATGACCCATCTATCATGAGCATCGTGCATGATCGTCCGTCCGGCGAACAACAGAGCCACCTCTCATAACCCATAATACGACGAAAAACGCCACCCCAGATCACACGTATCCGCCAGTTGCCAAAACGGAACTCATCGCATCCACACCATCGCCCAGTTGGCAGAATCGAAACTCAGCCAGGGTCGGCCCGCAGCAGCCGGACGCCAACCCCACCCAGACGCTCAGAGCGACTCGAGCACCGGGAGCGAACAAAGCTTGCGCGCCCCTACCGGCCAGAATTCCGTGCCGGTCCTGATCCCCACAGCATCCACTCATCCTCTTGCCATATTAGGAATTGCAAATTGGATTGGGTGAGATGACGGTGCAGCCATGTCATGTTTCCTCCAATCCTGCGCCGGGCGATGGGGACAGCATTTGGATTCGATGCGTTTTCAGCGGGGGTGATAATGATGGGAGATCGAGCATGGTCGTTATTTAAGGACCAGGATGGAGACGGCAGGTAAGGACAACACGCACCGTTTCAGCCAGTTATTCGATTCGTTCTCCCAGTTTCATAAACCTTTGAACACATTCCCTTGCCTATTTGCTTGATTCTAAACTATTACGACGATGTCTACTACCAACGGCGCTATTGCATCCCACGACTTGTACTGGACAACCAACGATCCACGCAACACAGGCGTTATCGGCTACGAGGGGGACAAGCCAGTCTTTTTCCGCTTTGTACGTATTCGGCTCTATACATTCGCGTTTATCCCGCGCATTATAACGCGTTCTTGGGACAATAGGTTACCACTACGACATTGAGCAGCACACGCACCGTCGTCTGGAAGGGTACGAACAACCCAAACGTCGAAGAGGAAGTCGCATGGTGAGCGCTCGACCCCTTTGCTCCTCCGAGACACGTCACTCAACACGCGCGCATAAATTAGGCTCGATTGGGCGTCGATGAACCACTTGGGCACGGCGACGATAGGCAGGTTCCAGACGCCCATGACCAATCTCTTGCAACGCGGCGGGTCGCAGAGGTACGTTTCAGCTCTTTCGCTCGCTCTCCCCGTCTGGCGCATCCATCCACTCACACGTACACTAGGTCTCGGATCTTTGCCATCCCAGGCGACGGCCGGCGCTTTGAATGGCGACGCAACGAGACAGATAGTTGCCGCTACGACGTGAGTTGTTTCTCCCCAGTCTATTTCAGACACGGGTTGCCCGCAGAGTCCTGATACGGCTATCTGCAGCTCTACGACGGAACTTCGACCCTCTACGCCTCGCACACGGTGTACCTCCAGCCTCAACGTTCGGCCGTCGCAGAGCTCAACGCAGTGATGAACTATTGGTTCAAGGACGACGAGATGGTGAGTACAACAGGCCCTCCAGCCTGCGTGGAGCCGAACAAGCACCACCTTCTATAGATTAAAAAAAAAAACAGACGCTTACTTTTAAATTCCTTTGTGTTCCTAGCTCTTGCTGACAGCCGTTATAAGTCTGACCATCAATCGCTGGATTGACCAGAACGGTGCCTAAGCCGACACTTCGAGCGGGGTCGACATGTCGTTCCCCCACGCCCATACACGCGGTGGCAAACCCTGCGCAAACAAACTCTCAACCAGTCTCTTTCTTGGCTCAACATATTTCTTGGCGTCTGTTTTTACACCCACAGTCTTTTTGGTCTGTTTGTAATCTCTCTCTCTCTCTCTCTCTCTCCCTCGTGTGCTTCATTTCGTTCTCTCGCTCACTCGTGTGTCTGTGTTTCTGCTGTCTGATTGATACCTCTCCCTCGCACTAGATACTGTGTATTGAAAAAAGTGCAATATTATTGTTCTCTTTCCGTTTCACTCACAGCCAATGCGCCAAGCTAGAAGCCCAAAGAAAAAAAAAAAAAAAAGAAGACAGAATCAAAGTCCGATGCCCGATCACACTGCGCCACATACTCGCGTGACCGGTCAGATCAAGCCCGGTTCCGGCGAGAAGCAAAGAATGCAGTGATGTCCTCTTCGCGAACCTCGCGACCCGACTCGGCAAACGGGCGTAGGTACAGCATGAGGTCGTCTCTACGCCACAGAGTGAGGCAAAAAGTCAGTTTGGAGCGGGGTTACAAGGTGGGAGGGGAAACGTATAAGATCGAAAGCTCTAGGACGGACGAGGTGTGGGCGCCAGGGTGGGAAGGGGCTGTTGCCATCCCGGATCGCCCATCATCGGAAAGTGGACCATGCGTACAGAGCGAACGCACCTCATCGAGTTGTAAGCCCGAATGCTGTCCAACGCGCGCTCACGCGGTAAAGATCCAAGCGCGCGCATGCCGAGTTCTTCAAGGGATAGCCCAGCATCGAGGTCCTGGGGCGGCTCGTATGTTTCTTCCTCGTGCAAGAGATAAGGGTGTGAGAGCAGTGGCGGGTCACACTATTGACGCGAGGGTTAGCACAGGCTGAAATGAAACGGACTTGGAGCGCCAAACGAAGAGTGCGCGGCCAAATAGGGGGAGCCGAGGAATACGAAATAGATACATGTGTGGTCTCGACTTGGACAAATGGCAACAAAACAGGGAATAACACTATTGAACGCGGGAGGTGGCACAAGTGGCGGTTAAATGAAAACGTCTAGACGCACCGTTTCGCACCGACACCACCTCTCCCGCCACCCATCACTCAGAAACACATCTCCTAGCGCCCGTCGCGATCGCCCAGGTTTAAGGTCTTGCTTGCTTTTGATGTCCAGTTTTTCGAGATCGTCCAAAACGCGCTGAGCGTCCAGATTAACGGGTGGAGCCAAACACCGCACAGACGAGGGGGCCCCTTCGTCGGGTCGCGCACGTTTGGTAGGTTGGGCAGGCTCGGTCGATGCACGGCGCTTCGTTCCGGCTTCAACCGCCCCCGCGTCCGACTGCCCTACGTCCACCACCACCGCTTCTTCCTCCCCTGGACCTTTGCCTGGCGCTCCCAGAACCCTCCACCCGCCCGTGGGATCGGGAACAACGATCCGCGCGCCAGGCGTCCCGACATACCTCCGCACCGTCTGATTCTTCAATACGCACTGCCCACAGATCAGAGCGTCGTAAGTATCGCCCGTGATGAGCGCCAGTGGGAGGTCTGGATCAGACGCCGTGGAGGATGCGTCATCGTGGTCTCCGTCGGCCTGTGCGTCATCCCGGTCGATAGGCGGTGCGGGGTGGGATGTCGTTTGGGGGTCGTTGGGGGTGGAATGGGGGGCACGGTCGGACGTCGAGTCTGGATCTTGCTTGGATCTGGTCTCTGGTCTGGGCTCGTTATGGGGACGGGAAGACGAAGCAGGATCGGGTTCCTGCTTGATCGTCGGGTCCGCTCTGGGCTGATCTATTGTCCTTGGTGGGACGCGCTCCCTCAAATTCAAGCAGCTCTCGTGGAACCAGTCCTTTGATATCATCAGCCCCCTTGATCCTTGGGTGAATCGGGGGAGCGGCGTACGCACCTCGCAGCTCAAACACTGGACCATGGTCTCTCTCTCGCGCGTCGCGTCATACGTGGTCGAGCATCGACAAAACAGCCCGCCCGCACGAAAGTTTTGGCTGTAGGCATTGTCCGTGTTGGGTCGTTGGGGCGGTGACTTGAGTGTGCATGGGTGGGCGAGCGCAGTCGTCGGACAGTCGCATCGAAAGTTTCGTTTGGGAAAGAGCTCGATTTGTTCGTGATCTACGTTTCGGTGGACCGTCATGAGCATAGTCGATGCGATCAGCTATCGTGAGCGGACGACTGACCAGAATGGCAGGCTATGGAACAGGCTCCGCACACGCCTCGCTCCTCGCCGCACGTGAGACAGAGATAGACAGACTGTTTGAGCGGTCCGAGGTCGTAGGTGCATGTCGAGAACTGGCCCGGCAACGCGAGGCCTGCTTCGCGGACGAGGGCGTCTTGGGACTCGACGAGCGAGTGGATGGATGTGGTGTCCATGTGGTGGTCCAGTGTGGGATGACACACAGGATGATGTCAGCGATCGACCCAAAACAAAACGCGCCCTGAAACGCGCTCGTGTCGTTGGCTCGGGCTGAAACCTGGCACGAGCTCAGGCTCAGAGGACCAATCGTGCAGGGTTCCATATATGAGTTCCGCGTATGGCAGGCCGGGCATCGAGCCCAGGAGACGCGTCAAGTGTACAACAGGGGTGTCTTTTTTTATTTTTTCAACAGATATGGCAGTTGACATGAACGAGAGCCCAAAACACTGTCCCACCCAATCCAAGATAATTATGATAGTCTATGCGGAGCGCTGTCTATGTCTCGCGAATAAATACGGCCAGGCCCGGTTGGTGTGGCCCTCGATACCCATACAGGAGAGGAAACCGATGCGAAATTGCGGCGAAAGCGAAGAGAGCTGAGCGATGATGATGATGAGAACGAGCCGTGGAGAGTGGTGATGCGGAGCGGGTCAACCGCTGCAACGCTTTATTTTCGCTGGGAGCGCATCGTGAGCATGTCCGGGTTGGACGAGCGGGAGCTGCCGTGCTGTGTGGGCTGTGAGTGGGCTGGCCAGCGCAGGGGGGAGGGAGGTCAGGACATACCGGAGGGATGCCCGCGAGTGCCGACAGGGGCTTTTGGCCGTGGTTCTGGCTGAGACCTTTTTCCAGCTGGGGCAGGGAGTGAGCGCGCGGTCGTGGCGGACGGCGAGAGAGAGCTCACCATCTCTTTGGACCTGGGGTCGTGGCCGTGGAGGGGGACCTTGTCCATGCTGGTCGCAAACTGGAGGTCGTGGAGGGACGAGGCGACGCTGGGGTAGGCGACGATGCGGGGCGAGGACATGGTATATTAGGGGATAGGATGGGATATGGATAGGAGACGAGGGACGAGCCCGTGCGCGTTTTATACGACGTGAGCGATTTGCCCCGGCCATCTGGGACGTGCCTCGCATCCGTTTCTCGGCCCAACCCACCAGCGTCCAGACAGCTTCCGCTTCTCAGGGTCCATTTCATCCGCTTCCTCACCACCACCACCACGCCCATCCCACACGCCCGTCACCGTCACGCCGCCGTCGTCGCCCGGTTCTCCCCCGCCGCTTCCGTCGCCACCGTTGGGCCAGCCCGTTGCGCCTCCCGCGCTCCGTGTCCAGACCACCCGCTCAGGATCAGACGCGATGTCGGAGCTCGAATCTACGGCGCGACCAAGCACCCCGAAACGCGCGTGTCAATGTGCTCCCGCCGTCCCCCTATTCCGCACGAACAAAGAGCGCCAGAGGGACCACCCTGCCCAAACACCTTCACGCTCTAGGCCCATCCCCCCCGACCCATCGGCTCCACGGCCAAAACCACATCATCGCTGATCGTGTGGAGCGGACCAGATTCGCGCCCTCTCGTACGCCGCACGACGTCATCTCGCCCGGCGAACAAACCCAGCATCTGTCGAACAGCCAGGGGGGGACACTCCGTGACCACATTAACGCCTGATCAGGTAATATTACTCACCTGTGACATGTGACACCCTCCCCACCTATTCTCGCCGATCATCAAACCTCGCCCACCACTCTCCTCACCATCGGTCGCGTCCACCCACCAAATTCCTCAGGTTATCGCCCCAGACACCTGCTCACTCGCACAACCCAACCCAATTCTCCGAATCTATTGCTCAACGTTCCGTCCAATTCGCCCCGGGCCGTGTCCAGCGCTCGGATAGTTTACGCACGACCAGACCCTGCACGCGCGCTTGGGATCCTTGGGTGAATAGTTTCCGAATGAGACGCTGCCGTGTGCTTAGCTCACACTTGGTCAGTCGGATAGGGGGGGGGGGAGGTTGTGTCTGGGATTGAAACTCGTTTGTACGTACGTTGTCCCAGAGTAAATGAATAACACCCCTTGTAACCCAACAGGTACACGAAACGCCTACGACCTCTGCCTCCGCCGCCGACCCGCCTGCGAGTCCCAAAAAACCATGCCATAGAACATTCTACCGTCGGGTTAAACCGAAGCCACAGACACGCACCGCGGGGTGTTTGGTAATATCGCTCAAATCCAGCGGGCCTAAACTGAATGGAGCAGGGCAACGTTTGGAGGTACACACGGCCACTTGCTTGTTTCACCCACCCACCTCCCCGGAATGCGGGGGAGGAGGGGGAGACGGTACGCCTACGCAACCAATCGCGCTTCGCCAAGGCATATATTTCCGCCCGGGCCCGCACCATCGCAGCATTCCTGATATTCAAGCCCCGTTTGGCTCGGTAAATCCATTCTCTGATATCCACGGCGCGGTTAATCGAGATTAAATCACAGTTGCGTTGCCACGATGATCATGAAATGACTTGATTACGAGTTTCCCTGCGTTCTTTCTACCGGAGAATTTCCCAGAACGCCATCGAGCGTCGTGGCAGCGGGGGGATTGATCGATGATCGACACTGTGCGAGGGTTGCGGGGAAATGGTGGTAATATTCTAGGTTGTTCGTTGGTCTGCCCGTGTGTCCACCGACACTGGCACCCAGAGCTAATCTCGTTGGTTCGTTTTCGGTCAAACTGACAGTCTATTGGAATGAAATCCTCACGACCCACTCTAAATACCATGCCCAATTCGATCTATACGCGCTCACACCACGATCCTCACGCACATAAAGAAGCTCCCAAGGTACTATCGTGGCGTGATCGTAAAGCCTATACGATTGATGTGCGGGGCATATCAATGCGGGGTAGCCAAATCCTACTTCGACGTAAACGCAATCCCTATCCCGCCGAACCATCCCGAGTTGAGCCCACGGCGCACACGAACCGCGTAACACGGCGTTTGTGTGCGGGGCCAACTGCGCCAGGTCCGCCGATGCGCGCAGAAAGAACACCGGTGAGAAGGACGCGAGGCTAGACGAGGGGACAACAGGCCCATGACGGCTGTCCTGAGCTAGGCTGAATGTGGAGCGCGATGTGGAGTGCGGTTATCCCTGTGGAAAAAAATTTGGGATAATTACATCTGGGGCTATATTTATGAGTTGCTACTGTCGTGCAGGGTGGGACGTCCTATGAGAAAGAAAATGCAGGAGCCAAGGGGCAGTGCGTTCAGGTGTGAGACCGACACGGACAGGACCATCACTCGCACTAGTACTTTTTCTGCCACTCACACCATCGGCCGTGAAAAAAAATAATCCTCGTGTCGGCACGGGGAGCAGTTGAGTAAAGCAGAATTGTCTTATCTGTTCTGCGGTTGCGTCTCACCACCTGGGTTTATCTGTTTTGATGGACCTCAATTTGTGAGTCGATCTCTCTCTCTCTATGTGTCAGCCTCCGGCCTATAAACGACACACATGTGTCACGCCATCGCTTTTACGGATTGCCGGTGTGACGCCTGTGACCGAGGCCGGTCCTTCCCAGCGCCGACACCGACGAGCCGACATTGATGCGCTTCTTTTCTCCGGCGGGCCCGTTTCAGGTGCTAGCCCGTTTTGCCCGCTGCAAGGCTACTTTGCAACATCCGTGTCAGATCTGGGCGCAGCATCAAAGACGTACGACATGAAATCTCAGTCCGATAAAACGTAATAAAATCGGCCGAAAATGACGCACAGTATCGTGCACGCCGTCGATCTGAATTACGGCTGTCGTATATCATGTCAAGCGCCCCACGGCGACCTGGACCTCCTATATCCTCGCTGTGCGATTTACCTGGGGCGGATCCCGTTCAGAAAGGAAAGCGGCGGCTCCGTATTGGCAAGGCACGTTCCTGCCGCGACTAATCCACTTCAGTGACATATTGAACCTTTGGTTATTTGTGGCCACCGGAGCGATCGAACGCTAAAAAGCGCCTCTCAAGGCGGGAGCGAGTACATACCCATCTGTCGTGCTGCGCTTCTTCCTCTGGCGGCGCTTTCGTGATGGTCACTTTGCCTTTTGGCTAACCGAGATCGACCGGGTCCTTCTATTCCTCTGGACGACGGTCCGGATTGGACCGACGTCATAGCCAAGTAGCCTATCGTCGCTTGTCACTCGCGTGCGCAAACCGACTATCCATCCTGAGCGCCTCGGTGTATAGACAACACACATTTCGAACATGTGTTGGTGTGTCTCATGACCTTGCCACAGATGATGTAAGCACACGTCATTGGGTCAGGAATGGTGCGCCCCTATGGGCTGTCTTCCCCCTATAATATGTCGCTCGTGGATAGGGTGGGAAGGATGAACGCGCGTTCCGACAAACACGGACAGAACCAGATCTATCGGTGTGAAACGAGCCATTCAGATGCCTCGCAACGCGACCTGACCTTGAGTCGACGTGAGGCTGTTCTGGTCAGCTGTCCCATTCAACAGAGTCTAAACGCGACGACCAGCCCGGTGTCATAACACGTTCTAGGGGGCACGGATTTAACCTCTCTCGGGCCTAGCCTGGCCGTCTCCCAACGGGGGCCTGATCTATGCGCATTTCAGCATCATATTTTTGCCCGGCATTTATATGTTGCAAGTCACACGACCGCGCTAGAACGTCAAATTAAACATGCACCCGGGCTCCCAACAACTACTTTTATAGGTGGCGCACGTGCTCGTTGCGAGACTCCTAGCCGTATACAAATAACAGATTTCATCATCATCATAGGTGCCGCACGCGGCCCCGCTCGTCCCGGTTAGCAAGATCGGGACGTGTTCCAGACCGGCCGGCCAAAGGAAGCTTTGATGTCACTCGTGCTTTTTCTTTCTGTCATTTTTTTTTTCGTGCTTGTCTGCAGTCATACAGTGTCAGTCAGGGCCGCGAGCCTCGCGGTCGTCACTGTATGTTCCCAGCCTCAGGTTTTGCTGTGTCGGTCCCGATTCGCCCGACGGCATTCACGCTGGGAAGGTCTCGGCTATCGAAGTGTGAGCTCCACCTGGGGTGTGTGGCTTGATGCATACTCGTGTTCCCATTGGTCGAGTGATCGATATATGCTCCATGACGCCCGGCCATACACCACGGATTCAAAAATTCTCATGCATTGCGCCCACAATGTGCCTCGAACAAGCAACGACTTGACGAGTACCCTCCCCAAGCCGTCAGTTCAGGATCGACAGTGCGCAAAAGGCCCGGATTGAGCAACTTTTGCCATAAAATTTTTTCGAGAGCTGTCGTAACAACGCATGGTGGACATCCGTTTAGACTGTGATGGACTCGAGACATGTGAATGGGCATGAGCCATGTTTTGGAGCTTCTCTTTTTTTCTTGGGAAAATATTTCGCTCGTGGTTTGGGCTAGATGCTTGGTGGCACATGTATCAATGTGATATTCCCAGACAAATCGGAGAGCCGTGAGCGACAGTGCTTAGGCCGACACGACGAGAAGAAATGTATCCGCTACTTCATTTCACAAGGTCGCCACAAGCTACTTGCGCCGATGATGGTTGCTACTTGACATATTTCCTCTTTTGAAATATCACACGGAGCTACTAATTGATCGGCTGTCAAATCAGGCTCGCACTATTATTGACTTGGGTGGTCTCAAGAACCCAGAAGCTCCATCTCACACAGAGTCACTTGGACATAAGCGCCAGTGACATGATCACACATCGCGAGCCCTCTCCGGCCAAGTCCGAACCTGATGACCCGCGCCCGATGATGGCTGAAACCGATGTCAGTATCTGATTATCGTAGTCACGCCGACAGAAATCATCTAAAAAAGCACCGCGCACGGTTATAGGTCGATATATTACGCCGAATTCGGTATCCTGGGGTTAGCTGTACATACAGGAAGATTGGAAGTCGGTACACATGGAGATGGAAAGGGTGTTTTGAACTACTAGGCAAACACATAGCCCGTTGTACACAGCGGAACACCAAATCACAATTGAATCAAGCCCTCGCTAGCGAAACCTAGAACCGATCCACGCGGCGATTGCGTCGATGAGAGTCGATGCACGAGGTATCGATGCGAGTTAAATTACAGGGCAGCTAGCAGGGTAAGGCAATACGTGTTCCTCCCCCACTGACACTAGACGGGATCATGACGATAACGTCGATACTCGCGTCCAAAGGCGGCGGATCGAACGATCGATGCCGCTGGAAAAACCAAAGCCGCAGCAATTCAGCGGCACAATTCTACTGTCCGCCGGACGACCGCGCACCGATAAGTACGAAGATCAGTTCCTAACGGGGAAATTCAGTGTAGGGATCACGCCAAACTCATACGCGGCGATTTGCGATGATCAGTGATCATGCGCCCTCAGGCGCCCCATAGTTTATTGGGCGTCAACGATGTTTTCAATATCACCATATGGACGTGCAGATTAAACGAGGACATATTCACCCATGCGACGCCACTAGAGTTGATTCCAAGGTCCAGAAGTTTTCGGTCGTATGGGCGAAGCATTCGTTGATAGAAACCACGTGGGCAGGTCGCCGTCGACCACAGGCGAGTATGTGATAAATTTCGAATGGCGCATAGACGATATGAAACTAGTGATTAGGTGGGAGTTCGAAATTAGACGCGCAAGTTGGGCGTGGTCGTGTTTTGATGGCGTCGGTAGTTGAAAAGCGAAGAACGGGTATGAGTCTACTTGATGTGCGAGTTCTCGGCAAGCAGCGCGATCTCTGGTGACTCGTGAGCCCTTCCCAAACCGCACAATGGCGGGGGCATCCCTTCTGACAGGTTCCCAACTGCCTCGCGGTTGGCGGAGTCACCATGATAAGCCCAGGGATACTATAAGGATCGCCGGACCAATAGGGGTGAGAATAGGCAAAGTGGATTTCATATTACGTACTGGATAGCTGGCAAGGGCGAGACTTGTGCCATTAGACGTAGTATATCCAAACTTGGACTTGACGGAGTTGCTACGTCGTGAGTATTGAGTTTTCTTTCAACGGGTGGAAGCCTGAAATGTGCATAGGCGTGGCGGCCAAAAAAAAATGAGACCTACCATGAGGCTGTTGTTCAGTAGGCAAAGCCGTCGGCACTCCGACTTCTAGGATGGCCCCAAGTTGCGGATACTACAAGACACGCCTAGACCTGGTCTATTACGAAGGAACGGACGATATCAACCCCACTACTTATTTATCTTCCTCCCGAGATCGATAATAACAGTGACGTCGTCATGGGTTACGGGGGACTCCAAGTTTGAGCACGAGTACAGCCCACGGCAGAAGAGACGAGCATGAGCAAGCATGATCTTGAAATATCCGTTGAATAGCGGGCATTTGGACGCCTGCAATCTGGGTGGTTCGCAGTGATAGACATTTTCTACCGGGTTAGGCAGTTGTCCAGTAAACAAACTTGGCTAGATAGTTTAATGGATGCGGGTCAAACGATTGTCTGTAAGAACCACCAGAGTTTTAAAATAGGCCTAGACAGTCGGCATATGAATGATGTGGTAGGGATCTAGACAGGGAAGTATGTGTTTTCAGGAGGCGTAACCTGCTTGCACATATTTGTGTACTTTTATGCTTGGATTGGGTCCCGATTTCGTTCATAACTGTCTGCATGTTCTTGTGCAGGGAGGTTTCGGAGAAACTAGTAATGTATATACCCAGGCCACAGTAAGCGAAAGAAAGGCTAATATAAAACAGGGAAAGCTATAGTTTAGCTCAACTACGCAGGCAGGGAACTAAGGAGTGAGAAATTTGTCGTTGGGGCATATAGAGTTAAGAAAAGAGTAAACAAACACAAACATTCTGCATACATGAGCGGACAAAGCTTGTAATTCTAATATGTGTCATCGTTGTATCACAAGGCTACCACGGGTCTATCCCATAGGACTTGAAAATTTGGTTCAACTCAGCTCGAGTCATCGTCTATAAACCGTACCGGTCCAGGTAGAGGACTGTAATAACCTTTACTATGAAAAGTGCTCTAGGAGATGAGAAACACGCGATCGCTTGATAAGATAATTGGCCGATGAAAATAGCTCATTGAATTCGCGCCTTGGTGTACTAAATTGAACTGAGCAAAGTGCTGTGTCTGTCTCACTTTATTGTTCGGCTTGAGTACCATTGATTTGGAAGGCTGTAGCCGTCGAACGTCCGATACTGCATATTATGAAGACCACATTCCCTCTAAGGTCAATTCATGGTGATTATTTGTTGTTCACGTTGCATAAAATTGAGGGGGGACATGGGTATACCTCTTCAGTCGAGGCGCTGGTATGATTATGACCAGAGCGAGGTCAGGGACGGTCAGATTGGAACTGGATAAATCACTACGTCTTTATGGGTAAGCCTCGTATACGTGTATTTGTGTTTCAGACTCTCCATTGCAGGTCATGCAGGAAATTCTGAAAATAAAAGAAAACGTCAATCGGTGGTATTGAAGTATTATTTGACACATGCGATGGTTATTCCTATGCACATCCCCGCAACGGCGAGAAAGATCGATACATGGCGCGCGGGGATTTTCCTGTACGCTCACAAGTATTTAACCAACAAATTTAATCGTGAGTAATTATATGTTCCATTCCGCTCATGCGGCTCCATATGCCCATGATGTACCATTTTTGTGAGCATGTGGGTAGCCCCCCTCTGACGACATGCTTATGATTTGGTTCTCTCATTTGAAGTCAAAAATCGGACAAATCGAGTGGGGTTGATCACAATCCCATTTTGGCTATGGGGCCTCAGTGCCAACCGCATATTTGCGGGTCACACTCGGGTTCATGTTGGTATAGTCGAACCTTATTCCACTCCAATCCTAAGAAATAGAGCGCCCGGTTACCATGCAGCGCACGTATAAACGATCTCCTCGGTTTTAGCGAATCCCTAAGCAATGATCACGACACCAATAACGATATTCTGGGATTGGGGCAACGAGTGGGTACGGGAGATGGAGCATTTATGGAAACTTGAATGGAGTGCATGCTACTATGCATCGTGTATTTGCACCTTAAGAGGTTGAATCAAGCTGATGCAAGCGTGATTAGGGAGAACACAAAAAGGGGTGCGAATTTTGAGGCATTGTGACTTGGGGGATTTTCGACTGAACTTTTTGAGAGGGCGGCAAGTGGACAAAATGGCTAGGTTAGTGTCATTATACTGGGTTCAGGTGGAATTAATTGAAAATATCATAAAACAAGCAGATATATTTATGGCGTTTGACCAGAGCCCCGATGTGAGGCATAACCTAGCGGGTCGGTTTCGGTTGATCAGAAAGCGGCAAGGTTGTTGAGTGAAAGACGTTACTGACTTGCTCTAAATGTGAAAATATATTACCAAGTATAGAGAAGGGCGCTTATTATGGGAAACTGCAAGATCTTCCTGTTAAAGGAACCCCGCCAGGGCGAATGGATAGGTAGTATGTATCGTCTGTATTACATTACTATTATTGATTTCAATAGAACAAAAAACGGCCCCGCCGCGCCCGTTTCATTCACCAAACTACGGTTGGTGTAATTTGGTGCATATATGTGGTTAAGATGGTAAGCATATGGAGGCTGTATGCTTCATAAACTGCTGCATATAGCCCAGTCTCACCATGGACCGAGGTCGCCACGAGGTTAGTAAGGAAAGCCACTTGCGCACCGATCTGTGCTCTTGGCGGTAGTGGCGCTCGTTTCATTTTCGTTATTTCCTCCTCCCCATCGCCCGCCCTATAGTAAATCCAGCGCTTTTTTGTGTGACTCATCGACCCTAGTTCCTTCACACCTTGGCGTGCCAGACATTCACTCCTCCCGTTCGTATTCAGGCAACTCGAGTCAAACGCTACCTCGCCAGGATTTCTTTGATACTATTCCCTAACTCCATATGTAATCGCGTATCTATGTGCTCGTAACGCCACTACGAAAATGACGTCTATATACGTTCACTCATATCCACGGGGCAAGGTACTGGGCATGGAGTTGCAAGCACGATTAGAACGAACGTTATACATATAGTTCAAGGTGAACCAAGAAGTAACAATATCATATGCAGAGCTTCGTGAATAGGTGTCTACTGCTTGTAGTGACTGTTTAATAAGCTGAAGAGAAGCCGCGGAGTTCTCGTAGCTATGAACGATGCACATTATCTCCCTTCCACGTTATTTAGTGCTCACCGATTACGCGTGTGTTTTCACAGTTTAATACTTCTAGAATGACCGCCATATGCTCAAAATGGTTATTTATATTAGCGGAAGTTGTATAAATGTAGTTAAACCTTGGTGAGTCCTTTGATTAAAGATGTACATGCTCATTCCATGGCTCTCATTTCGATCACATAGGAATGTTCCCTGATGAGAGCCGTACTGCCTAGATGAAAGATTTCTATATGTCCAACCCTCGGTCCTATGTTTAAGCAATAACATCGCCTAGATAGTGAACACTGTGATCAACCTATTCACCCCCCACCCTCGGCTACTTCCACAAACGAGCAAGTAATCGAGCCTGCTCGATATAATTGAAATATAACGGTATATTCGCCTAACCTCGTACGAATATTCGAACTTCCATTTTTTCAGGCGAGTTTGAGTGCCAGACTGCCGACCTCGACAAGTCACGCTACGCTCTCTCTAAATCCGCTAGAATACAATTATTACACGTGCAGTTCAAGTTTTGTAGGTCCTGCCGGCGAGAGATATACAATTGTTCTCACGGATGAAATGGATCGACCATATGCGTGTCATTCCTCGGAGCTTCCTTCTCGACGCTGGAATAATAGACCGCCTCGCAGGGATCCGCCTCGCGTGCGCCCCGGATCTCAACGGATGAGCAACCTCATCATGTTCGTGCCTCGGTAACCTCGGATCGGAAGCGGATGATCGACCTACAAATTGTCACCTGAGGCGCGTCTCGACCCCAGAGATCCACTTCCTACTTCAATCTCAAAAATCATGGTGAGCAGGTCACTGTTCACGGCGAGCACTCTCCTCATTGCGTCCTAGGTCATCCAAGTCGGCGAGACTATCCCTGAGGGCACTTTCCCCACGGTCTATTACACTCCCGAGCTCGAGAACCAGGCGGCGTGTGGTGTTCGTAAGTTTATTGTTTGCACCAGCCAGATCGATTGGCCTTAGCACGTTATACAGCTTCCAACCTCAGCACCAACGAGTGGAAGGGCAAAAAGGTCGTGCTATTCTCGGTCCCAGGCGCATTCACCGTGCGTAATTCCGTTCTCGCTCCCACGCCAGCTGCTGCTGATAAGATCATCAGCCTACATGCCATGTGAACCACCTTCCGCCCTATGTGACCAAACACTCTGAGTTCAAGGCCAAGGGAGTCGATGTCGTCGCATGCATCGCCGCCAACGACCCATTCGTAATGTCTGGGTGGGGACGCGTCAACGGAGTGAAGGACAAGGTATGTATCAAACGTTGTGGGAATACTGGATTGAGCCTAAATCGGGAGACAGGTCTTGATGTTGACCGATACTAACGCCGAGTGGTCAAAAAAGATCGGGCTCAGCCTTGACCTTACTGAAAAGGGCCTTGGCATACGAACTAGTCGCTACGTTGTGGTGTTGGATGACCTCAAGGTTAAGTCTATCGATGTGAGTTCTATTTACCAAATTAATCCCTCAAATTTATTGTTAAACTTGACCATCCAGGTTGAGCCAAATCCAGGCGAGCTTGCAGTTTCTGGCGCTGACCACGTTCTCGGAAAGCTTTAACGGAGCTGTTCTATTGAGCCCGTTGCAATTGTATTTCCCGATACTCAAATGAAAATCGATAAATTCAAAAATTATCTTAGCAAGTTCATTTATAGTGTCTTCATAGTTGGTACATTGAAGAAAACCCTACGGGAATACCATCGGACCTTCAATCTCCTTCCTTTTTTCTATCCCTGCGACCTTTTCGACGATCGAAAGTGCAAAGAGAAACGCGGTACCTGCGACATACATCAGGCGCATATAGATAAAGCCGCGCCATAGGACATACCGGGACCACGGCTAGAGGGGATTTTTAGGTTATGTTAGTCTAGAAATTTTAGGTAGACGCGAGTGATGCTGTTGGTGAACGCGGATGGGGCTCATTTGTGTGTCTCATCCCAACTCGCCTTGTTATCAGGTTTCGATCAATCACAACACTCTCCTCTTTATACGTGAATCCTACACACAAGACCTCGATCATATATTTTAGTAGCGGATCAATATGACAGACACTTACGCTCCTTGAGTTGATCTTTCACGCTCGGATGGGAGGTTAGTGCGCTTTCAAGTATATCGGCCCTCAAGGCCGCTAGCGGGCCTAGCGATATGCGATCACGGCTTGTCCTAGAAATCGGAACGACTGAGCTAACCTGCGCAAATCATTCCAACTAGCTTGCCCGCCTCGTGCTGCCATCGAATGATCTTCAAGCATTCAGAATTGGTCGAGATGGTTTCGGCACCTTTCGCTCCTCCAGGCACAACGACCACATCGTAGTCCTGGTACTGTAGCAAAATAACGTAAGTGATAGGCATTTTGTGGGTTGATTACGAGTCAATGTGGTGTAGCACTCACTTTGTCCTTTTGGACGCTCTCCAGGCCAACGTCCGCCGTGATCTTTACACCTCTGGAGCAGGTAGCAATCAGACCTTCTCCGTCGGATGTTTGTGTCGGCTCGCCTTCTCTGTCTGGTACAAATGCAGAAGTGCAAGAAATTCCCCCGCGGACAAGTGTATCATATGCGATAGTGCTAATCACGAAATGAGGACCAAACGGGAAGACATTCAGGCGAGAGGGGGCTCGCTCACAACTCCATCTCTTCTGTCCCGTTGGCAAGGAATATGAGCGCTCGAGGGAACATGCTGGTTGCAGTTTATTGGAATCTCGGTTCAGTGGTTCGCAGCAGAAAGATAGATCCCGAAATGTGGGAGTTGACATCTGCTTCTCGTCAAGCGCCTACGATCACGTGCACAAATGCTTGCTCCACATCTCCTAATTAGTTATCCGGCGAACTTAACGAGCGTTATCTGCTCTTCCACGCGCCTCGTGACACTTCGTCCGCATGAATGCAGCATCTGGGCGCGCACTCATCCGCTTCTTTAGGCCGACAGCTTCGGTTCTCTTTCCCGATGGCGCTCGGAGGTGCAATGCCAAGCCTACAACGCCCACGTTTACTATCTGACGTATACTGCGGAGAAAGTGAGGCGAGATCTAATGAGGTAACCGTGCATGTGTGCGCAAGAAGCAAGACAATGAATGTATGGCGCCAAGGCCACTTTGAGAGTAATAAATAGACACCAGGGGAACCCGCCCTTTAACCTTCAGCCTCAACTCTCTTTCGCCAGTATGCTCGCTATATCTCAAACGGCACTTTTGTTCGCCCTCTGTGGGTTCGCGTTCGCCATCCCTACGCCGACCAGCACGAAGCCTCTCGAGAAACGAACGATCTCAGGAGTTACCGGCGCCGACTGCGATGGTAGGTCTGGAAGTATATGGTCTTAAAAGCTCATTCACAATTTTCATCAAACAGGTTTTACGTTCACCTCATCTCAGGTTGCCGCTGCTGCTTCTGCTGCTGCCTCTCGGGTCGCTGCAGGAACGACGGTTGGCTCCAACGCGTACCCTCACGTTTTCAATAACCGCGAGGGTAAGCTTCCTGTTGTTCGAGAGTTATTTACTCTTGACTCGTCAATTTACAGGGTTCACTTTCAACTCTGGCTGCCGTGCCCCCTACTACGAGTTCCCCCTATTCAGGGGCTCTGTTTACACTGGCGGCGACCCAAGCTATAACCGAGTGATCATCGGCAGCGTCTCTGGCTCCAACGCCGCGTTCTGCGGTAAGTGACACATATATGCCTACAGAAAGAAAAGCGAGGTTGATTCGGAACAGACGTCGTGACGCACTACGGTGCGAGTGGCAACAACTTTTTGCAATGTGACAACATATAAAATACTTTTGTCATACTGCCGACTTTAGATTGTATGCTTCCGCTCTTCGGGTATAAAGACTATGGGATAAATTTTGATGGATGGGTTTGAGATATGACATGAGAGGCAGGGATCGAAAACACTGAAATCAACTTGTGGCCCCGGTTCAAGGCCGTTGCCCCTCCGGAGAGGCTAGGGCATGAAGCAGAATTTGTTGACCACGTTTCAAGGACCACGAATATTTTACAGTTAAGTCAACATCTTGCAACGAGAGGCTAGTCGGATGCCTTACTCGTCGTCGACTCCTGCTTATGTTTGGAAAACATTCCGCTTCAAGTTCCGTGGACTTCCGGTATCCCATAGGCCAATGCTTTTCGGCTCCTATCGAAAGCTAAAGTAGTATTGAATTAAAAACATACAAGGTGCTGGCCCCATATAACATCAGGCATGGAGCGACATTTCATCAACATATATGCGTTCCAAGTCGTGCACGACTTGTCCGCTGTTTCACGGTCACCCCTTAACTGGAGCCTGCACGAGCTCTCATATCCAGTAGGGCTTTGTCAAGTAACGCAGTTATTTCATTGTTGATCAGGTTTGTGGTCCGAGTATCCGATGTTTCGCATGTCGCATTTGGCCACAATCCGTATAAATAACTGGAATTGAGCCGTCAGCGATCTCGTATAAATCGTGACAAATTACGAACGTTGCTGCTCTATTTATACGTTTATTCATTTTCGGCTGGCTTTGACAGTGGCCTAGGAAGCGTCTGAAACGAAGAATGATAGGTTGTTTTGAATTCACTGAATAGATGTTCCGTTCTTTATCCAATGACACCCTTCGGAGCACCAGCAAGCGAAGGCGAGGCAAGTGAGAAGCAAATAGGTGAAGAATGCATGGTTCGAAATCATGCTTCTCGAGAAGGAATTCTTCGACATGCGGCAATGCGGATAGCAAAGTCGCCCACTGGGCTTCGGGAGACTCGTACTGTGCTAACTCATCCCCTTGTTCGTATTCATATGGATACTCTTCGGATCGAACGTTGTAATTTTGGTTAGGGTCAAAAGAGATCCAGTCGAGACGGAGGCGAGTGAGGGGCATGTACTTGAATGCGTTGACCACGGGCATCGAGCATATGAACGGAAATTTGTATTCCCATGGACGCACACATAGATCCGTAAGATTCGGGGTGTTTTGGCCCATTGAGTGAACAAAAGAGATGCACCGACTGTAGCAGGATAGGGCTTGGTCATCATAATTGATGTCGTCGATTTCGATATGCAGCCGGGTCAAGTGCCTAAAAAGTTGTGGAATTTTGCACATATCGGCTATATCTATGTCTGCTAGGTGATAGATTCCCAAGTGCCGAAGTGATGGAAAGGAGCTGTCTGGCATGCTTGCCGGACTAGCACAACTGAAAGCACTTCCAATCGATTTGAGTATTAGTTCCTGGAGGTTGGGAAGTTGTCCGAGTGCATGGAATAGCCCCTCACCAACTTCTCGCACAACCAGGGAAAACGAACAGAGGTGTGAGAATTTTGCAAGATTATCATACATCGAGTTGACGTAGAGTGATTCAAATAAAGCGAAACGCTTTATCTCAGGGCAGTTTTGAGATATTTGTTCGAGCAATCCAGGCACTATCCTCGCGTCGAGATAGGATGTAGAATCCGAATAATCACCTGTCCATTCATCCTGGGCATCGGTCTTATTAATCATCAACAAATCTTGGAGACACGGAGTCAAGAGCCGATCGAACAAGTGAGAATCGTCTATCCGCATTTCATCGATTCTGCCGATAACCAGACGTCGGAGATTTGGAAGCAGAGGTTTCGGGATTTCTATCCATTGGTCCAGAAAATCAATTGAAAGTATGTTTTGAGTTCGCAGCGTCTTGACGTGTCGCGCATGGACACGAAACCGCGTCAAGTCGATTCCATCGGTTGAATCAATAGTCTGGAATAACAGTGAGTTGACACTTGATAAAATGCATTGAACGTACATCAGAAAATGGACTGCAAAAGTTCCCACTCTGGGGATCTGTGTCGAATTCGAGTGTTGGGAGAAACAGCCGTAGAACCGGTAGCAGGTCGACATCCTCCCAGACCATTGGCAAAACTTGATTATACGAATCACGTCCAACATACAAAAACTTTGCTTTATCACCGACGTCGAGAAAGCTGCAAATGAGACAAAATAGCTCTGGTAGCCGCAATAGACAAGAACTTGCAGTGGGGCTGTTGGAGGCCTCGAGTTGCTCCATATTTTGATGCCTCAGTAACAAGTTTTAAAAAAAATGTTCGACTGCAACGGCCCGCTTAAAATCAGAGAAAGGGATGCTACGACAGCAACGCACAGGAAAGGAAACGCCGGATGCTGGGGAGCACGTGATGTGTATCCTTTTCTAACCACATATTTAATGAGCCACATGATGACGAGGTCAAACCGCTCGGTGAGGAAAACAATGCGGAGGGCGAGAAGTGTTGGATTTCGGTTAGTTTTACGCTTACTCGGGGCTTATGGGCGGCTTGGCTGGACAGTACTGATCGCATGTATGCGTCGGTAAAATTTTCCGTGTATCTTGCGCTGGCGATCGAAAGAAATACACCACTTGGTTTTATCCTTTCACAAATTGTATACGTTTAAGCCTTGTCTGGCACATATGCAAGTTCTGAAAGGATAAAACCAGGTGGTGCATTTATTTCAATCGCCAGTGCAGTTCCCGTCTATTCTACTCGTTTTCCCGGGTTTCCGGCCGACCTGCAAAAAGAGGGGTAGAGAAAAAGAGAGAAGTAGGCGGGAAGACGACGGGCAAGACGACGCCAAAAGCTAAAGCCGCTGAAACAGGGCACGTGATGGGGATATGCAGCATCGATGCACCCTAAATTGGCCGATATTTCGTCCGTGAGTGGATCCTTACCCGAACTATCTTCTGAGGGTGGCCGTGCACTTGGAATTGGCCTAGGCAATATGCCTTGAATATCTCGTCTATGCAAGAAGCTCAATGCGTAGTCAACGCTCGGCCAAAAGCCAAAAATCTCACTAGCACGCACTAGAAGCCCAGTGTTGAACTATGTCTTTTAGCACTCATTAGACCCTAGTAGCCCTGGTAGCCCGTGCTAGCTAGGACCTAGTCAACACTAAAAAGCACACTTAGACATATGACTCTACTTTGTGCTAGGAAGATTTTTGGCATTTGCCTGAGCATAAAGCCGGTTGTATCGACAGCGCCGCGCGCGTCGCAAAGACCCAGACGCAGCTCACGATCATCTAGTGCCTTGTTGAATAAAGGTTTTTATCTCTAGAACAAAATGAGTGCGGAAAAATAGGATACTAGAGTGACGAACGGTGGAAATGTCTTGTTGTCTAGTTTCAGTTTCGGTTGTCCGCACTGTGAGTGATGGGCATTTCAAGCGGCATGGTCGGACACATCGTGTGTTTGTTCAGTTTGCTCACCCCCATATGAAGTAGTATGTTTTAGTGCATTGGATGTTCAGGATCGCGCAGTAGAGCTCATAGAGCCAGAACAGTTAAAACGCATCGAGATTTCGACAAGGATCCCCGTTGACCCAAATTCCCTTGAAGAACCTTTCAGCATGCTGCATCAACAAACGGCCATACGCATCATTGACATAGGTATGACTTATTATGATACAATGTGATCCATGGCAGCTCTGAGCTGCCAAATGTCTACCAACTGCCCCTCGCTTTGCGAATCCTCGAACAAGATTATGCACTCCTTGATGGCCCAAAACAGAGTTTCCACCAAATAAATAAATTCCTTCGACTGGCTCTATCTACAGCACAAACACACACACACATTCTGTACAAAAAGCCCAACCAAAAGCAGCCAAATCGTTCATCCGACATCTAAGCGAACTGAACCAAGGCCATTAAATCCATAACAAAAACAAACATTGAGTGGGGGGAGGAGGGAAGATTGTGGACAAAAGGAATGATTAGTAAAAATACATTGTCAACTGATCGTTAGAATGTCGTGGCAGAAAGAGGGAATAGGGAAGAAGGAAAAATATATTCAGAATGAAATAAGAGAGAGAGAGAGAGAGAGGGGAAATGAGGTAAAGCTGAAACTCAACACCACCCTCCTCGACGTGAATCCCATTCACCACCATCCCTCCATGTATCAGTATCCCTCCGGGCCTCATGCTCCCTCGCACGCTGTTAACACCCGTACTTCCGCTCCCACCAAGCTCCAGCCTTCCGACAATCTCATCGTTGCCAATCTGCCGTCTCCCCGACTCGGCCAATGGAGTTCCAGTGCCCGTGGGTGACGGAGGCGCATACGAAGCCTGAAACGACGCCCTCATGAGCTGCAACGCCGCATCCACATCATCTCGGTTCGTCAACATCCTTCGATGTCCGAATGACAGCGTGCGCTCACGTTCGTACGTGCTCAACGCCCGTTCGCGGATCCCGAGCGACTCGGTGCGCTCCGCGAGCCCCAGCGACCCAGTCCGATCTGCCAAACCCAGCGACCCAGTCCGATCCGCCAAACCCAACGACCCAGTCCGATCCGCCAAACCCAACGACCCGGCCCGATCCGTCAAACCCAACGACCCGGTCCGATCCGCCAACGACAACGTCCTCGCTCGGTCTGCCAGATCGCGTTCCGGAAGCGGCGCGAGCGCAGGTTCGCCAAACCCTCGCGTCCGGGACCCACTCGTCCGATCCCTCGAACGACTCCGGTCTCTGAACCGCGACGGCCACGCGCTCTCTGCGGGCGAAGGCGGCACGCTCTGCAGCGGTGGAGGGAGCGGTCTCGGCGCATCCGGGGATAGAGGAGACATCATAGCCGGGGGCCGGGACATGACGTCGGGAAGTGCCGAGTACCGTGTCGGCAGGCTCGACGGAGGAAACCGCTCGGCTCGGGCAGGCTCGGAGTCCATCGAGGACATGCGTCGGTGTGAGAGCCGTGGGGATCCAACGAGTAGGCTGGGTCGTGGTGAACCGGCGGCCACGCGCGGAGAACTTCCGAGCGGTAGAGCGCCCGGCCTTGGTGAAGCTGTCAGCAGGGCCGGGCCCGGCCGAGGAGAGCCGAGCGGCAGTCTTTCTTGAATGGGCGAACTGAGTGGAAACCGCTCTGTCCCTGTGCCCTCCATGCTCGCGCCCGAGCCAGACACGTCGAGCCCGAGCTGAGGCCGAGTATCAATATCCTTGATAAATTGACCGATTCCCTCGTCTTCTGCGAGCTGGCTCTCGTATGATTGGCTCTATTTGGGGTCAGAAACGTCCATGCCAAAAGCCGGCCAGAACTTACCCCAATAGTAGTCAACCGTCGATGGGGTTCCCCAGTACCCCCGCTTCCCGCACTCGCCCCACCGATGCTGCCACCTCCACCGCTCAAACCGCCCGTGCCGACACTCCCAAGTATGCCGCCTCCAGTGCCAGCGCTCCCCGCGCCTCCGGGTCCAGCACTTCCGCTTCCGACACTACCGTGGCTTCGCGCTGCACGGTGTCCAAACGAGGTATCGTACCGCTTGATTGGCTGAGGCTGGGCTCCTCCAGCCGTGTCGCCCGTGCCGCTTTCTAGACTTCGTCGGCCCTCACTTCCCGTGGCTGTTCCGACTCCTAGCGCGGACCTGGGGGACGTGCCAGTACCAATCCCCAAGCCGGGTGTCGTGCGGGGGGAACTTCCGATCCCAGTTCCAATCCGCGGTGAAGACCCGAGGGTGCCCGACTTGAATGGATTGATACCAGACGGTCGACGGGCCCCAGGGCCAGGTGAGGGAGGCGTCTCCCCGGTTGCTCCTAGTAATGCGCCTGGGCTCGTGCCACCCGTCGCGGCAAATAGACCTCCTCTGCCCGCGGCAGCCGAGAGTAAGCTCTGAGTTCTCGTCCGACTCAATCCCGAGCCTCCTTCGTCTATGGTAACAGGTCGAGGACTCCCGGGCGGAGACCTGGCCAAATCGTAGACGGCTCTTCGCGGAGAGCCTGGTTCGCCGCCGGCCGAGAGTTGGGAGACCGTTCGAGGTCGAATGGGAGGAAGACCTGTGCCAAGGGTAGGGGTGGTGCTAGGACCCGTACCAGGTCGAGAGGAGGGCCGAAGGGGCGACCCTGATCCAGTCAGAGATTGTCGTTGGCGGGTCGCGAGTAATGTAGGCGTAAACGCCAATTGGTCAGGGTTCACGGCCGGGGTGGGTGGAGAGGGCGAGGCAGGCGAAGTGGATCCTGCTCCTAGTCGCTGGACAGCAGCTTGAGTGCCGGGACTAGGTGGGCCAGAGGCAAAGGCCGAACTCCACAGGTTCTCGAGTGGGTCAAGTCGGAATCGGACTTGGGCACGATAATGGACGCGAAACGTGATGGAGCCCAGGGGCGTTGATATGGGTGGGAATGAAAATGTGGATGGGCCTGTGTCGTCTGGAACGAGTTTGTGTTCTGTGAAACGATGGGTCAGGTCGAGTTGCACGATAGCATCGGATAACGCGCACCAAACCCGAGGATGTCCTCGTCCAACGGTTCTGAGACCATGGAGGTGCCCACTGTAATCTGCATGGGTGCACCCGAGTTTAGCTTTCGGTGCAGCTGCCACGTGGGAAAATATCGGAGTAGCGCAAAGAGACTCCTCATGAGCGCAATGGCCTGCTTGTATATACCCGGGTACGGGTCTTCGGCCTGGAGCGTCGAGTCCTTTGCGCGGTCGAGGGCGATGCACCATTCTTCGAGGAGGATGCCGCGCGCAGACGCAGGCATGTCGACCCGTGCTCGGCGCGGGGGGTTCGATTCAGAGAGCAGGACGAGCGCCTGTGCGGCGGGTGCGGCGAGGTGGGGCAGGACCAACACGGTGCGGACCCGCAGCTCGACGGGCGCGGTGCCGGGCTCGGCGGCCATCTCCTTGATCTCCTGGGCGAGGTTGCCAAACGCGCCGTCGTCTCTGACCTCGAGCTGGAACTGCGGGGCGGTGAGCACAGCGAGACCCGCCACCAGAACGGCACACGCACCCACTTGTCGAGCCGAGCCTGCGCGCCCGACGCCACCACCTCTCGGTTCGTCAGCCGCGCGTCCGACACCAGCAGCGCGCTCTTCACAAACAGCCGCGCCACAATCTGCTCGCCCCTGCCGCCCGCGTTGCTCATCGTTGGCTGGAACGCCCCAGCAAGTCACGTGAACTCGCTCCAGTAAGCGGCGCTTGCCCCACGTGGGAAGCTCGCCACAGGGAGTATATGCGCTCCTGTCTGGCGCCATCGTGCATGGGCACACGCTTGGATTCAAACGAGCTTCCCATTTGACGTACGGCGACAAGTCTCACAGGCCTGACAGCCACAATCCAACAAGCCCACATTCTGCACATTCGACAGCCGTATTTCCTTGGCCACACATGACGAATTATCCCCTTGCCGAATCATTTCACCTAGTATATTCGCATGATCCGAGGGTGAAGGAGATGCACCACTTGCCGGGGACGGCTCGCTGTCTGCCGGGCCTTGCTGCGGCGGCTCAGATGCTGGGAAAGATCAGCGGCTAATGTTCACGGTGAAGAGACTCGACACTTGCTATGAGGTAGCCCGGGATTGAGCTTCTCAATCTTGGGACGAAGATCATCTACCGTCGGGTATTGAAGACCAGACAACGTCGGACCCCCCTGCGAAAGCTCGATTCATTAACTGGGGTTCTGGGTACTGGCTAAGCTGCTTTGGGATTATTGATCAACCCGAAACAGTTTGGCTAGTGTCCACTACCCCAGTCACTCAATCGAGATTTGGCAGGGGCTCTAAGCAGCCTACTTGCTGAATTCTATAAACCAATCGATCGTCTGTTTCGCTTCACCGTCTATTGTGTAAGATACAGGGACATCCTGAAATTCATGTATCTGCTCGATTGTGCCCTGAGCAATGAGTGCTCGTCGAGCTTCCTCTGCTCAAGGTTAGGCGAGGACGTAACTGGCGGTAAAGCATATTCACCGCCTTTGCAAATCATTTCTACAAGACGAAATGCCGCAATAGTCAATCTCTCTCTCCTTGCTATTCCGCCAGTTCTATAGGGGTAAAGGCCCTCGAGTGCGAAAGAAATCAACTTGGTTAATGGCTCGATTAGCCTGACATACATGATAAGTCCATGCCATCGACCTGTGATCAATTTCAGATGCTCTACGAAGCTGATCTTGGGACCATTAATGCACCATTCTTTTCGAGTGCAACGATCGAATTGATTGCCCTCTCGGCCTCGCTGCATGTTTCCTCATTCATCACCAGGAAGAGCTGAGATATTTTATTTTCAAAGTGGGTTTCCACAGTTGGCATGCTCGAAGCCTTGATCAGCGCATCTGAAACGGTCATACCTATACAGGAATCTGGATCAGCGCCTGGTTACTTCAACGAGAGAGTAGACTTGCCGTGCAGGGCAAGCTTTATTGTGATATCCAGAGGCAAGTTTGTTTTGTTTTCGTTCTCAGATTCGAGCAGAGATACAAGTGATGCTGAGAAGTCGTAATTGGGCAATTGTTGCCTGGAATTAGCTTTGTTCCCATAATAAGCACCGACATCGATCCACGATAAGACCTCCTACCGTTGTCCAAAGGCGCTTTTATGATATCATGCGCTGCCACAGCCAGTTCGTGGTAGTCAAAGTCAAACTGAAAAGCCAAGTTAGACGTGTGGGGCTACTTCGCGCTAGCTAGACTTTTTACATTTGGCTGAGCAGGCCTTTTTTTTTTTTTTTGGATAGCCGTGAGCATTCTCCATGCCCTGGAAGCGCCTATGTCGCAGCCAATGCTTCCGCTCTACACCGAGTGGAGCTGGCTCGCAGTCCGCCACATTGATTGCTATTAACATCAAAATTGCCTATATATATGTGCCATACATGGATCCAATGCAGATTATAAAACGAATCATATTTAGTGGGAACTGGGCTTGCTGGTGAAGAAATACCCCCTCCATGTCTTTGACGTAGGGGAGGGCTTAGGTCGAACGATATCGAACCTATCCCTGATAGCGTGTGGAAAGCCGTTCTCGTCCATCGCCCAATCAATATGCGCTTCTTCGACCCGGGGCCATTCAAACTCTCCATACCCATACCACTTGGCCAAGGGATTATAAGTTGGATCAGTCATAAGGTAATCTATCACGGAGCTATGTAGATAAATAGGGTCGTTCTGGGACGTGCGGAAGATCGAACGCCCGCTCTTGGCGTTAATTCTGAAAAAAAGAAATCTTTAGCTATTTGGGATGGTATTTTCATAAAAGCAAATTACCGGCGAGTAGTAGTCGGCTCAAACTTATCTGTTTTGGTAGGCTTCGCAACTGGTAAATACTCTAGCAGGTTCCAGAGCAGGTTCCATCCGATCGAATCGTATTTGACCAATTTCACATCTTCCTTGTCGAGCTCGATCGACTTCTGAATCCGGTCTACCCAGACCTGTCCAGTAGCATAGTTGGCGTTTGGCCTCTCGAGGATATGGAGGTTTCTATATTTTCGGACCGCACAGATGTCGAAAAGAATCCCGACCCGGCAGTCGATGATTTGGCGAACCATCCATCGCAATGGGATATTGCTCAACATCCGATCTTCGTAAACTGGTTTGCCGTTCTCATATCGAGAAGGCGCACCGCCACCGATATTCGAGTGCTCGCCGCGGAACCAAACTTCGCGCACATTTTGAGGATCTTTGGTGTAACGATGGTCCCAGACGCTCGGGATGAAGTTGCCTCGACGTTCGTCCAATGCTAGTGCTTGTCTGGCGCAAATTAAAATGAGGTCAAGAAACTCAATTAGACAAGTTTGCTAACCGGAAAGTGCGGATGCTTGGGTTGTAATCAATCCAGGGGAGCGTTTGTGGCCAAATTGCGCCGACGCTTGCAACGGTGTCCCTATTGTACCAATCATATTAATCAAAAGTCCCACATACAGATAGGAGTTGATATGTGCTTACCAGACCCCAACGAAATCAATATGAACCTCAGCGGAAAAAGTATCCCTGAATTCCCGAGGGTCAACCTGATCAGGCCCGTCGTATGCCGACTTTTTGTTATAGTCGGGATGATAGATGTCTTTGGAGTTTTTATACACTTCATAAGCAAACGGGACTTGCTCTATCGAGACAGTGTGGTTAATCGATGGCCACTTAAATATGCTAACAACTCTTACCAGCATTGTGGCTCGGGAGTAGCCCCACCTATGCAAACAATTGTCAAATGCTAGGATGTATAACCAAGCTTGGGACCTACGCAGTGAAGCATTCCGGCGAGCGCACGTGCAGTAAAAGCGCCACGCGAAAAGCCAAAGATAGAGATACTGTCGCCCACTGCAAGAGAGAGAATCAGCCTTGTGTGTTATACAAGATATTGGATAACGAGCCTCGATACGTCTGCATTAGGTATTTGTAACCGTCGATCACCTATACATATCCGATCAACCAAGGGAGATTAAGGAATATTAAATGTCCTACATGCTGGTATAGATACCTTTGAGAAATTGTCAGAGCGGCTTTGATAGAATTATATCTGAAAATTGTCATACCATGCTGCTGCCTCGTCTGCTTTCTCGGCGATTGTTAAACCAACACTCGTCATTAATCCTGGTGGTGCATATGTTCCGACGCCAGTCTCAAATGCTACCATAAGATAAAGATGCGTCCAGAATGAGGCTGACAAATACCTGATAGTAGACCTATTAGGGGTGGGTAAGCAAGGATCATTGATTCGCATCGTGAATACTCACCATCTGTAGAGCCGGATCGTCTTTCTTGAAGAGCTCAATGAGTTTGACTACGTTTGTATTCTTAAATACGTGTTCATATTAGTGACTCCTTTGAATAACTTCGTATAAGATACCTTGTGACCGAACTTATTCGAGGTTCCATCGAAGCACAGAATGAGGGATCGCTGGTTATGCCAGTCTTTCAGAACATTACCATCCAAACACGAGCATCCCGCTCACCTTGTCAAGCAAGTAATCTCTCTGAACTAGTCTGTGGTAGGTCTTCATGTCGCCTTGGTCGATGTAATCCTTGATGGTCAGTTGGTCGTCGATATTAATCGTCGACTCGTAGTTGTTCCCGGCAAGATCTGCTAGAGTACCACATAGCAGAAAAGCCCCCGTATCATCATCCAGTTCAAGTCGAAATCCTTTGCCAGTTTTGTGAAACCCCTCTCGGCCCCACTTGAATTTGCCATTATCGTTACCGATCATAGAAGACAAGTCGAATTGGGCGTCAAGAGACGGTGGTTCATGCCATGCCTTTTGACTCCGGGAACGGGCTCGGCCTCAATAACAAAGGGCTTTCCCTGGACCCATTCACCACCAACGATTTTCAGATTGTAATCTTTGCGATAATTACGGTAACGGGAGTGGTCATGTTGATCAGTCATTGCGAGCAAGGAGGTATAGGGAGAAGAAGAGGATTGGGATTGATATCTCATAGTACCAATGATACAATGCTTTTATAACACTTGGGTTTGACAGGACTTTGAACGGGGCTGCCTTGGGCCAGGCGCCAGAGAACCTCGTTACAAACTGTCCTGCCTCGGTGAGCCCAGCCCGGCCGAAGGGGGTATCTTCTTTGAACCACAGACGCTCGTCGCGGTTCGTGAATCATACTAATACGTCTGGCAAAGCTGTTGGTACTCCCACAATGAACAGCATCCAGGGACGACGGGGATAATTATTGGGGGCGGCTATGACACAAACAGGAAGGCTTGGCGCTCGATGCATTTCACTATGACACAGACCCGGAACGGGAGATCCCGTTCGCGGATGTGATCTCCCGGACCTGGCACAGGCAGCGCTCAGCCTCGGACTCAATACTCTTACTTGTTTCCGGTATGCGGCATTGATAACAAAAGGTACAACATCCAATTGCGGTCTTCTGGTAAGCCGTGGGTTAGGAAGAAGAAGCATGAACTGGAGATGAAGACATTCCAGCCGAAGCAAATAGCCGCACATCCTTGTTTGGGCCCTACCGCACGTCAAGCGTTACGATGAAGAACTTATGACTCAAGATCTGAAATCAAATATTCGATTCAGTAAATAAAGAAGCACATATATCAAGTTTGCATCGAGACAGTAGCCCATTGAGGGTATAATCATAGCTCTTGACAACATCAAAGCAGGTTGCTCATTTAGAGAAAATATTCCACCTCCAACCGCTCGCTCCCGTATCCTTCACAGGCCGGACAATATCTAGCTTCGCTTTGGCCTCGTCAGGGAACACAGACCCGCCCGGAACATCAGCCACTAGCCAGGAATGAGGAACATCCTCGATACGTGGCCAATCATCCGGACCATACCCATACCACTTTGCACGTGGCTTATAGTTCTCCTTGACCGCAGCAGGGTCCTTCGAGGCGAGGTAAGCGACGACAGAACTGTGTATGAAGATCGGGTCGGTAGGCTTTGCGCGGTAGATCGAACGTCCGGCTTTGGCGTTTGGCCTAACGACGCATATATTCATATTTTTAATGTACTGAGTCACGTGAGATGAGAACATACCAGCGAGTCGTAGTCGATTCCAGCTTGTCGTCAGTGGCAGTTTTAGTCGGCTTGGCCACCGGAAGATACTCAAGAGGATTCCACAGTGGGCTCCAGCCGATCGAATCGTAAATGGGATGCTTGACTTCATCATGGTCGAGTTTGATCGACGCCTCGACCCTGTTCACCCAAACCCATTTGGCCTTGGTAACGTTATTCGGCGGGACCTCCAGGACATCTCTTGACCTGTACAAGTCAACAGCGCTATAGTCGAATAGGATACACGTCTTGCAGTCGATGATTTGACGAATCATCCAGCGCAGGGTGATGTTGCTGAGCATCTTGTAATCGACGATGGTTTTGCCGTCTGAACCGGTTTCGAGTGTTGGCCCCTCGGACCCCCCACCAATGTCAGAGTGTTCTCCGCGGAACCACACTTCGCCGCACGTCCTGGGTAAGAATGTCGGTGCGCTGATGATCCCAGACGCTGGGATAAAGTTACCCCGGCGCTCGTCAAGCGCCAAGGCCTGCCTGTACTCGAGCCTGATATATAACAGTGAATTAAACCTTGATGCAATTTCACGAACCGAAAAATTAGGATGCTCGGATTATACTCGATCCAAGGCAAGGTTTTGGGAAAGAGTGCTCCAACACTCGCAACCGTATCCCTAATTGCTGCTATTAGCATCTCATACAGAAGTTGTAAAATGACTGCGAACCAAACGCCAACAAAGTGGATCTTGACGGGAATACAGAACGTTCGTTTGAACTCCTCTGGGTCGACCTCTTCAGGACGTGTTCCCGTGCCAACCGGATTTGCCGCTATGGTATTTTGGACAGGGTCGCTGGTGTCTTTGGCATTCTTGTATACCTCATATGCAAACGGGATTTGCTCTATAGGTATCATTCAGCAGACTATTGAGAAAACTGCTCGACGGCCATACCAATATTGTGCTTAGGAAGCAACCCAACCTGAAATTAGTGGATGAGATATCAGTTCTTGGGTAGTGTACGATGAAACTCACGCAATGAAGCATCCCCGCTAGTGCACGCGCCGTGAATGCACCACGTGAAAACCCAAAAATCATGATACTATCTCCAACTGCGCGAACAGTTAGCAAATGAGGTCGTAGACAAAAGGGGTGGCATACTTCGGTAGCTTTCCATTAGATACCGATATCCATCAATCACCTAGTGCAAAGTTAACTCTAGGAATTGACACCAACGTGCAGGCTCACGTGTTGATAAAGGTACCTTGATAAAAGGTTAGGAAATTCGATTCCTGAGACCGAGTGAGAACACATACCATGCCGCCGCCTCATCTGCCTTTTCCGCCGCCGTGAGACCAATACTCGTAAAAATCCCAGGTGGCGCGTACGTTCCCACTCCCGCCTATGTTAAATGTGAACATGGCCTTTCCGAGGACATCCGAAGTAAAAAGTGCGTACTTGGTAATAAATCTATTATGACATGTTCAGTGAAGCTCACACCTATGTGGGGAGACTAACCATCTGGCGCGAAGGATCATTCTTCTTCAAGAGTTCGACCAGTTTAACCACGTTGGTGTTCTATTACTCGGCGTCATTAAATAATATTTTTGGATCTCAAGGTCACGGCACACCTTGTTACTAAAGTGGTTCGAAGTGCCGTCGAAACACAAAACGAGCGTGCGCTACACGACCCATGACGTCACTCGAAAGCAATAACATCAGACGGAGTTTACGGACCTCGGGTGGCGTGACATGACGCTCGACTAATCTGTGGAAAGTCTCATAGCTACCTTGATCCACGTATTCCTCGACCTTGAGCTTCTCGTCGAGATTGATTTTGGCTGGCTGGTACTTTCCGAGCAGATCCACCAGCTCGCCACACAGTATGAACGCCTGGGTATTTTCGTCCCGGATCAACAAAAAGTTGCGACCGCTCTGCTCGAACCCAGCGCGCCCCCATTTGAACGCGCCATTATCGTTGCCGACCATACCAGAGAGATTGAATTGGGGGTCGGTCGGCATATCCGGGTTCCATCGATAATTCGAGTTGGGGGTTCGAACCGCTGTGACGATGATTGGCTTGCCGGAGTTTGGATCGTCCAGAAGTTCAAGCGTGTAGTTGGTTCGCTCTGGGATAATGTTGTTTTTGTGAGGCGTAGAGGTCATGATAGCAAAGGGGGTATACGTGTCCGCTCCGTGCACGGAGCCTTAAGTAGAAAGGAAGTCCCACTGAGCGCTCCGAGTGGTACCTGACGCTAGACCATGGGTGCTGCATCGAACAGCCTCTGGCCAAGCATACCGATGAGCGCTCGTTCATTGCGGCAAGGGACAGCTTCTGTAGGCAAACGTGCGATGCCCCAAAGTGGTGAGGACGATCGTTGTTCCTGGCACAAAGAAGCCATGAGTTCCGGCGTTAAGAGTGCCGGAATTTGTTTGGCCCACCTGTAATTCAGCTCAACAGAGGAATTCAAGCCTTCTAATTGACTCTTCGGAATTTACATTTCTCTTGAGCGGCTGAGCTGAGTTTATTGATCGACTATGAGCGGAGTGGTCAGGCCATACGTCGGGCATACGATTCATCTCACTTAGAACAAAAGAACGAGCATTATCAGTGAAGTTCAGAATGATATCGGCCATCCCACCAGTGGAAGCGTCTAAAATATCCTCGCACCATTCGCCATTCAGCCCGTTCCCAATCATCGCCCGTGTGTTGAGACAATACTTTCGTCCGTCCTGAGTATATTATGTAACAAATACTTTCTTCAGAACCATCACGTCAGCAAGCGCCGAATCGCCCAGAATGCCAACCACCACAACAGCAACGTATTTCATCCGCCCGGCACGCGCAGAAGATATCCCTTCTCTGAGCAGAATATGTTTACTAACTGCTGAAGCCGGTCAATCCGCAGAGGCACTTCACAATTATCCCGAATTGCTGGGCTTCCTGTATATTGAACCCTACATCAAGCTGTCCCCTGCCTTTGGGTTTGTGCTGGCCTCTGGTACACCCGATTCGGAGGAAGAAGTCGTCGGATATCTTCTTGCAACTCAAGATACTCGTTTACATGAGGAGACCGCAGAGGCGCATCACTACCCACCTCTGCGAATCAAATATCCCAACGACCCCTATCCGCCGGGAGCGACAGCTCAAGACCAACGAGTTATTGGACGAATACACAACCCATTAATCAGACCCCAAGGCCTCATAGACATTGTACCGGCTCATATGCATATCAATATTCTACCGCAAGCCCAGAGGCAGGGTTGGGGTGTTCGATTAATTGACACTGCGGTGCAATACTTGAAGGAGTTAGGACAGGGCGGACTTTTCCTGGGTATAGGTAAGCGCCAGGGTAGGCCACAAAGCGGTTTTGATATCTTTTCTGATAATCTTGAACAAGACTCGCGAAATCATAACGCTCGCGCGTTTTATCTAAATATCGGCTTCAAGTCGTACCCATTCCCCGATAAAGAATACTTTTACCTCAAATTCGACGACTGGAATAGAAAAGGAGAAAATAAAGTCACTCCGTAACTGATGTGACTATTTTCGTGCATTGATTGTTCGTCTGGTCCTATAGCGAACACATTGATAAACTCTTTGAATCATCTTTCCATAGTTCAATTTGTCTGGCAATCCATGGATCACCGAAGTTGTCAACCTTCCTGGAATTCGCACGTGCTGTCCATTAATTAGTGTCTGAAAAGGAGTTGATTTATTTCGGAAACTGACCGTGCAGGCCCAACTATACACACGTTTGTTTCCCCCGGAAAGCTGACTGAGCTCGGGATGCTATACACAGATATTCGAACTCAAAGTCAAGATGAAGTTTGAGGTGCATTCAATTCCATAATAACACACTTGGAGAGAAAGTATGTGCGACAACTGGTTCGGAGTTCGGATTCAGGAAAAGAACTCAAACATGAGAGGCATATACTGATTTAGCCACTATAAGAAAATTAGACCGTGGGCGCTTTGCTGCCAATACTGAGCGGGGCGCGTTGGAATTGCCAAATTGTTCATCTGGTTTCATTTAGTTGAAGGCGAGTTCTATTCCGGCGTCGCTCCAAGGCACCATTCGGGTAGTGCATGATAGTTGATTCGATATAATTCACATATTCATGACTGAATAACTGCGGTAAGAGCCTAGGAGAAGCGCCCAACCAATATGAGGAAATTCGTAGTCGGAGAATCCAAAAGCAGTGGCCTCATGATTTGAAATCGATGATGAGCGCCAGCGCTTGGTGACTCCTACCACGTGATCACAAGTCAAAACTTCATTTCCTTACCTCCATCAATGCCTCCAGCGACTAAATCAGGCCCGTCTACAAAACGCCAAAATGCATCTGGATCCAATGTAAAACATACGGCGAAAAAGGCAAAAGTTGTTACTGCTGGGAAAGCACGGGCGGCTCCGGTATCGAAAAAGGCTCCCATTCTCGAATCGGAAGCCAGCGACGAGGACTGGGAGGATGAGGGTGAAATCTCAAACGAAGAAGGAAGCGGTTATGAGAATGAAGATATGGACGAAATGGTGGATGGGGCGGAGAATAACCCCCAAAGGATCCACAAGGTACGTTCACATTAGGTATCGACGGTTCGTCTCCTCGCATTAAACGATCCGTGATAGCTTCTCGAGAAGGTCACAAGGCCCAAAAAGAGCTCCAAGCGCAACGAAGAGCCGCTAAACCACACTCTGTCCTTCTTACAGAGGCCAAGAGGGTTTGGGCTCTTGCCCGCAAGATCGATATACCTCGAGCCGAGCGGCAGAAACATGTCGCCGAGCTAATGAAAGTGTTAAGAGGGAACGTGCAGGACATTGTGTTCAAGCACGATGCGAGTCGAATTGTACAAACAGTGGGTGCTATAACCAATTTACTGTCCAATCGACTAACGACTTTAGCCAGCTAGTCAAATACGGCGGGCAAGCAGAGAGGGATGAGGTTGCAGCTGAACTCAAGGGAAAATACCGGGACCTCGCGCAGAACAAATACGGAAAGGTATGGATATCCCTTGTAAGAATTCGTCTCTTTGGTTCTTATCCTTCGTCTAGTTCTTAGTGACAAAATTGATCCGATATTGGTGAGTTTCACTAGTTGTGCATCTCCAATTATGAGCATTTACCCAAAACCATGCCATAGTCCAACTCATCGCAGCGCCATACTCTCTGAATTTCACTCTCACGTCATCCGATTACTCCTTCATCGTGAAGCTTCCCCTATCATCGCTGATGCATATGACCTGCACGCCTCTGCGGCTGAGAGAAATCTGCTCTTACGAGATTTCTACGGGAAGGAGGTTGCGTTGTTCGATTCCGCTGCCATACAGAAAGGCGGGTTACGAGGCGCATTGGAGAATGCCGCACCGGAACGCAAAAAGCGGGTGTTGGGATCTGTGGCCGAGTCATTGATGTCAATGTGAGTTCGACCTACAACATGTGGTTTGCCATGCCTTCTGGACACGCGAGTCTCCTGAAATAAACTCACCCTATTCTCAGGTTCAACAACCCGGATAAAGGCGCCGTTTCTCACGCCATCGTCCACCGAGTGTTGTGGGAATACCTAGCGGAACTTGCGTTGATGGAAGACTCGGACAAGGAAGAAGCCGAGCGATTACGCAGAGAAATGTTCGATAAGTGAGTGTTGCATATACACAGTAACGCATGTTGTGTCCAACCATTGCCATAGTTGCCAAGAGCTCGTAGCAGAGATGGTCCACACGAAAGATGGGAGCAGAGCCGTTCGGGAGTTTATTGCTCGAGGGAATGCAAAGGTGTGTATCGCATAAAATTAGTTACCTTTTGGGTCGAGGCGAACTTATTTCTGGCCAGGACCGAAAACAAATAATCAAAATACTCAAACCACACATTGAGAAAATGTGCGCTGATGAGGAGGCACAGCTCGTACTCTTTACCTTGTTTGATCTGGTCGAGTATGTCTACGCGTTTTCCCCGTTTCGGGGCCACTCACTAAACACGTTCCTATGATATGTAGCGATACAAAACTCGTTGGCAAGTCACTCGTTGGTGTACGTGACAGTCCAACCAAACGAGGCTCAGAGTTCTCACAGTTTTGCCTACTAGGATATCACAGCACTTGCTTCAACGCTTGCTCGAACGCTTGCTCGCCGAGTCCTTCTCTACCTCCTCACACCCCGCTCTCCACGCCATTTCACTCCCGCACTCTTGCGTAATATCGGCCAGACCGATTTTGCACAAGGCTCCACAAGCAAAAAGGATGTTGACGTTCGAAGATCAGAGTTACGGGCTGCGGCGAGTCCAGGAATGATCAAGGCCTTGGAGGATGACGCCGAAGCCCTCATCAGGGATCGAGGTGGATCTGTTTTTGTTGGAGAAGTCATGCTATTTGCAGATGGCGGTGAGTTGAGTAATGCTATCTCCGAGAACTCGCAACTAATGCAGCACAGACAAATCAAAGGCGTTGAGCGCACTGCTCGATCCAATATCCAAAGCATATACCCCACTTTCGCCCGACGCCGATGCATCCGACCTGACACTCGATACCCACATCCTTAATCTCTCTCACGCTTCACGAATGTACAAGACGATAATCCAGGGCGGGCATTTCAACCAACAAACGAAAACAATCGAACAGGTTAAGGGCGCGCCAAAAGGTGTAGCGGCTGCGTTTATGCGTGCCGCCGGAAAAGAGAACCTCATAGCCATGGGATTGGGGGACGAAGCCTTTTTGGTTGCAGAGATCGTGGGGCGCTTACGGGAGGAAGAAAAAGAGGAAGAACTTAAGGAGATCAAAGGGTGGTTTGGGAAGGATGTTAGGGCAAAACTTAAGACCGAAGGGAGAAAGGGCTCGGGTGTGCTGTTGGATAGACTAAGCGCGTAGGGCTGTACTGGTCAGCAGCTTTTATCTATCATATCTGAGGATGGTGAACCGAATCTATCGATAAAACCTTCAAGATTTGGCGTGCCGAGACGAAGCGATTGAACTCATGGACGTGAAAGGGATGAAACTTCGCCGATGTCAGAGGCGAGCAATGTATTACTTGACGACCCCGTGTGAGGGCCAGCGCTTGCAACGGGCCAGCATCAAAATATGCCATGAGTCGACCGAGGTTATAACTCTTCAGCGCCAAACACCTCCCCAGATTTAACGCCCTGTAAGCCATAGACACTGACCAAGCGAGGTTGGGCTGTGCTCGCTCGGCCGGCGAACCCGGCTCCATCGTTTCTCTTCGACATTTCCGTGCCCACTTCAGAGCCTCCGGCTTTGGTGGATTCATTCTCCGGGCTTCTTTCCTCGCTTAAAGCCAGCACACACGTTTCCTACTTTCTCGACCCACCTACTCCATGCTGCCAAATAACCACTTTTACTCGACTCTCCTTGGATATATTAGTCTGGCGACATGCGTTTCAATCGCGTTGCCCCAGATGTTCCTGGTATGGAGGCGAAAATCAGGCAAAGGGATTAGCTTGACGATGCTTTGGGTTAGTTGTTCTGTTGTCGCATACCGGCGATGGCCTGATCACGGCTCGAATATTTGCGGGGAATAGCTCTGGCTTCTCGGTAAGCGCAAGATCTAGCTCTGGTCCCGGCCGAATAGCTCATTTACACCAACTGTTTTACAGGAGACTTGGCCTCACTTGCTGGAACGGTGGTCCAAGGGTTGCTTCATACTTTGGTATGTCGATTAATACCTTTCTTTCAACTACAATTGTTCAGCCGCTCATAGCAAGAATATAGATCATCCTCGGAGTAATTAACGGCTTGATCGACATCGCCTTAATGTGGCAATGCTATCACTACGCGAAGTGGGAACAATTTCGACCTCTCTTATTCTTTCTCCGAATACGGAAACAGGGCTCCCCTGTTTCAGAACTTTCCTCTACCGGTTTAAGTTCGCCGAACTCGACAATTGTAACAACTGATCCAGAACTGCCCAAGAAATCTCGTTGGTCAACAATATTACATGTAGTCTATGTGTTGACGGTGATCGGCCTCTCAATTATGGTGTGGGGGATCGTGGTCGCCCGGGTCCGCAAAACTGCCAACCTTCGCTCTGGAGAGGATGGCACAGACCCAGAGTTTTCGCCAGTGGGTGCGGCGTTCGGTTGGATAAGCATGATGATATATAGTGAGTGTTCTATTGATAGGTTTCGCTTCAGGTGTTCAGAAGTTTCCCTATTAGCCACCTCCCGTTATCCCCAAATATACAAAAACTGGAAGTCCAAGTCGTGCCATAATCTGAGTATTTGGATTTTTGTACTCCTAATCATCTACAACTTAACGAACATCTCTGTATGTGTTGCGGATCGACTTGGCTTTTATGGCAAACTGACCATCTCTCTAGTCTATCCTAATAAAATCACGCTCACGCAACTACCTCATAGTCAACATGCCATGGATCGTTAACTCATCTTTTAATATTGTCCTCGATTTCATGGTCAGTTCATCCCAAATTTCCTGGTCTTATTCGGCTTCAGGTTTGCTTATTATGATGTAGATTGTGGTCCAATTCCTCTGGTACCAGAAATTCCATCATACAGCCCCAAATTCCCAATCGGTCGACCAACTCGGTGAGGCAACCCACGAGGAACGAAAAGAGGCTGTATAATTCAAAAGGTACTTATGCTGAATTTAACCAAGACACGAATGTTATGCACAAAATGACACAGACGACGTCCTGCGACGAACGCCAAGACGTTGTGACGTCACATAATCCGCAGCCCTGTCCCTCCTTTCATTGACCTTGAACCCGGCTCTTGGATGTCAAAATCAATCTCACTTGGAAACGAACGGTACTTCAAGAGCACATCTATGAGTCTAAACGGAGAATATTTAAAATCGTATTTAGCTCTACTTTCTTGATAACCATTGGCGGACTTCTGTCCCTCCTCCTTTCACACGCATACCTACACTTTGTAAACTCGTCAGTTCCTAAGCTATTACTGATACCCGAAGCGGGAGTTGCGGCTTTTCCTCAGACTCGTTGGAGCCCACGACATATGGGGCCATCCCGACCTTGAACCTCCATTCTACGCGGGTTGACGACGGTGAAAACTCGAAGGATCGGATCAAGGTTGAAAGAACGATCTCTGTGTCGACGTTATAACGTCAGTTGTGAGGAAACAAAATTGAGTGACCTTCCTTACTCAGCTCCAGTAGCGCAAACTTGAGACCACTAATAAAACATGATGAACCAGTCGCGTCAGTACCTTGGACTCGTATCGACTTGACTCACAGGCAAGCACGGGGACCAGCACCAAACGTCATGCTACAACCCGGGTCAGTTTACGCCTAGCTGCGCGGATAGGAATCGACAAACATTGACGAATATGCGGCCGGGGATTTGGCGTCAATGACTGACTGAGGGATTGGCTCCAGCCACCGCTCAGGCCTAAATACATCAGCATCCTCCCCCCACGTTTCTCTAGCGTCACCAAACGTTACATTTAATTAGTGTGATAAAAGTGCGCTGTTGGCGTGAAAGGCTGCTCACTTGCACCGGTTTGCCTCTCGTACCGCCAAGTATATATGCGTCCCTTTCGTGACTTTGATTTCACGGAGCACAGACCATCTTTTCCCCTGGAAGGATAATGGAGTGAAATGACGCAGTCCTTGATCGCAGCACGTTCTATTACGGGGATAGGTGGGTAAAGGCGCAAGGTCTCTCGACAGAGGGCGTCCAGGAGAGGAAGGGAGTGAATCTCGTCATAACTTGCCGTAGCAGAGATGGTACCGACTTCCTCGCGAACCGTCTGCTGAAGCCCTGGACGATTTGAAAGGATCTCTAGAACTCGAGTGAGGACACCACTGTGGGACACCCCATGTTAGTTCATTGCGATCATACGATGTCAAAAGCGAGTTGCCTGGTGGTTTCATGGCCAGCAAAAATCATAGCACTGTAGGCAAGAGGTATAATGTTAGAAGTGTGATGCCCATGAGCTCAAAAACCTACTTTATTTGTCCCAATATCTGGTCTTCAGGAAGTTTCTCGTGCTCCTCAGACCCAGAATTGGTTTTCACTGCCCATAGAGTCTGAGCGGGGGGGGGGACTAATGATGTGCGTATACTCACATAGGGTGGTCAAAATATCTACCTCCTGGTTCCACCTCAGCCCTGCTTTCTTCTGATTCAGAATCATCCGGCCTGTTCTTTGGGCTTATCAAAGTGTATGCGCAAAGTTCATACCTTCGTACCTGTTCGTCCTGGACTTTGACGATCCTTTTCATTCGTTGAACACTTCCGATAGGGACATGTTCGACAAGCCTGCGGTGGAGGGCAGAAAAGGGTAGATAGTGATATGCGAGGCTTAAAACTGCACGATACGGTGCGAGTTCGGCGAAAGTAGGACTTGTTGAAAATCTAAGTGTATATATTTGCTTTCGAGGCAGATCGCTCACAGAAAATCCTTTATGGCCACGCTATATGCAGACTCCGCCCCGTGGAACATCCCGAATGTATGACCAAACCCTGTGTTATTCAACGTTTCCAGACAACGCAAAAAATTGTATCGTGACCAAACTCGCCTGCTTGCCCTATAAACTCGAGAGCGGCCGAGTTGCACCACGACATGACATTGATCTCCTTTGAACCGCTCTCCTCAAACTGCTTCGAGAGTGCGTCTTTCAGCTAGAATAAAATCATTTCGATGAGCTAAACACGCAGGTACCGGTGATCCTGACCTCTTGAGCAACAGCGTGAAAGACAGAGACCTAGAAATGAAATAGAGTCGTATGCGGCCCCAGCACACACACAAGGGGAACTCACGACTAAAATAGTGAAATCACGCAGAAAATGTCAAGCCGCGGTCGTGGGTAGAGTCAAATAACCTACGAGTTTTCAGATGATGAGCGGAGAATACGGGGTTGAGCATCTGAGGGAAATAAGTATGAGAATCAAATAGTACCTGAGCCCATTGTGCGAGTCGTGGACATACCTTGCGCTGCGCTCTATGGGTAGCACCTCCAGGAAAGATAAGTCAGTCTGCAAGCCGTTGTGACTCTGAAAGTACCTGTTGCGGTCGCAATCCCCGTGCCAATTGTAACAGCGAAGAAGCTGGAGATATAAATAAGCCTTAATTTGCATGGTAAACTGTGTTTGGACCGACTCGTATTGAAATTGTGGGTGTCTAAATGATGAATCGTGCTCTTTCATCATAATCTCCTGTATCGCCCGAGGATCGCTGATAAATAACTGATCCGCCTTCACCGAGTATGAGAAAGGACAGCGTTGAAGCTTTAGAACGAAACGTACTCCAAACATGCCTTGACCCTGGTAACCGACCCATAGGTATCCTGAAGATAGTTGTGGAACAACAACGCTGACTCTCCAAAAAGCTTGTCAAGATGCCCTGTTATTACTACATTTAAATACCCAAGTTCTGAATTCATTTTGGATGACCTAGCCGACCATAAATGAAGCTGCTACCAAGGGGCCCCTCGATGTTTCTATAAGGGGACAGGGTAAACTTGTGAAAACATATGGCAGCAATGAGCAACGAAGAAGAAAAAGCAGTAATGAGCGGATGGGTGTAAAATTTTAGCATAGCCCAAGATATGAGGCGGTATCCCTCATCCAGAGTCATACCCAGAAGATAGGACATGACGGTTGAAGGAAAAAGAACAGCACATGCGCCGTTTATATCGCAGCCCAATTAACAGATTCAGTGGCGTGTACTTAATTTTCCTAGGCCTTGTGACGCTGCTTCGTTTACTCCAGGGAGGTATCCCGGAAGTAGGATGTCAGTCTAGTCTCACAAACGTATCAGAAGATCTAGAATACCTAGAATACAAATATTTTAACCCCGTCGAGATACGAAGAATCGGAAAGCTTTGATGGATATGCTTCGCGGCATAGAGTGCAGACCACGGAACAGAATTCGGATTCTGAGTTGATTTTAAGTTTTCCAAAATCGTGGGCAACAGGTACCACGGATGGTCGCGATGATTGGTGGAAGATTCGCATAATCGAGCAACATCAGAAACCAACGTGAACGTGGATATGCGAGAGCTGACAAGCGACGCCCTCGTCGCATATGAACCAGTCCAACTGCCAGAGAAACTAAGGAGAGGCGAGCTGTTGGAGTAGATGTGGAACACCGCTCGCCACTCAAAAAATTCAGTAGCTTATTCTAACACAGAAGAAGCCTGATTTCAATTCTCCATTAATCAGGCGCTGGAACTAACAACGCTACCCTCGCCACCGAAGCTACAACCTAACCCAGCAGCCTTGGTGGACGAGAGATATTGCCGCCGGCGCTGCGGGTGCTGATACCTTGCGGGTGTCCGCCAGGAGGCGCGAGAGGGGGGCGGGGGCGGCAAGGGTAGGCAGGCCTTGCACTTGCACAAGTTTGCCTTACCGTTCTGAAACTGGGGTTTAGTGGACCATCGATATCCCGGTGAGGTGATGGCGTAAAGGCTCGTTTAATCACATATCCTGCAAACACAATCGATCCCGCGACCGCGAGAGCCGTACTGGGATTCTCACAGGCTTGGGCCATGACAGTTTCAGACCACGGCTTGAGGTAGTCGAGATACGGAGTGTTCGGGTGCAGAGACGTGTTGGGTTGTAATTGAGGAGGACCAGATCGGCTCGCATATATACCACCGAATTTCCCCTTGCTAAAGTACTGTCGAGTACCCACTTAACCGACCAAGTGCCAAGCGGGCGGGATCGGTCATGAGGGTTCTCGTAAGCCTAAACAACTGAGCTGCCCTACGGAACATCCTGTTCCACGAGCCGCACAAAGAATCGCAAAGAAGTCACAAGAGACTGAGAATCCGAGGTTGATGTTACTTGCCGTCTAAGATTGTTGAGGACCCGGCTTACGAAACCGTCCGTGCGTGGGAGAACTTCGCAAACTACTTTGCCTCAACCCCGAGTGACATCGCCAACAACACGAAAGGTTGATGCTTGAGCTAACGCTGCGAGTTTTGGATGACATAAATAGTATTCGAAGAGAGAAAATATGCTAAGGAGCGTGAGGATAGTCCGATGTAGTGTACAAGTATAAAGCAAATCAGGAGAAAGCAGGTGGCTCATTGTCCATCAAGTCCATAACCCTTGTGAAACGAAATTGGCAACCCGAGAATTACATCCAATATCCAAGCAGGCCAAAAGAAACTACCGCTCCATAGATGAGCCCCCAGGACAAAGTAACGCCAGCAGTCGCGTGGTTGTCCTTCCCACTTCCACCGGTTCCCGACGAACCCTTTGGTGGGTCGATGATCCGGCTCGCAGGCAACTCCTGCGCATTGGCGACCTGTTGGTTCTCGATTTTACCCGAACCGACCATCATCTGTTGGCCAACTGATGGGACGCCGTTGACCACGACGAAAATCAGCGCAGGGCCAGGAGGGTAAACGGCAGGATTTGGAGGAAGTTGCGAGACGTGGAGGACGCCAGAGCCATCCGAATTGCCAGTGTATGTCGACTGGAGCTCGATATAGCGTTGGCCCATGTTCTAGAAGCCATATTAGTGTCATGTTATGATAGACTCGTTTTATATGCGCGTGGTACTTACGAGGGCATGGGTGGAAAATCCGGGACGTATGATAACAACCTTGGCAGTAGATATTGTGGAACTGTTTCCGCCAAGATCCTGTGAGGAAAGGGTGACGTTGAAGTAATTACCACCATAACCGAGCTGGCTCAGCAAGCCGACGGGCTCTGGGCGGCGCTGCGAGTAATACAGGGGGTAGAACCTCTCGACGCGATACCTAAATTAAGACCGAAATTTAGTCAACCACCAAAAGAAAACTCGTAATTGACAATGACGTACTCGGTGGGATACTTGACGCTGCTTCCGACATTGTAGTCGGAATTTGGGTTTGATCCTGCAACAAGAACGGATCCATCTGGCAGAATCGTCGCAGTCGAATGATACATCCTCGCAACCGAGCTATCACTGATGCCCTTGCGCGACCAACGTGAGCCCACGGGCGCCGAAGGGTCGTAGATGACTGGCTTCTGGATGGGCTGATCGGCATAGGATTGACCAATTGCCCAAGAGACATTCCCGTATCCGGCGACTCCAAGGTTGGCTCTGTTTTGGGAAGATGAGTCAATTGAGGCCGATTTAAGTTGCTCGAATTACTCACCCGTTGAGCATCATGATTTGACCTGTGGGGAGGAGAATCATGCTCCCAAGTGTCCTATTTTCACAGCCCAGTAAGTCACAAATGTAATAGACGACTTCGATTACCAACGCACCGTCCTTCAGGCAATGGATCATCATCCACCCATTTTCCGGAAACATCTGGAGAAATCTTGACGCAAGTAGAGTCAGCGGGATACGCTGAAATCGCCCAGTCTTCGGTCCACTGATCAGGCTGCAGGTCGGAGCCACCACAAAACCTTGAGGCGCATGTTCAGAATCCAATCTGAACATCATGATCACAAACACTCACAGCAGCGTTGCCGTCCAGTTGTTGGCGGAGTCAAGGGCATCATAATACTTCCGCCACTCGCGGGATACGTCCTCACACTAATCGCTTTCGTGAGTAGGCTAATCGGAAAAAGAAGTTAGAGACTCACGCATGAGGAATCTCGTCAAGCTCGAACTCGGTATTCTTCTTATAGTCAAACACTTCGGACTTCCAGTTACTTTGAATGAACAGATTGCCGCTCGGCAAGAGCCAAGTTAGAGGGTACAAGTTGGCTGGTAGAGTTGTCGTCAAGATGTTGAGACCGATGGGGTCGCCTCGGGGTGGGAAGAACTCGTATGTTGGGTTGTTCTGTAGATCAGATCAATAAAACGTATAAGACATCCAACGGGATGTGTCGCACCTGGCCTTGACTGTTGACGAAACCACCCCACTGGTTGCCTCCAATGATGATGAGACTACCGTCCTCGAGGTTCTCCAGAGTGGGATACCATCGGCGAGTGGGCATTGTTGCCTCCCACCAATTGCATTTTTTGTCTTGGCAGGGATTAAGCAAACGGATGCTGGACGAGGATGTTAGGACTGAGGCTGTACAAGGGTTAGGTAAACAACGTACGCCTTGCCACCATCGACACTGTGGTATGGCCCGTCCGTTCCGTTTTGGCTCGGTGCGGTCAGACCGCCTGAAGTCACAGCTGTAAAGCAGTGAGTGGACCCGATCAGTCAAATAATGGAGGGCAGACGTACCTTGGTTACCACCAACATTCAACCAGGTACCATTGCCCAATACTCCGCCTCCAGCGCAAAACGAATTGGTAACGACGTCCATGGGACGAAGCGTATTGGCGTCGACATCGTACTCCGTCGCCCATGCTGGATGAGGGGGGTTGCCGACCTAAGTTGATCGCGCATATAAGCAATGTGCTCGCAACAAAAACCAGCGAGACGCATACCTGAGGTGGGTTGTTCTCGGTCTTGTCGACGAAGTAGACGCGGTTATCCTGCCCCAAGAAGAGCTGCATCGCTGAGACTCCGCTATCTCCAACAACTTCGAAAGTCCCAGGCGTGCCAGTCTTGGTAGGCTGACCAGGTTTAGGAAGAACAACAGGATCGGCACCACAGAGCCAACGAAAAAAGATGATGCGGCGAACGCCAAAGTGGCTTTCGACCTCGAAGCACGATTCATGATGATAAAGTAACTTGCTCGAGTGGTGATCAGAGCGAAAGTTAGGTAGGATAAAAGAGTGTGTTGGAGAGGATGGGTATGTGAGAAATCAGAGTGGAGCAGAGCAACCTTTATGAGCAGTCTTGGCCTGGCCGGTCAAGTCCGGCCAAGCTAACCAGTCACTATGCTAGAGTTGCATATCACACAGCCAATTCATTTTCTCGTATATCAAGTCGCGCCATGTTTCAGGGCCTAACTGTAGATTCAAGCTCGAACACAACCGAGGTCGTCCGGAGGGAAGTTGGACTCTGAAAGGTCCACGCCGCTGGACCCCGGATTACGTACCAGATCCCCACACTTTACCGCCGGCCCACGAACGGAAGCGAGCGTGAACGTCGAACGGGGTCCGCAGAGCGATGCACGCACAACAAAAATAAGATGGTGGGTTCGCGCCCACCACAAGTTGAATGCCCATCTGTGGATACGCCCTGCCCTGTTGCCTCGTGCTCCGTTATCGGCTCCACCTCCGTAGAGCGTGACTTGTGCATCTTTGTCGTCCGCACCGCCGTCCTTAGCTGGTGGCATCATGTCTGCCAAGCGCGCCCGTGTCAATGGGCTACGGAAGTCTGGACGCATCTGTACGAGCTGATTCAAGCGCTTCTGGCCCGAGTTTGTCATTTGCACGCACGCAGACTGCCTCTTGAGTCGCGTGCGTTGATGTGATGTAGAACAGCGAGATTGTGAATTTCCTTTTTCCGATTTCCGATAAGATATTTTTAGCCATTCTGTATTGTGCCAGTGCATTGCGACCGACCGACCTCGACCGAAGAAGATCCTACGACAAGACGGCTGATCGGGTTAATCACCAGGATGAATATGTAGTAAAAAGTGTAACGCGTCCTCAGAGTAAACAACATCCTGGGGTGATATAATTACGGTCAAATTCGAATCGCCAAGCTCAACTAACTATCAAATCCAAACCTAACCCCGCGAAAGTTTTGCTAGTCAAACTGCCGTATCCAGTGAAAAAACGAAAAAGTGGTGCCCGGACTCGTGCGGCGAAACAATAACCCTTGTTCGGCCCAGGGCGAGGGAACGGATCAAACTCATGAAGACGTTCTCGGATTACTCAAGAGTATGACACATAAGATCGTGGGCAAGTTGGGGGCGCGTAGGCACCCGAGCAGTAAACGCTAGGCCTACTCCCAAATCCTCTCATTTCTCAACGAGTCATGAGTCGAATGATGGCGAATCGAAGCCCCGTCTTGGTTACCATTCCACTTCATTCTGGCTAATCAAGTTCCGGGGTTATAATCCAGCCAAGATGCTCGCCAGGAAGGGTAATGACGTCAAAATGACGTCGAACCGGATGATCGTGAGAATCTGTACTGAATATTGTACCCGTGGATGGCTCCGGGTTGCTTCGGTGATTTTTTGCCTCCACATTGCCTAACCTCGCGCATAGGCCGCAGTGAACAAGCTCAAACCTCCGCTAGAGAAGACTATTGACGATCGCGAGCCAACTCAGCTGTAGAATAAACCCGTAAAACACGAACTATTCACGACTCGTAAGGAGCTTTGTCGATATTTCAGCATAGGACGCAGGCACGGTAGAAGGGACAAACTTCTTGAAGAAGAAGGTAATGAGTAGGCGATAAGTAGACAGTGGATAGAAAATTAGCGCCATTATGGTTGCATTTGAACAATTCAGCCGGGCTGCTGCAAACAGGATCGAAGGGTTGGCAGGAGATGTATGAGGATTCAAACAGTAATCGGTCGCGGAATCGTTCCCTTGATCCATAACGAGCTATATAAGGCCATCGGATGAGAGCGCGAGTCAAACTACGGACTTTCACACTCGGCCCCGCTCAGCCTGGTCCAGCCTCATCACATGTGCGTCCATACCTCCGCAGTGCTCCCACCCATCTTGCACCAACCGGATGTTAACGTATGGAATCATTTTAATAGTTATATCGTTTAAATATTCCAGATTCGCGCAGGCATATGGAAAATAAATCGAGTAACTCAATTTCAAGCAATAATGATTCAAAGGGTGGCAGCATCGAATCTACTCTGGGCTTCCCCTGAAGCCTAGGAACTCTGACCATATATGATACGGACACTGATCATCCATTCCGCAGGCATTATTTGGGACACAAAATGGATAATAGTGGCAGAAAATTTCATTGATGAATTGAGAGAAGTTTCAGCTTGGTCGAAGGATGGGCCAATATGCATCAAAAGCGTGCTCATAGACTCATAGATGTGACTAAAAGGATGACATCGCACACATTAGAAAGCATACACATCAAAGATACACAAAGAGGAAAGCAAAGCGAGCCAATAGGTACACACAGGGGACACCAAAACCGCAATTGCAGGCTTGAGGCGCTCTGGGGCTCTAAAACGATCCAAGGGGTCGGACGGCTGGGGCGCGTAGGCTCGTCAGTCGGGCATTGCTCGGAGTATTAGGATACAGGCTCAGGGGCCGACGATGGGGCGGAGTAGAAAGCGTTTCCCTATACCACATACTGCTATAACTGTCTTACATAGCCGCGGGCTGAGCGGACAGAATAAACAGGAATCAAAAAAAAAAGAAGACTCATAGATGAGCGAATCGGTCAGGCACGAGTCTTGACGCCCCCCCCATATAGAAATCAAATGTATATATACATATTTACGTATAGACAGATTTACAAAAGAATGTGTTGTCGTGAATTGATTCGATAAAGTACGAGGGGCTCGCGGAGCCCTTATTTATACCCTACTAATGCGCGTGAGTCATATGTTATGCTGCTGCGCATATACTGCGCATACATGACGCATTCACACTTGACTCGATTACTGACTCGTACACATTCTAGATCCTTCGAGTATGTACATGTATATTCTACACCCCAAGACACTGTCATTACACCCACAATATCCAGAACAGGCAAATAATTGGTTCAGGAAACAAAGAATCACGTAAAGGGTAGTACAAGCAGTGCCTAGCATCCCATGCTATCGAATTTACAATCATATCCGTGGATGTATGCCTTTTATTTGTACTTGTTTGTCCATTTGTGATATCATGCGCGTCTCTGAAAAAATTCTCTCCTTAGTTCTCGACCTTCGTAGTTGAGCAAAGGTATAATTTTTATTTCTTTTATCATGCATTTATCATTCTCACTGTCCCTTGTAGTACATTCGTAACTAGGTACAGCAAATACATAGTTCTCTACCTTCGTAGTTGAGCTAAGTACATTCATAACTAGCTCCCCCGAAACCTCCTTGCTTGAGACATCCAAGTTTCCAAGTAGAACGATTTCTCATGTTTTAAAGGTTGCACCTTGCTCCGGGGTTTAAATCAATTCGAATGGATGTCCGTCTGTGACTCTGATCGATTTATCCAATTCAAAAAATCAATCGGTCTTGTGTTTTACCCAAAATAAAAGGAAAAAGTCCTATCAAACATCAATCGTACCCCTTGATCCTCTTGGCTGACGCATAACTTCATACTCTGTTAGCCTTCTCATGCGCGTAGCCTTCAATTTCCTCCGGAACTCTATGTCTTCAAGACTCATATCTCCTGCGCTATTATAGCCCAAGGGCGTCCCCACCCGTGACGCTGAAGGTGGCGAATCGTTCCAGATCCCCTCATGTGTGCGAACGCTCAAGGGCGATCGCTCGCGGGTTCGAAGAGTCTGCGAATGAGGTTGGTGGATGGACGTGGGGGATAGTGCCCTGGAGTCTTGGAATGCAATTGGTGCAAAATGTGTATCTGCGATGTCGGTTGTTTCCTTCTGAGTACTCGTAAAGCCAGTTGTCTGGGTTCGTAGCATTGGGCGTGTGGGTTGCGGTTTGTCCGACATCTAAGGCACTGAGGTTTAGTGTATACCATTATCATTTCACCTCAATACCTCGTACTTCTGGATCTGATTGACTCATTCGCTGAGCTAATATTTGCAGAGGGTTTACGATATATATGAAGAAATAGTTGAGTGTATGGTGGGTTCCGAGGGTAAATGGAGTCCTTTGAGGTTGTGAGCATGTGCTCTGCATTACGTCGTTTGAAATCGAGAGAGCACATACCATATTTGAACACGAAGGCCTCGGAAGTCATCATCGCCAAACTGTTTCACCCTTTGGAAAAATGCCAGGAAGGGTGATCGCACTGTCGCAGTAACATAGTAGACCTACGGAACAGCCTCAGTTCGATACCATGATAAAAGATAGAAGGGAGGCTACAATGAAGATAACACAGGCTATCGAGGGAACAACTGGATTCCGACCTGGATTTAGCGTTATTATTCCATGTCTGCAGATGTTTTACCTACTGCATACAGCCACTGTGCTTTCGTTCCACATCAAAACCATTAGACCTGCAAAGAACAAGAATATAGATAGGTGCATCAAGAGTGATCGGAAGGCGGTACGGATCAGTCGGTATAGCAAAGAGAGGTCTCGCAGTTCTTGGGAGGTTGACCATGTTAGCCATTCACTGACTATTGGTAAAGGCGATCAATGCCATTATTGAAAGATATTCGAGCAGAGCCTACCAAGCATCTGAATGCGATCATGAAAATATCAGAGGTTGTCTATTCAAACAGATACTGAGATAGACGACGTACACATAGGGCGGCAACTGCCAGACTGAATCTGGGCGTGAGCCATCCGGGTATACGCCCCTCCTAAGAGCTCTCTAGACACACCTCATAAATAAACTTAGCAACCATAGTCCATTCACTACCCGCATATGTAAAGTATCATGCTTGTCGTACGTGTTCGCCACAAATGTCGCTACACGGCTGATACGAGCGTCGCCTGTATGTATGCATAAGTGTTGGCTGATGAGTAGAGTGCCAAGGGATCATACGGATATAGCCATATTGGAACAATTCAGCCTAGACGCCTTGACAATCGGTCAGGTCAATCTTTGCCATGTGTGGAGGCCGAACGTGCCTCGGTCATAAAATTATCTATGTCCTCCATCCCCAACTGAACACTGGTCAGCCCATTCATGCTCTAGTCATCATGTATACTCACCCTCAACATCGCTTCAGTCAGCCTTGTAGCATGAGTATCTGTATCCTCGCAATCCTCCCACCCATCCTTCATCAGCCTAGCTTTCGTGTTCGCAATAATCCTGTCCTTTGGACTATGATCCTTTTTCCATCCTTGGGACGGAATTGGAACACCTGCGCCTAGAACAGAGGTTTGAGCTGATTGAGGTGCATGCAGATCGATCTGGGACACGTATGCCCCCCTCGGGACGTGGCTTAGGAGCTGTGCGGCCGTGCGCTGAAGTTGAGCAGAGGACTCGAGTAGCGCGGCAACTTGTTCTGTCCAGTCGGCGGGAACGTGAACGCTTTCTTCCATGATTCGTGGCGTGGGGAATGATACTTGAAGGGCAGCCAAGATTATAAGAGCGATTATGAAGACCGAGAACGCCGTGCCTATGCACCCAAATTAGGCTAGATGGGGAACTAGGGGAGGTTTCGCGCGTGGGGGTATGCATAGGAAGAACCGGAAAGGGTACAGCACATCAAAAGCAGTGCAGACTGATTGGTTAGCCATTGGGATTTACTTAGAGGGTCGGGAGCTTGGAGATATTGCACTGATCGGGTATATGGATGGGCCCGAGAAGGTTGCCTCGCATGTCTAATTCTGGCAAAGAGCGAGATCCGTGGCAAAGCAGTGTTTTCTCTGGGGATAGGCACTCAACTGTGATCGATGGATTGAGAATACATCGACCATGGATACTAGTAACATGAGGGTGCATGGAAAGATTAGCAGGATCGGCCGAGTCCCTTGTTGCCTGGACGATCTTATTTATCTTGTTGCCTCTTGGGTGTAAATCATAGTTCGTTAATTGATTGTAGAGGATGTTGAAGGAGATGGTATAATCCAAGAATAATGGCGGTGGGTTGAGCTGCTCGAGCAACGCGCTCAGCTCAAGATTGCGTCATGTCAACCATTACAGAATAGAACTGAACTGCGTGAGTCGAGTGTGTGGGCTCATGAAAGTTCATCCCAGTTCACGTTGTACGGGGTAGTGCCACTCATAGCATATGACATGAGCCAAGGTCTAGCATGGAACGGCGTAGCAGGGCCCAAGTCACAGGAATCCAAGGAGTGGGTGGCGGTGCAAAAGAGGTTAAACAACATTATTACCCCATCAGGTAGGATAGCAATCGAACAAGTCAACTCGCAGATAAGCTCCGAGACGGTATTCCCATACCTCGTTGAACCAGTTGTTATCCAGCGTGTTACATGTATGAGCTTCAGCCTGCTACAGCCAAACACGCTGACAAATCTGTACAGTTCCACCCTCCGCATCACCGGATCCAAATCCTATCCGGGTATCCACAAACCGACAAACTCCCTTCGTCCCCAAACTCTCCTCACAATGTCCAAGCGTGGTGCGTATCGTCCTTCTCTGCGCTCCTCCAGACACATCGAGCTCAGCGGGATGTGCAGGTGCTGGTACATCGGGTAACAAGTTCCGCATGACCCTCGGTCTGCCCGTCGGGGCCGTCCTGAACTGTGCAGACAACTCGGGCGCAAAGTCCTCTTCTTGATCGAGCCCTATGGATTTGGTGCTCGTCTGAACAGGTTGCCGGATGCTGGTGTGGGCGACATGGTTGTTGCGAGTGTGAAGAAGGGAAAGCCCGAGCTGAGGAAAAAAGTGCGTATTTTGTCATTTGTGATTCTGGTTTAGAGAAAGCTCATGAGGTGGTAGCTATGCCCATTGTCGTTGTCCGTCAACGCAAGGCATGGCGCCGACGAGACGGCGTGTTCCTCTACTTTGAGGACAACGCAGGTGTGATTGTCAACCCAAAAGGCGAGATGAAGGGTTCGGCCATCACTGGCCCGGTCGCGAAAGAATGCGTGAGTTTTTAACTTTATGTTTACCTTGCTCAATTCGCTAATAAACGAATAGGCGGATCTCTGGCCGCGTATCGCCTCGAACGCAGGAACTGTTGTCTAAATGTTCATACGCCCACTCTTACACATTGTCGGTTTCTTTGTTGTATTCCATCTATGCAGTTCGTATGAATATTACGTCCATACTCCTGAGCTATACCCCATGTTTTGTCAACGCTGAGAATGTCGGCAGATGGAGATACGCTTAATGCCGTAATCATTAGTTCGCAATTGGTCGTAAATTAATCCTCGCATGGCTTTGTAAATACAACGTTTCGTCTAGGAGTAGAACTTGCGGTTCTCATTCTTGCCGAATAGGTCAGTACGGATTTCGGGCAGCATCTGTTAGATAAAAATGGATGACGTAAGCATACAACCAGAGACTCGAGAAACAAATGATGAGAGAGAAGTGATGGGAGAAGCAAGTGCGAGCAGTGAAAAAGGTAAAACGAGTGTTCCACCAGGGGCGGGGGCGGGGGGTTACCGGGCTGAGACGACGTACCCGATCCTCCAACAGTCTCAGTCGCTCATCCAAAGTATTGTCCAACGTGATCCGTTTGGAGCCGCTTACAAGTTTGACGCCACCAGCCCTGGAATAAATATGATTAGCGAATGATTTCCCTCAGGCCACCACCGCAGCACCGCAATGGATCCCGCGTCCCTTGTTCTCTTTGGCCGATCGCAATAGAGAGTACAGACTTACACATTTTCTGATAGAGATCCATCGACATCAACCTCAATATCTCGGCCACTAATGTCCTTGTACTGCGCCCGCGCAGCCTCTGCGGCTTTCCGCACCAGATCAACATCCTTTTCGCGGGCAAGGATTGTAGCAGACGGTTCGAGCAAAGCTAGGAAGCCCTGTACGATATTATCAGCCGAGAGCTCTTCATGGATATTGACGCGAATGAGAGATATAGGATATGAAATTCGTGAGGTAATCGCGGGGAACACGAACCTGGACAATAATACCCTCCAATAGCTTTCCATACTTTTCCTCATCCTTTGAGAGCTCCAAAAGCTGAGTTCGTGCGGCGTTGAACAGGTCCGCGAGGTGCTGTTCCCGGGCATGAAGGAGCTTCAAACGGGACTTGTTCGTTTGCGTAGATTGGGCACTGCACGTTTGATCAAATTAAGCACAGAGTTTAAATAAAATCCTCGATTGACATACATCTTGAGTGCTGTTTTGGCCTGTTTCTCTTTCTTTTTGTACTCGTCATCGATAGCCTGAGTTTCGGCGCGTACGATCTTGGCCTATATTGCATCCTTGTTAGCCTCGGTCTGCATATTGATGAAAAGGGATGGAACCTTCTCAGAATTGAATTCTTCATCAGCTTTGACCTTGATCTCACGAGCTTTCTCCTTTGCCTCTTGATGGATAAAGGAGACCTACGTTCGGCACCGCGTTCAATACCGATCACATCACTTGCACTATCCGAAATACATACCATCTTGTTCATCTCAGCTGCTACCTCTTCATCGTTCATCGGTCGTGCGCCAGACATCGTGTTTCCAGGTGGGTGCAGATAGGGGTGGGGACCAGGACGGGATGGGATCGCAGACGTCAGGAAATGGGATGTCACGTGGGATGTCACGTGTGGCGTTTCCACGGCCATCAGCGTTTGTGACTTGTTGCTTGACCTGGGTCGCTGCAGCCATGCGGAATGGCTCTTCGGATGCCGATAGTGAATGCTAGTATTTGGACTGCTGTGTGGTTCGGCGACCATGTGGAACAGTACGGAATTCTCTCGCTGAACGTTACGTTCGTGGTCTTCTGGCGGAATACACAGTGCTTCTGGCGGTGTGTACGTTCGCTTGGACGGTTCCCAAACGTGCGACGATACTCTTGGCGCTTTCCGTGCTGCAATATTTAAAGCAGGGGGCAGTTGTGGGCAAAGATGAACATTCGAGATGGTTTTGCTCTCGCTTTCGGTTCTTGCGTTTGGCGGCTATGTGGCGGCTCAGGCTGGGAGCGGAACATTCAACGTGTTGTCGTACAATGTCGGTGAGTTGCATTGTTAACTATAATTTGACGTCCCACTGAACCGTTTGGTCTGTAGCTGGACTTCCCGGTAAATAAATCTTGATGCAAACTCGATATATAACCGAGGTTCATTTGTATGTCACATAGAACTCCTGTCTTCTGGCGACCCGGCCATCAACACACCCCTCCTCGCGCCGCGTCTCGCACCATACGGCATAGTCAACGTACAGTTCGTTATCTACAACCATCTACCTCTCGCCTTTGATTGATTCTCTGTGGAATTCCAGGGAAGACTTCAACTATCACGCAGCCTTGTACGCAGGTGATACAGCCCATGCATACCGGACGCCTACCTCTGGCGGCGTCCCATTCGGCTCGGGTTTAAACACATTGTCGAAGTATCCCTACATCGATCTTCAGAGAATAAAGTGGGACAAGTGTGCGATTGGGAGTGGCGACTGTTTGACTCCCAAGGGCTTTACGTGAGTTATTATTTCCGGTTGTGAGAAAGGAAACTGATCGTCAACAAACTAGTTGTTGCGTGCTCGCCTTGACACGGGCGTATATATCGATATCTATAACCTCCATACTGACGCCGGATCCGACGCGGCGGATATTTCTGCACGAAGCGCTAATATTGCTCAAGTAAGTTCTCGAACGCGACAAGCTGGATATGCTCTCACATCTTTTGATTGCAAGGTTGTATCGTACATCAACACCAACTCGGTCGGCAACGCGGTTCTCATATACGGGGATACAAACTCTCGATACACTCGTACCGGAGATGGAATCCGTCAATTTATCAACGCTGGTTTCAGGGATGCCTGGATTCAGGTATGTTTCTTCCCACCTCGCTTCAGAATTCCTGCTGTAACATATCTTGTAGCTCATCCGTGGCTCATCCGGTTATCCTACCGAAGGTTCCAATGCGATAACTTGCCCATCAGATGGTCGAGGCGTGACCAACGCATGTGAAACCGTAGACAAGATATTCTATCGTTCCGGCCCTGCATTGACTCTTACTGCTACCAAGTTCAACAACGAGAGTACGTTTCATAGTTTCATTTTGTTAGCACAACCCTCACTCTTGGTTCCAGATTCGGCATTCCTCAACTCTACAGGTTTTCCTCTCTCGGACCACTACCCCTTGACAACGACTTTTACCTATGCACTCGCTACAAATAGACGTCTCACGGACCTCGTTGGTGGGACCGGCGGAACGTGGTTCAACGATCTTTCGGTCATCCCGAGTTCGCCCTGCTCTCCTCGATCACAGTAGCAGGTGCGAACCGTCTCGACTCGGTCTCCTTGTCCTATTCGTCCGGTCTCAAAGTCAAACGTGGCGGATCCGGCGGGACACCTGCTTCGCTTACTCTCTCGTCTGGAGAACGCGTCACGAGTGTGCGTGCTGATACCGGAAGCTACAATAGTGGCACTCGGCTTTTCTATATTGAGCTGAGAACAAGCTCTGGGCGGACTCTTGCGGTGGGAACCAAGACGAGTTCAACGGTCACTTGGACCGCGCCGAGTGGAATGGGGCTGATTGGATTCTATGGTCGTGCGGCTGATAACGTGATCTGCTGGGTGCAGTTTGGGGTTAGTGGTATACATTGTATCTCGTGGGCTCGATTTTGCGGAATGGTTGAATGGAATTCACATGTTACTCGAGCGTCACGTGTGCATATGACCGTCGCTTCTAGCCTCACGGGCTTCACTCCTCTTGGCCTTCGGCTAGCCCAAAGACGCACGTTTTACTTGTTCCTGCACATTGTTTCAGCCCTTCGATGAGATCGACGTGATTGATACTGGATCTTGGCTGTCGGGCTGGACGCATATAAAGAGTCGATTCGATGGCTGCATATGCGGTTTACCCCATTATGATGTTCCGGAAGCTGGCTGGTGCGATCTTGATGGGTGGTTTAGTGATTGCTGAGGGGAACAGAACTTTTAGTGTTCTTTCGTATAATATTGGTAAGCGCAGGTGACAACAATCCTTTGGCGGGTTGAACTGAATCAATCTATACGGCAGCTGCGTTGCCCGGTAGGTAATCGCATTGCCTACGATCGGACACCCGTATAACGAGCTACACAGGATTCATCTCTTCCAGCAATCCCAAGGTCAACGTCCCACTAATCGCGCCCCGTCTCGCTCAATATGATATAGTCAACGTCCAGTGCGTAAACTGAAAAACCGTCGCCTTGCCTACATCAACAAACGCCTTCAGGGAGGATTTTAATTACCACGAGCCTCTCTATGCAGGCGATATGCATCCGTATCGTACTTTGACGTCGGGCGGAGTGCCTTTTGGCTCTGGTTTGAACACCATGTCCAAGTTCCCACTGACAGGCTTGCAGCGCATTACGTGGAACTGGTGCTGGATCAACTGGGGAGATTGTTTAACACCCAAGGGTTTACAGTATTGTCGTTTTTATGTTTTCAAGTCATGTCAATTGACACTGCGCCTAAATCGACAGGCTGTGAGAGCTGAATTGGAACCTGGGGTCCTCATAGACGTGTACAATCTCCATACGGACGCTGGAGACGCCTATCTCGACGCTGCCGCACGAAAATCGAATATCGGACAGGTATGCCCTTCTAGTCATCTCGTATAGATCCTGATCGCATGACCATAGGTTGTTTCTTACATCAACGAGCACTCGGTCGGAAATGCGGTACTAGTTTACGGAGATACCAATGCTTTGTATACGAACTCGAGCGACGGAATCCGTCAGTTCACGGACGCAGGATTTACGGACGTGTGGGTTCAGGTATGTGCTTTCCATATGGATGATCTCAACCTGCCACTGCTGATTCGATAACACAGCTCGTCCGCGGTAAAAAAGGAGAGCCTGTCGCAGGGTCCCCCTCACTCTACTGTCCTGAAAACGGAGTAGGAGTCACAAACGAATGTGAAACTCTAGACAAAATATTTTATCGCTCGGGATCAGGCGTGAAACTGAATGCCACACGTTATAACAACGAGAGTATGTATTCTAGTATAATGCTTTGGATCGAGATTAGGCTAAAGCTCGGTTTGAAGATGTGTTATTTCTAGATTCGGCTGGACACCCTCTGTCGGACCATTATCCGATCACCGCAGATTTTACTTATTCTGTGATTTGACCGTAGCGTTCGAGTGACACTGAGCGTAGTAGTACTGGTTACTATTCAGAAGCGCATATATGTGGTGTGTCAGACAGGAATAGCACTTCAAAAGACGGCCAAATGTCATATTAAGAACTATCTCATTCGGGCCATAGATCTGACATGGAGCCGGTTTGATATAAGTGAAGTATCATGGCTCAGCAGCAAACTTTTGGGTGACCTCGTTGACCAAGTTAGAAGCACTACTCACCCGTTGATCCAACGTGATCTATCGTCAATTGCTAGCCAGAATGAATGCACTCACCCAACAATGTACATCAACTTGCAGGAAATTTATCCAGAGCAGCTCTGCTAGGCCAGTGGCAGCCACTGATTGTTCAAAGAACTGATATCCCTGTGAACTAATTACACCCCACAATATGTGAGATAGACAATCTTACACTGCCCTTCAGGTCCAGTCGCTACCTAGGATGCATAGATGGGCTGTAATAGACAGTGATTGTAGTTCAGAAGAGATCCGAACTTCAGATACAGCAACATTGTATTTTGGGCGGTAGGATACATGTTCAAACATTTTCTACAACTCTGATATCCTAGAGCTTTGCAGCGACCTTTTGGGCGGTCTCGTTCACGAAGATAGCGGCAGCGCCCATACTTTGAGATGCATCAGTACTCGTAAACCTCAAAGCAGAAATCAATCTACTCACCCTGAGCCAATGCACATTGATGTGCACAGAATTCGCCATTGCGCCTGCGCAACTCGGCTAGGCCAGTGGCGACTTGCCGTACCCCGGTGGCACCAAGAGGATGGCCTAGAGCACTAAAGTTTATGCGTGAGAATCGAAACATCATCGATTAAAGGGAGGGTCTTACATCGCACCGCCATTCACGTTGACCTTTTTGATGTCGAGGCCAAGTTTCTCGACGCAATACACATACCTTTGTGAACACAAATTGTTACGCTAGGTAACTATCGAAAAGGATGTCTTACATTGATGCGAATGCTTCGTTGACCTATCAAACATAAAGCTGAGATAACCCAGGATATTTAGTGAGGATGCCTACCTCGAACAGATCGATGTCATCCAGCTTCAGCCCAGTGCGCTCGAGGACTTTCCTGTTTTGGGCTATTAGAACGCGGCTGAATAGTTCCGAGTGACACCCACGGGATTGCGCTATGATATCTTGGATCAGCTCATGTTTTCGGCTAATGATTCGAGATCGACTCACAAAGCGGGACTGATTCCCATGTACTTCGGCTCCACACCTGTTCGAATTTGCTAAGAGCACAAGGAAGGCCGGAAACCACATACTTACCCACAACGCTCGTCGCCACATGTTTCGCAATGATCTTATCCGCAAGTCCGAGCTTTTCCGCAGTGCTTCTACGCATCAAGAGCGCAGCCGCCGCGCCGTCTGTCAACTGACTCGAGTTCGCCCCCGTTGATCTGGCTTTGCCCCAATTTGGGAATGCGCTTCGAGCCTAGCGATAGAAACGCTTCTATCGTGCTGGCATTTAAATCAGCGGAAGCATTCCACCCACCTTGGCCATTCCTTCCATCGTCGATCCGTGTCGAATCCCATCGTCCTTGTCGATGACCACCTCCTTCACTGAACCATCTTCGGCTTTGAGAATAGTCTTGAACGGGATGATTTCGTCTGAGAATCGACCGGATTTTTGGGCTTCAGAGGCGCGGTTGTGGGAAAGAAGAGCGAGCTCATCCATCTTTTCTCGACTGATGTTGAAATCGGCGGCAACGTTTTCCGAGGTCCACCCCATAGGCTAGATACTTTAGTCGTCGGTACGATCTACGCTCGTGAGCAGGCATACCTCGGCACAATCGATCGCAGCCTGATTCGCTTTGATCTCGTCGCTGTTGAATTGGGGAGTAGGGCGAGGGCTATGCAGAGTAAGTTACGAGGCCATCTACCTAAACTGTTGAACTTGCTTGTGGGTCATGCTCTCAACGCCAACGGCCAATCCAATGTCAATATCCCCTTTCGATATGGATCCGATATACTCCTAATTGCCATCAACCCAGAAGAGCACAGTCGTTGATCGCTTGGACGGGAACATGCTGTGGAAATCCAGCCGCGATAGCGGACGCTCGTGCCTCGTAACAAGGGCTAGGAGGGTGACACATTCCTAACCGCAAAATGAATAAAATTGAAAGTACCTTGGAAAAGGACCTACCAACCGCAATATCTTCAACCAATCCGAGATCTATTTCGCATCGTTCTTTGACGGCCTTGAGCACCAACCAGAAGAACGTCGGATGGGGTATCCTACGTAAGAGTCAAGTAATGTAAAGAATCGCAAACTGGGGACGACTGACCTTTAGGCCACCCTTCTTGGCCTTGCATAGAGGCGTTCTTATAGCAAGTGTCAAGACGACATCATCCGGTTCTTGGTGAACAAGCTCTTGGACTCCAAGTTGCGCACTGTCGAAGAGAAGGTCCGGAATAAAGGCAGTGCGGTGAGCGGGTACGAGTGTAAGTACGCAGCATCGTGCAGATGAGTGAATGGGTGAACCAGCTAGAAAATGAATTACCGGAGAGCCGGTGGAGGTCAAGACGGCGCACTTTGGGACAACCCTAGCACAGTTTATAGCGTGGGATTAGGACGATGTCTGGGTATATGTGTACCGCTGGCTGAAGCAGGATTTAGCCTGGGAAGAAGAAACCTTATTATGGGCGTGAGATGATCCGCCCGTGTGAGGCGGGTGGCGGGATTAAAACAGTCACGTGGACGCACCTCACAACACCTGCACTCAGGAACGTCATGAACGACAATCAAGACTAAAAGCAGATTTCACTAAAGCGGACTTGAGAACCACCTATCCGACGATTTATCCGACTTCTCGCGGTGACCCAATCAATCTCAACATCCGACCCGGACCCTCTTGCCTGGTTCCTGCGGACCGATAAGCGTTACTGAAGAAACAGGTTTTATACACCTCCTTCTTGAGCCTCTGGTTTCATTTTCCTTTCAAAATGTTCACGAAACACCGTTTCATTCAACTTCAGCGAACGATTGGGTCATAATACCGATGCGAGTATCAATGATAATGGTATTTGATTTACAGTCTGATCAGGAATATGATGGTTGTCGCTCTCAGCCCAACCAAGTTGGCGACAGAGTGACCACTGCGCATCCGACTGGCTCTAGCTGTCAATCAGGAATATCTGCAAAATAGGAGCCCAATAGTTGATTGATTTTAGGACGAGATATCCAATTGCTGAACCCTGTGTTGCTTTTGGTCCTCAAGCGAACCGTAAAAGAGTGGCGCTCGGGAGAATGGTTCGTCCATCGAACAAACCATGATGTTTGATGGGCGAGTCATCAGGATGACGTCAAACCGACTCATTTGATTCACCTCCGTGGAGCAGAGGTCACCTGGGCATGGCTCCATTTGAAAAGCCCTCTTGAGAGATTGGATAATAATACTTGCCAAGTTGTATACGATTCTTTTATGACCCCCCGGTGTCCATAGGCTCCCGCTAGTCTCGCAATGAAATCGGCGATAGGATGTATCTTTCAACCGCGATCATCCTCGCAGATGAATCCGCTCTCATTGTTGGATCAAGACCAAAATCCGATTACAATACTAAGAGTCGTATGAGGCATCCTATTCATCGCGTAACCGCCGAATATGCTTTGCATCGTCGTGGACTACAGTTAGCCATGGTTCAGCGATTGTGCTGAGTGCTTCTGCCTCCCACAACATCATCCACAGCCCATGCGCTGTTGAACCAGCTGGCCTATGGCGAAAATTAATTCAACGTCGCGCTCTTCTCGCCAGGGAGGCTCCCCCGGAAACCCTTCGATGATATAAACCCACGACAATCGTTATCGTTCATTCCGAATTTCTTCAAATGCCCTTCTTGATACCCGCGCGCATACAACCTGGTTTAGACATTACTCAGTGAACATTTCAACGCTGTATATACTTAGGTCCACCCACATCGGCACGCAGACGATATAGGCACATTCCACCTCTCGTGGCTTCCTCCGGGCCCCATGATTCACCCCCCCCCTGCCCCCAACCCTCCACTTATCGTTGCCTTGCTCGACCACATTTTTACGTCCACCGGTCGAGATATAATATTTGATTCTAGTAAAATCGGGCGTGGACGGGTCGCGAACGCTCAGGAGTCGGATCCTAAGCTCGCCGCGGGGTGTCCGAGTGGTGGTAGAAGCATAATGGGCACCCATCCGACTACTATTGTTACGTTATCCTAGGGACCGATGCTTCGGAGTGGTGATTCCTCTTGGTCTTGTTGGATATGGGATGTCATTCGAGTTGCCAATTTCGTTACACAAGGGTCACGGACTGGATGGACAAAGAGCTAATCGATTCCCGGTCGCAGGCATGTATATTATATCGGGATATCCCACGCCCCTTAAACTCCTCTCAATCTTCTAATACCATTATGCTGTCCAAAAATCGAAGGGCTAGCTGAAGTATCAAGCATTCATATTGTGGCAGCTGTCGGTGTTTGAGACAGTACATCACGACAATCGCCGATACGTGGGCAGTTTCGCAACCCGGGCTCCTCAACACATTTTCAATATGGGGTAACAATGAATTGGCTCATGACCTCGCCTTAAGTCATTCAATCGCTTCTCAGCGCGGGTCTCGGATGTGCGGCTTCAATCGGTTCCCGGGTATGGAAGCTTATGTGGAGCCTCTGACTAATTGCCGCGCGTTTGGAGAAACCTGTAGGTGAAATATGTACCCAAACTGCCATAGCAAGGGGGGTTCCAGTGATATAAATGCGAGCCGGACTGCCCTATATCGACCACCATCCAACATGTCGCTCCACTCAAACGTTGCATATCTCGAATACCTCAAGCCGTGGTCTGAAACCGTCGCGTCTCAAGCTCATGATAATCCCAATGCGGCTCTCGCGGTCGCAGGATCGATTGTGCTCGCAGGATATGTGCTTAAACGAGTCCTTACGCCGTCACCTTACCATAATATTGATGGCCCCCAAAGCCCCAGCTTTGTATACGGTGCGGCCAACCGATACAGATATAGAATTATAATATACTTTTCTATCCTACAGGTCATATGTATGATATCTTTGGCCGGGCTCCTTGGAATTTCAAACCCGCCTTGCAGAAACTTACGGGCCTGTCGTCAGACTTAAAGGGACTTTTGGGGTATGTGACAGAACATCTCGCCGTGCTTTCGTTTCTCAAGTACTATTTCAGGCAGATCGCCTGTACATCAATGATCCCCGAGCGATGCAAGATATTCTTGTAAAGAATGCGGATAATTTTCAACACACCAAGTTTATCAGGGAGTGCGTGTGTGCCATTTACTGTATGCCGTGATACTGACATACACTTACAAGTGTCACGAAAGTAGTTTGGGGACCAGGAATCACTGCTGTTTCGGGTAATTTCAGACCAAATTCGGGTGGGAAAATTCTGACATGATATTATAGGGGCTGCACATAAAGCGCAGCGAAGGGTGAGCGTAGGATGCTACGATGCTTTGTTTTTTGTTGACATAATGTCTTGATGCGCCAGGTACTCAACCCAGTGTTTTCAGCTAAACACATGAAGTCATGTGAGTCATAGAATGTTCATACAGTACGCTTTGACTAACATTTTGGATATATAGTGGTACGAGTTGTCCTATTATTCTGACATGGCTTGTCTGAGAATGAATGCAAACAGATGCCGAACTTTTACATGCTTGGCGAAGAGGTACGTCGGACCGTCGCAAAACTCAAATAGTGCCTAATGTGGTTGGAATCAGTTGAAAGGAGCCATCCTTAGTGAGCTTGGCACTTCAGGATCAAAAGTGACAGATATGGCCCACTGGTGCAATGCAATGGCTCTTGAGGCCATTGGTCAAGCCGGTGCGTACGGTGTTTATCATACATACCTCTATTTTGACGTCATTATCTGTAAAAGGTTTTGGCTACAAATTCGGAGCGATTCGCGGAGTCAAATCAGATTATAGTATCGCCGCGAAGACAGTCTTGTGCGTCCGTGGTTTCTTCGCCAGTAGGGTAGCATACTGATCGATCTCAGACCTTCGGTGAACGAAGCGGCTCCATACAGTCCAATTTTCCGGTTGGCGTACCGTCTGCCTTCAAAATACTTGCAGAGAAAGATTGCCGAGTATGCACCGATCAAGGCTATACAAAACTTGAGAAAGCTCGTTGAGATCCAAAACGACCAAGTGAGCATATGGTGGCTGACTATATTGTTGTGCTGATCGTAGGGTTCAAAAATGCAGGCCCAAGCGATAATGAGCGATACAAAGTCACGATTGTATCATGGTGAGACTGAATCCTCGAATATTCTGTCGGCGCTTGGTAGGTGCAATATCTGAGTAACGCCGACTATCGCCTGAGACATTTGTGCAAACCAGTAAAGGCAAATGGGGCGTCTGCAGAAGAGACGCGGCTTGCGGAAGAGGAGATGGTCGCCCAGATAAAGTAAGCCTCTTTCTAATTTGGCACTGTCCGTGGGTATTGATGTTGCAAATAGCATTTTGGTACTCGCTGGCCATGAGACCACAAGGTAGCCAGCAGCCGTTGAACGTATTCGCGATGCTGAACTTCACATTAGTAACTCCCTCTCGCGGTCCCTACATGTTCTCTCGCACAAGCAGGATATCCAGGATAGGCTTCGGACTGAGCTTGAAGCGTGTCCACCCACACTGGACTATGATGAGCTTCATGCACTCCCCTACTTAGACGCATTCTGTCGGGAGATCATGCGTCTTTACTCTCCGGCTCCCTATATTGAACGTGTTGTGCAGAAGGATGCTGTGCTACCACTTGGGCTCCCGCTACGAACTACTGACGGAACCGAAGTTACATCAATCAAAGTGACGAAAGGCACTCACTTGCACTTGGCATTGCTATCAGTGAATAAATCCAAGTACGTATGAGCACTGGGGATTTTCATAAATAATCTCAAATCATTCGGCACAGAGAAATATGGGGAGAGGATGCGCTCGAATTCAGGCCTGAACGATGGGCAGAGTCTCTTCCCCAATCTGCGCTTGATGCCAAGATTCCGGGGGTCTACTCTTCGACGTAAGCTTCTGGCGGTTAGCGTAGGTTCGGTGCTAACATTCCTATCCTAGTATGTCATTCTCCGCTGGTCCGCGAGCATGCATGTGAGCGCTTTATTTCTCATTCCCGGTTCCGCCAGTGTCTAACCCTCGCTTTGTGATAATAGTGGATTTAAGTTTTCGATTTTGGAATTGAGTAAGTTGGAAGTCAAAAATAGGCTACCTCATCTAACGAATGGACAACAGAGGTTGCGTTGTTCACACTTGTACGATCATTCAAGTTCTCGCCAACCAGCGACGAGATTGTGTGGCGGCCGATGGTGTAGTGGCCCATTCCTGGCCAGCGAAGACAAGAAGGGAGCAACCCCGAAGCTTCCGCTTCGTGTAACCGTTTTGAATTGAAAGTAACCCGCGGCTGTGCTGTTTTTACCATTCCTCGTCAATTAAATTCTTCGAGAGCGGAAAGGCTCCTTTCTCAGAAAGTAAATGGAAGCCTCAAAATGCGAACCCGTCTCAGCGTGAATTATACTGCAACCATCGTCGCATACAGTCAATGGACTGCAATTGGCGTATTGTCGAGGAGCATTCACAAGGCCAGGACAACAGCCTCGGCCAATGCAGTAACCCAGCGGATTCATTCATAGCATGTACAAATTCGGAAACCTATTTTCCGGATGACCTGGGGGCAGACATTCAGTTTTTACGTCGAAAAGTGCAAGGTGTGTTTTATTTCAGCGTTGATGTGGTCGCTCACTGATATACTGACCGTTGGAGAGCCTGGAATTGAGAGCGACACACGACGACAGTACAATTACAAGGGAGATCGGACTTTCCAGTAGGTGTTAATGAAACAAGCCCTCTGATTGCCAGAGGTTATAACTGCTTGCTCGCCCTGGACATTGATAGCGTCTCGCGAGATCTAAAGCTAAGCTAGGCTAAGCTAGATCATTCTAAAGTCTGGGTAACGTCATGTCTCCTAATGATTGATTTCCCCATTTTGTAATCGTTCCACCTTTAGGACAGTTTAGTTTAGCTAAGCTACGTGTTCAGACTTCGCAGGAAGCTATCGATGTTCACATGAAATGTCGTTGTTGGATCGCCATCGTCCGGTCTAAATTTTCTAACGGCGTACATTCCGTTCGCATACGTCAATGCCTCTGTAAGTCTGTTTGACATTTGTTCATCCAAGAAGCTATAAATAACTATACCATTGTTAGTCATGAATTGTTCTGATCACGCAGCCGGGGGATGTGTAGGTGTAGCCATGTGACGTCCATTACGTGATACGCGGGGGTGTGATGCTATTCCTCACCCGATCACGATCCGACCACCGCCGTATTTGCGAGAGGCAACGAAATCGACTAGGATATTCCAGTGATATGCCCCATGATGTGCGCCCCTCGCTTCGACCCCCACGGTATCAAAGCATACAAAACCGGGTCCGCTAGCGATATACACTACATTGTACGAACCCATGACCGAGCCCTCAAAATCATTCATCAGGTACCTGGTGTCACTCAATCTATCCGCGTATGGCCTATATATACGGTCCTCGCCAACGCGAGTCTTGTCCACCTGACGTCTTAGCGAGACAGCTGGCCGTCTTCGTGTCAACTTACACTCGCTTAGAAGACACTTCCTGCTTCGAGCGCCTCATGGCAGTCGATAGCATATCTCTCCGCTATTGAATGCTGTGCCTCGATTGTCTACTTAACTCTCGACCAGATTGTGATTTCCCTCAGATTGAGAACATACGTTCTCTTCGCCCTCGTTCTTGACATACGCCCACAAAAAAAGATGGATGCCAAGACCTTCCGGCTCATATCGAAACATTGAATGAGAAGATTGAATCTTTCAGGTAAGCTGCGCATCCAGTAGTCACTTATATAACTACATCCGCGTTTATGTTGCACCAGCTATGATGACCAAACCGTCCAAGAGATGCGTGAGGCCGAGCGAAAACTCGTATGGAAACTGGATAAACGCATTGTTCCCGCCGCAGCATGCATGTATCTGCTTTGTTATCTTGACCGGTAAGCCAGCTTAGATGACCCAAGCGGATATCTCATTCATATGCCTTTACTTAGGTCTAATATTGTATCCCCGTTCATCTCGCTATCTTGCTTCGCGTCTAAACTTGAGTCTGTAGGGAAATGCGAAACTTTTAAACGAAGACAAGGGTAACTCATTACTCCAAAGCTTGCATCTCAGGTATGCTTGCTTAGGGCTTTTCACGATGTTTCTGTTGAAAACCCCTTTGCTCTAGCAACCTACAATACGTCATCTCGCTAATGGTACCATTTATTACGCTTGAGATTAACAACCGCTTATGCGGCTAACCCTAGGCTTTTCTCATCGCTTATGTTATTTTTGAGGTCCCGTCCAACTACTGTCTCAAGCTGGTTCGACCATCGGTGAGTAGCCCCAATCTTCAGATCATGGAATCACCAGTGAAATCTATGGTAGCGATGGCTTGCATTTTTAATGTTATCCTGGGGGTCTTTGACAGTCGGGATGGGTGGTGTCCATTCATATGGTAGCTTGACTGCAATACGATTCTACTCGGAGCGTTTGAGGCGTAAGTAAATAGAATATCTGTTTCACTTCAGATGTTCACATCTCGGTAGAGGGTTGTTCCCCGGCTTGGTCTACTTCTTCACCTTCTGGTACCGCCCCGAAGAGCGTTCACTTAGGGTGGCTTTGGTTCTTGCATCTTCCACTCTCGCTGGTAAGTCGCATCATAGATACTTGGAGTGGCCTAAACCACATCCTGAAACATAGGCGCTTTTGGAGGCGCAATCGCGTATGGAGTGGGATACATGAATATGATCGGAGGCCTCGAGGCGTGGAGGTGGCTGTTCATTCTGGAGGGTAGGACCCCGCTTTCAACACCGTGACCGACCTCTCTCATGTCCACTTGTGCAGGAATTCCCAGCGTCCTAAGCTCTCTACTAGTATGGTTTACTTTCCCCGATTTCCCTGAGAGTGCCAAGTGGCTTTCGCCAGAAGAGCGTAGTCGGGTCGTTTCCCGCTTAGAAGGTGTCGCATCGACCCAGTACGTATTATGATTTGTGATGGGTATTCTGCGCTGATGTATAATAGGCATTCACGAGTTACTTGGAGCGAAGCCAGGAAGACGTTATTCAGCTGGCGACTTTGGGCGCATGCTCTTGCTTATGTCGCAATCGCGGTTCCGTTCAGTTCACTGTCCTTGTTCGCGCCAACAATCGTAGGAGGTTTAGGATATAAAGGACTTGAGGCGCAATTATTCACAGTTCGTGAGTCAAACTCTGAGTTATTTCTCACTTCCTATCATTAATGGAATGTAATACTAGCGCCTTATGCATGTGCATACGTGGTGACAGTGTTCCTCTCTTGGGTCGCGGATTCAAAGAGCCAATGTGGGCTAGTTGCGGCCGGAGCTATGGGTGTTGGGTCTTTTGCGTTCCTAGCCCAGGCTTTACTTCCAGATGATGCGTTTCGTGCCCGGTTCGGACTTTTGTGCGTTGCAGCTTCTGGATCTTTTGCAAGCATACGTAAGCTAAATCATCGCCAAGCATGGTCCGCACTCATTTGTCCTTGTCTAGCACCTCTCTTGGGATGGTTGTCGGCAAATATCCAAGGTGCTGGAGCAGTCGGATTAGCTATTGCGATTAACGTTTCTATGGGTGGTAAGCTAGGTTGCTCATGCTACAAGGCTTGTATGGCTCATTTCGTGTGTAGGAATGGGTCAAATTATTGGGGTGTGGATCTACAAGGCAAACGAAAAGCCTGGCTACTTTACAGGTCAGTACAATGCCTTGATACGATCGGATGAATTATTAACTGGTTGTAAATAGGACATATGACGAATTTTGCCATCCTTCTGATGGGAAGCTTGATTGCACTAGGCTTGAGGATCTATTATACTTTGCAGAATCGGAAGATGGGAGAGGGAGAGCGGAAATGGGCGATGTGAGATCTGTTTGCATGTAAAAGTGGCGATGAGCTGGTAATATCCGTTGAATCCGATCCATGAATATTTGGAGTTGGGGTTGAGATTGGAGATCCATAACTCGGGAGACAAGGCAGAATCTTAAGCGACTTATTATCGAATCTAGCACTCTGGTCCTCTCCAAATTTGAATGGTTTTTTTATAAGACTCGTGGACGTATATATGCGACTGATTTGGAGCGCATATAGAAACCTTACTTGTCGACTAACTTTCGATGAAAACCAAGCGCTCATTCATCATTTTCAAATGAGTTTGTTCACGTGAAGGGCTCCCCGCTCTCACCTATCCTGAGCTCCATCTACTCCCTCCCCCTTCTCCTCACCATGGCTGCCGAGCCTAACGTTGACATCAAGGGCTATGTAGACGACTTCACCATCCTCGCACACTCCGGCTCCTTCGATCAAAACGTGGAGATCATCCAGGATGCAGTGCACACTGCCTCTACAGCCTTACGTCAACTTGGCCTGTCATTCGAGCTGGAAAAGTGCAACCTCATACACTTTGCTGCTCAGAAGAAGGACACTGCCACCAACCCCCCTGTCGATCTTGCCCCCCCTGGCACACCTGGGCAATGGGCCAACACCAAGTCCTGCATACACTGGCTAGGCTTCTAGCTCAACCACCATCTCCAATGGAAAGATCATGTCAAGAAGATGGCCACTAAAGCCCTGTCAGCTATTGCTGGCCTTTGCATCTGCGCCAACTCCATCGACAGCATCACTGTTAAACACACTTGTATGCTATACCAAGCCTGCATGGTCCCCATCCTCACCTATGGGTTGGTCATCTGGTACACAGGCATCAGGCAGAAATCCCTCATCAAGCCTCTCATTTGTGCCCAAAACTCAGGTCTCAGATGGCTTCTTGGAGCCTTCCAGATGTCTCCAGTATCAGCCATGGAGCACGTTGCTGCCATCCTACCCATCCCCATTGCCCTCAAATGCCTCTCTGAGAACACCACTGTGCGCCTCCACCGACTGCCCATCAAGTCCAAGGTTGCTAAGTGACTACCTGCCAACTGGGATGCGCACTGCCCCTCTACACCCCAGCCCCCCATGTCAGGCTCCACCATCATCCACCACCTTGCAGACATGTCCCACCTGGATGCCAAGTTCACCATACCCTACTTAGCCACACCCTGGGAACAACCACACCCCTGGCCCACCCGTTTACACATGCTCTTCCCTGCACCTGGCGTGTCACGCAAGGACTGCAAGGTCTATCTCTGTCTGGTGAAAGATCATCTCAGCTTGGCTCAGTCCGATGGCACAATCTTGGCCTTCAGCAATGGATCTAGGCATGTTGTCTGTGGTTGGCACAAGGTTGGCAGTGGATTTTCCATACAAAGGTTTGGGGAAGAGGTTGCCACTAGAGATGTCGTGCGAGAATACCGGCGCATACCCGCACCGGATTTGCTCGGTGAGTTCGAATCCGTTGAAAAAACTGCATATATGCGCATGTTCGCGCCGCTGAGAGGTTTCCGCGCATATATACAGTTTTTTCAACGGATTCGAACTCGCCGAGCAAATCTAGTGCGGGTATGCGCCGGTATTCTCACGCGACATCTCTAGTTGCCACTGGCATGCTCAGCCTTGGCCACTGCTTGAATGTCTACAATGCTGAGATGATGGGACTTGCCATTTTGGCAAAACACATGTTGGCACTTGTCAACCACCCTTCACACAACATGCCTGTTCACCATGTCATCTTCTCATCAGACAACCTAGCCACAGTCCAGATGATCACTGACCTGTTGCCTCACACTGCACAGGCCACTTCAATCATCTTCAGGAAGTGCATTGACAACCTCCTGCAATCACACCCTGACCTCTCAATCACAGTCCAGTGGGTCAAGGGCCATGCCAAGATTGCAGGCAATGAATGCACTGATACCCTCACCCTGAAGGCCTCCTCACTCACACCCACACCCATCTTCAACCACACCATATCCTGGGCCAAGGCGAGAGCCAAGACTAGGGCCATCTGCACCTGGGGACACAAGTGGATTTCTGAACCTCACTCAGACCACATGTGTGTGTCACTCAATCGCCCACCAGCCTGGAAGCTACATGCCTACCACCAGAGCATCAATGTTGACAGGGAAAGACACTGTCATCTCATACAGGTCATCCTTGGACATGGGTTCTTTGGGGAGTACTACACTCGCTTCAACCTCACCAAGGGCACCCAGAACATGGCTGAGTGCCAATGCGATCACCAGACCAAACAGACAATTGCACATGTGATTTGGGAGTGTCTGTTGCATGACATCTATAGGTTGCTCATACTACACAGGGTGTCAAAACCCTTGCTCCTCTCCAACCTCTTTGGCTCTGTCAAGGGCCTGACTGCTCTTTCCCATTTCATCCATCACTCTCACAGTTTCTGTAAAGTTATGTATAATGACGACTGGGTTATTTAGTTAGCTTTTTATGTTGTTTCCGTTTTGTCATCCTCTCTTGCCTTCGGGCCCTACTTTTGACCCTCCCCTGTACACGCCCTTGCTCTTCTTCTTTCCTTCTTGCTGATGTCCCCTGCCCTTGTGGCTGACTTGTCTGTTCCTCTCCCTGGACTTGGTCTTGTGCAGTTTGACCTTGTGATCATGTAGCATGCTAAAATTGAATGCAAAAAAAAAAAAAGTTTGTTCACATGACTGCCAGTGTCACTTTGACCAAGCTCCCACCATCATGTTTATAGTTAGACTCCTTCCCAGCTGTTGAGCACATGATGTCAGGGAAAATACAGGGTTCTTTTCACTCAAGACTTTGTGCTCAAACAACTGGCTTCACTTGTCTGTTTATTTGTGTTTACCCAGGGCCTCACCCTGTGCTTGTGCACAGTTTGGCTGCTCAGGCGTCACCTTGGCGTCACCTTGGAACACTGCACATGACTCTTGCAGTCATCTCTCAGTCACTCTCACCCTCTACCCTATAAAATGCTCACATCACACCAACTCTACTTGATAACAGAGCTCCTTGTATGTGAAAATATTTCATTATCTAGTCTGTTTTGTGCATATATACAGCCTGACCTGGAATGCTATGAATTTACCCATCATGTGCAAGCTCTGTGAGACAATCTATGCATTCCTCAGAACCTCAATTTGCTTGTCTCCAACCTGCTAGGGTACTCAAGCACAGAAGAAACTATCAAAAGACTTGCTTGAAATCTCACCACTCACCAATATATCCAAGAAATGCATACACTCTTGGATCTGAGTAGTGGTTTTCACTTCAACTTGGCCTCAGATGCAAGCTCACAATTTGAGCGATTTACAACCATGAAAGCTGGTAAACACATTCACAAGTGTTGTCCAATGCTTTGGCAACTTTTTGGCATCTTGCTGAATAGTACTATGATGCATTCCATGTCATCGTCAGTTGTTGGACAAGGCGATTACCTTACCAAGCTAGAATTTGATACCAACAATTCTAGACAGAGTGGACCACAACCCCAGCTGCAATTGAACCAAGAAGCTGTATCTGAAAGTCCTGATACTCCCAACGACAACTGGGGTGTGGATCCCAAGGAGTCAGATGATGAAGACAAAGCAGATACATCTGCCACACCTCAAGTCAGCGACACCAGAGCCAAGCAACTGATCGAAATGGCCATAAACTGGAAGACCAGCATTGGATCATCAAGAAGGAGGTCTGGAAGTCAATATATAAGACAAATGAAGTGTACTAGTGTTATAAGTTACACACTAGCAAGGGAGAAAGACAAGCACTCACTTAATTAACATAAAAGTGACAAGCAACCTTATTCACAATATGCATGAGCAATAGTAATATCTGATGCAATGGGATGCAAATGGTTGTTGGCATGTTTGTGCATTCCACAAATACACCAACAAAGATGATTGAAGTGATGTCACATGCAGGACTGAGCATATCACCTAGCACGATTGATAGAATGAGCAATTGAATGTTGGAGGAAGTGCAAAAAAGGATAAAAACCTATGTTCGGGACATGACCTATGCTGCTGCCTATGACAATCTGGATATCACATATAGTACAGAGCAGCTGATGCTCACAAACAATACAAAACTTGCTCACCTAACAACAGCAACTCTTATTCCACTTTGCCCTGGAACCCAAAAGAGTGATCTTCGTGTCTGCAAGGAGTTATGGGCCCAGTCAGAGCATAATCCTGATAGATCGGAGGACATACCTCCACTAGACCTTTCACATGATCGCCTAATGGATCTTATGGCCAAAGGGTCATTCCCAGCAGAGGATAAATGAAGCATCGATTTGCTTTATGTGTGGCACATCTGGCGAATGCTGCTGAGCAATGATGTTGAAACAATTGTGCTGGCATTAAAGGAGAACTTTTGCGAACAGGAACTTGGTTTGCCAGTCAGTTGGGGATTGATAGAACCAGTAAAGACAACACAAGTACCTTTAAAAGCAGCACAGATCAATGTGTTGTCTAATCATGGAAACATGACGGCCATAGAAAACATCTTGTGGCAGATGGGTGTGACTGACAAAGAGTTGGAAAAGTTTATTCTTTTCATTCATGGCGACTTGGGGACAGGGGAAAAGCTATGGAGTCTTCAGGGTAGTCAGTTGATCGAAGAGACTGCACACAAGCAACTACAGTTTCTAGTGTTTATCAATGGCTGGTTCCACACTCAGATGGCCATGGCCGACTCACTTTGGCAACTGTATATCAAGCCAGACAAGCCTTGCCCAGGACACCCAACTAGCCTGCGCTCCATATTTCAATGCTGTACAATTTTGCAACCTTGGGAAGAAGGAAAACTCAGTAGTAATCCTGGGTTTTGACAAACTCACAATGTGCTTGAACATGTTCTGCATGCCTCCATTATTGATTGTTGGAGGCTGCTGGTTAGGGAAAAATACAGGGTTGATTTGAAAGACTGGAAGCCCAACTGGAAAGATATCGAAGAGGTGTCGAAGGAGCTCGTTCACACTCATGTTGCAGGTAACACCTTTTGTCTGACAACTCCTGGAACGGGGAATGGCGATATGGTTTGAGATCAGATGTGCTTGTTTCATCGAGATGCACTGCTGTATGTGTCAATTACTCAAGCATCAAAATACAGCAATATTCAACACATGTGGGACCTACTTCCACTGTGGGTATATTTATGGAAACACACAAAGAAACATAAATATGCACAGTATACCACTCGATTCCTGCTTCAGTTGGAGGATGGATGGCCACCAGAATTCACTAAAATTGTCCAAGAGAACTGGTTAGTCAACCCAACTGGTAAAGCAGATGGGTTCCGAGGTGTTGACTGGGTGGTTGAGTGGAACAACTTCATGTGCAAATGCTTGTATTCTGGATCAAGCTTGAATTGGACCATCGAATGGCTTATCGCAGAGTCACCATTAATCATGGACTATCAGAATATACACTTGCTGACAAAAGTCTTGCAGCATGTGATGGATTTTTCACTGAACCCAGTCTGGCCAGCAGTGGTCTGGTCTTCCGATTTCAATGTACTATTAGAGGTTGTGTAATAGCTATATGTCTATCGCTGTACCAAGTCTCAAAGAAATCGAAACAGAGGCCAAAGAGATATGGCCAAATAAGTTGTCAATTGTGCTGCAAGACTTTTGAAATTCAAGGCACCATTGTCACAAACTGACATGCATATATCCACTCTATAATATTTTCTCGATTTATTACATTTTATGAGATCATCTTCAAAACATACTTGCCTTTTATGGTATATCTGTATCATGTGACTCAGGGGATGTTCCGGACCGGTAACCGAGATGTATTTCAACTCCAATGTGAAATTCCGCAGCTCCGCAGTCGCTTCTACTGCTTCTATCTCTTATCAGTCGTGACTCACTGTACAGACTTGTTTGTTATGATGTGGCTTGTACTATGTATATAAACTGGGTCAAGTTCGCAGAGGACTCCTCAAGAACTTGACCTCTCGTCGAATACAAGTTCTCTTATTTTACTTACTATTTTCCTCGTTGCCTGACTTGTTGTCGTCGACATCAGGTCAAGTTCTTACAATTGTAAGTCTCAGTGTCGTCTGGGATACTTTTGGAACGCCGTTGGCGTCGTCTCAAGATAACTCCTCGTTGCCTTCCCCAATCCCACTCCACCTATCCACAGTCACAAGATATCGTTGCCCTATACGCGCCTCTGTGAAACCTTGCATAGCCAGGTCCCTCACACGTCGTAACAAGCTTCGGTTCTCTAATCTCTTTCGTCAACAAGAGGTGGGGTCGCTCATTGCCCTTAAGTAGCTGAGCAACGGAGGTCACCTTCCTATTCCCATAGACTCAGGAAAGGGTCTATTTTTCCTTTTATCTTGCTCTTGCTCGAGTACGTCTCTGACGGAACGCATGGCCCTCAAGTGGCACAACCTTTTACAGAAGATCAGCGCTGCCATCTGTGTGGGTGGTTCGGACACCTATCGATCCACTGCTTCACCCTCAACTTGGTCGAAAGTATCCTTGAAGAAGCAGGGCACATCAATTTTAACCGAGTAGTAATTATCAAAGTCCGCCCCCAGAGAGTCGGACGTGCCCAACAAGCCTTCGTCACCAAGCCAGGTGCCCCTGAGTGCAAGATCTGCCATCGGCCAAACGGAGCCACCTTCCCTGCGCGCTGCCCTTATTGTCCTAAGAAGGACAAATTCCTCTATTACTACACCATCCCCCGCAACCAGCTATAAGCTGGAGAACCTCGGTCAACAGCTTCTTCGTCACCTGTTAAACACCATCGAAAACTTCCAAGACAGGTACCGTTATTACTGGAATAAGTACGAAGAAACCTGTGAAAAACTTCACGAAGCCGAGGCTCGTTGCGCATATTTAACTGAGCGGTTGCGCGAACACCAGGAGGACTACCTATCCCTCCTCCAAGACCATCTCAGACTAGAAGCTATAGTCCGAGAAACAGTTGAACCCCACAAGTACGCCTTCCCCGTCTTCTCAACACCGTCAGACCTTCCTCACCCCACCTTTCTAAGTGGCACGGGCTCGCCAATTCAGGAAGAAACACCCCTTCCAGCAGCCCAAGCCAATCCTCCCCAAGGAGACACTCCTGCGGGATCAAACTAAATTGAAGAGGGTGGAGTGCCCATACCGTTGCCAAGACACCAAAAGTTGGGACTTGGACGATACCTGGCTAAGGTTTGCAGGGATCAGAAACTTTGAAATTTATAGACTTGTGCGGGGGAAAGAAATTCTATATTACCAAAACAATTCCAAATTCCCTGTACTCCCTTACCGTCTCCGTCGCCTTTAAAATTCTATCAAACCTTCTCTGAAATGGCGTCACAACCTCCTGCCCCTGCTTGGGCGAATATGTCTGATGAAGATAAGGTCATCTATATGCTTCGATCAATGGACAAACTGCGAGAGCGAACCAATAATCTCCAAAATGATATTGGGGACGTCGAACACAATAATAAAACCTACACAGATTCACTCGAGGCCAAACTTACCACGAATCAGACAAAAATAGATGCGGACGTGGCCGGACTAGCCACCAATGTCAACAACTTAGTGGGAATGTTAGCCATTCTCCAAACTACTATCACGCGCATTGAAACGCAAATCAACATCACCACGGGTGGCTCAGGCGCTGCTCAAGTACTAGCTCCCACTGGTACAGTCCAACCACAACCAACAGCACCTGCTCCCTCTGGAGGGTCGACTGCAAAGGTTAAGATGGCCGCCCCTCAAAAATTTGATGGCACAAAACGGGAAGACGCCATCTCATTCAGAATCGCCTGTGCCCAATATATCAATACAAACATGAGTGGACACTCGGCCGACCAAGTGGTCGCCTTCATCACCTCTTATCTCGAAGGGTCAGCAGCTGAATGGGTTAACTCATATGAAGAATTCGAAATTCTCAACCCTGGAACTGCGATCCCCTGGCTCCACGATGCCAATTTATTCTGGCAAGAATTTACTACCCGATATGGAGATCTGAACTGCACCGAAAATAACCACGACAAGTGGCGGAAGTTGAAACAATCCAAGACGGTTCAGGACTACCTCACCCTGTTCAACTTATATTCCACAGGCCTCAACTACAACAATGCTGCCATGCGTGATCAGTTCTATGATGGTCTGTCGTCAGACGTAACAGATAGCATGGTGGCCCAAAACTATGATCCCCGCACAAAGACATTTGCCCAGCTCACACAGCGGGCCCTGGAAATTGACCGCCACCTCATTTCCTTCGGCAGCAAGAGGACCTCTCATGGGGGTAATAAGTCCAGCAGCAACAATGCTTCAACTAGCAGGCCCACGAATAACCCCCAAAATGCCTCCCAAAAAGAGAAATTCAAGAATGGGGAACGCATATACAAGATTAAAGATGGCAGGGCTGTAAAAGGTCAAATTGTAGCCATTGGCCCCAATGCAAAGGGTTTCACAGTCCCAACTGTCCGCTATGACGGCAGCAATGCCAATGTACAAGAATCCTTCAAAGACATAAAGAAGGATAATCACCCACCGGCGGCCCCCAAGGCAAAGGACCCAGACGCAATGGATCTGGATAGTGCAGGAAAAGGGAAAGGGACGAACACATGCTATAACTGTGGAGGATGGGGCCATATCGCTGCCAAATGCCCCTCAGCCAAAATGTCAGGATACGAGGCTGTGGTTGAGGATGTAGAAACAACCGACGATGAGTCGGTAAAAGAATGAGCTCAAACCGTGCCAGGGGGGCGGTCTTGGGCGCTATGTTACAAAATGCGCATAATGAAAATAAAAAATTGGAAATGGAATGTATGTCGTTAGGAAACCAATCACAACTACAATTTTTCTTTCATGCATTCCCCCTGCGCATAACCCCCGAATGAAAGTCTGCATATAACATGAAAAAATTCAATGGATGGGCCATGATTGACTCAGGGGCCACGTCAGTATTTATACATGAAGATTTGGTTAAACAATACCGTATTCCTACCGTCGCCCTAAAAACACCCAAGAAACTGAGGGTAATCGATGGAAGGGAGATAGACTCTGGGTCTGTGACCCATTACTGCACCTTTGAATTGTGCATTCAAGAGCACCGAGAAATCCTCAGTGCTTATGTTGTGAACGTTGGCAAAAATGACCTAGTCCTGGGCATGTCATGGCTCAAATTCCATAACCCCAACATTGATTGGGATGAAAAAGACATGAAGTTCAACTCGCCAATATGCCTGCGGCATTGCATCACAAAACCTTTGCACGTGCGTGCAAATGAACCTAAGGAGCTTCAGCTGGACTCCCTAGACCCCCTCCCAACAAAATATAAAGAATTCCAGAAAATATTCGCTGAAGAAGACGACGTCCAACCATTACCACCCCATAGAAAGTGGGATATGGAAATAGATCTAAAACCAGATGCCAAGCCAAGGCATGGTCCCATATATAGCGTGGGTGTCAAGGAAGATGCAGAATTGCGCAAAACCTTGGATCGCCAACTGAAAGCAGGGCATATCAGACCCTCAAGGTCACCAATGGCATCCCCAGTCATATTTGTCAAAAAGAAGAATGGGAAGTTGCGCATGTGCATCGACTACTGTCGACTAAATGAAATGACAGTCTCTAATGTGTACCCACTCCCACGCATCAATGATATAGTGGAGACTCTGCGTGGAGCAAAGATATTCACCAAGTTCGATCTAAAGTGGGGCTTCAACCTCATACGAATTCGGGAAGGGGACGAATGGAAAGCAGCTTTTAAGACCAAATATGGGCTGTACGAGCCCTTAGTCATGCAATTTGGTCAAAAGAACGCACCGGGAACCTTCATGGCCATGATCCGGGAAGAGTTCCAAGACATCAAGGGCATATATGTTGTAATCTATATGGACGACATACTAGTATTCTCCAAAAACCAAGAAGAACATGATGAACATGTCAAGGAAGTCTTACGTCGCCTCCAAAAGGCCGGCCTATACTGTGCCCTGGAGAAGTGTGTGTTCGATGTCACTGAAGTTGACTACCTGGGAATAGTGGTGACTCCCCAGGGGATTAAAGTAGACCCGGCCAAGGTTGAAAAGGCTGTTGAATGGCCAACCCCTACAAACCCAACCGAAGTCCTGGAAGGGTTAGGGTTTGCAAATTGGTTAAGGCACTTCATAAAAGACTTCTCAAAGATCACAAGATGTCTCTACGAACTTGTCAAGAAGGACACAAAGTGGGAATGGACAGAAGAAAGGGATCGGGCGTGGAATTTGCTAAAGCAGAAATTAAAAGAGGCACCCCTCCTAATTCAGCCAGAACCCAGCAAACCATTTATCTTAGAAACAGACGCCTCAGGCTATGCCACAGGTGCTGTTTTATTGCAATATGGAGAAGACGGAATGCTTCACCCAATCTCCTACTATTCCAAAGCGATGGTCCCAGCAGAAAGAAACTATGATATCTACAACAAAGAAATGCTGGCAATCATAAAAGCCCTCAAACACTGGCGTCACCTACTAGAAGGGGCTGAACACCCGGTAAACATTGTTTGCGACCACAAGAATCTGGAATATTGGAAGACGAACCGGCCACTGAATGGCCGAGTCACACGATGGCATGAGTTCCTGTCCAGGTTCGAATTCAAGATTCTATACATCGAGGGGGCAAAGAATGGCCGGGCAGACATACTCTCTAGGCTATCAAGGCACATCCCTAAAGAGGGGGGTGAGAGCCAAGCTCTGCTGGCACAAAACCAATTTTTGGAATTAAAATCTCTGCAGCTACAAGCAATCACACCAGACCATGACCTGGAACAACTCATTAGGGATGCTATCCCAGGGGATGAGCACCTGTCAAAGGTGCTAAAAGCCCTAGACACAATGAAAAAGTCAAAAACTGGGAATGGGACGAAGGACTTTTACGATACAAGGGCAGAATCTATGTCCCAAACAACAAAGAACTTCGCAAGCTGATCATGGAAAGCCGTCATGACAACCCAGCTGCAGGACACCCAGGACAGTTCAGAACATACGAATTGTTAAACCGCAAATATACATGGTCATCAATGAGAAAATCAGTCAACGAATATGTCACACATTGTGAATCTTGTATAAGGAACAAGCACAGCAACCAGGTTCCCCCAGGGCTCCTAAACCCAATACCAGCACCAGAAAAACCTTGGGAAGAAATCACCTACAATCTGATCACAGGACTACCCCTGTCAGAAGGGTTCGACGCCATATTCACAGTAGTCAACAGACTAACAAAAATGGTCCACTTTATCCCATGTCAGTCAGAGGCCAGTGCCATGGACTGCGCAAACTTGTTCCTGACCTACGTATGGAAACTTCATGGGCTGCCATGGAAAACCATTTCAGACCGTGGCCCCAACTTTGCATCCAAATTCCTAAGGCACCTGTATAAACGGCTAGACATAAAACCCTCCTACTCCACAGCATATCACCCACAAACAGATGGCCAGTCAGAAAGGGCCAACCAAGTAGTAGAAGGGTACCTGAGACACTACGTATCGGACCGGCAGGACAACTGGGTCTCACTCTTACCTCTGGCCGAATTTGCCTACAACAATGGCGTCAATGCCTCAACTGGCAAAACACCGTTCTTTGCAAACTACGGTTTCCACCCAAGGCTGGCAGTTGGAGACAAGGAGGAACAGGAGTTCCCTGTAGCAGATAATTATGCAGAATGGCTTCAAAAGGGCCATGACGAACTCAAGGCCGCTCTGGAACTAGCAAACCAGAGGACCAAAGAATACTACGATCGTAAACATTGGACCCCAGAAGTCATCAAGGTGGGAGACAAAGTCTGGCTTGACACCAAGAACATACGCACACAACAGGCCTCCAGGAAATTGGCCCACAAGAGAGTTGGACCATTCAAGGTGGTAGCACAACACAGCACTCACGCCTTCAAACTGGACTTGCCAGTAACCATGAAAATACATCCAGTATTTCATGTCTCGCTCCTGACCAAACATAAAGACGATCCATACAGACGTCAGGTTCCCCCACCACCACCTGTGGTAACTCCTGAAGGGGAAGAAGAATTCGAAGTGGAACAGATCATAAAATCACGATACAACAAAAGGTCTAACGTCTTTGAATACTATGTCAAATGGCTTGGCTACGACGAGCGACAATGGTTAACTTATGACGACCTGGTGAACGCACCAGAACTCATTGCCAACTATGTCAAGTCACACCCAAAGGCACCCCAGGACCCCCGTGCCTTGAAGGGGGGAAGTGTCACAAACTGACACGCATATATCCACTCTATAATATTTTCTTGATTTAACATTTTATGAGATCATCTTCAAAACATACTTGCCTTTTATGGTATATCTGTATCATGTGACTCAGGGGATGTTCCGGACCGGTAACCGAGATGTATTTCAACTCCAATGTGAAATTCCGCAGCTCCGCAGTCGCTTCTACTGCTTCTATCTCTTATCAGTCGTGACTCACTGTACAGACTTGTTTGTTATGATGTGGCTTGTACTATGTATATAAACTGGGTCAAGTTCGCAGAGGACTCCTCAAGAACTTGACCTCTCATCGAATACAAGTTCTCTTATTTTACTTACTATTTTCCTCATTGCCTGACTTGTCGTCGTCGACAACCATAAAGTTGAGCCTTGGACAATCCATGAATCTCAGCACCTAGCTCGCCGATTTTGATCAAACAAAGTGCGCGCAGATAGTTATCACTATCTTTGGTATAGATCTGCGCCGTTTGAGAGCAATTTTATCAGTAGATGTACATGCATATAATCAATCATATATAGGGCACATTTCCCCCTATTACAGCTTGCCTATAAACAAAAAAGGAGGCTAGAAAGTTCTCTTTGCACTCAAACTATCAGATATGATTAGTAGATCTCAGGAGAGTGTAAATTCTAAGGTATACTAAGCAGACGTAGACTGGACCCAAATGCTGCACAATACCCCCTGGTTTCAGAAACCTGAAAGCGACAGCTGTATAGTATTCAACCAGCCTGGTAATAGACATAGGCATGCTTCATATGTACATGCATCTTATGTATCATGCTCAAGACACAGAGCCAGCCATAACTCTAGCTACAGACTGTGCATCACTCAAATCAACAATTTTACTATCAGAAACTGTCAAAAGTTCAATGCACAGTCTGTAGCTAGAGTTATGGCTGGCTCTGTGTCTTGAGCATGATACATAAGATGCATGTACATATGAAGCATGCCTACGTCTATTACTGGGCTGGTTGAATCCTATACAGCTGTCGCTTTCAGGTTTCTGAAACCAGGGGGTATTGTGCAGCATTTGAGTCCAGTCTACATCTGCTTAGTATACCTTAGAATTTACACTCTCCTGAGATCTACTAATCATATCTGATAGTTTGAGTGCAAAGAGAACTTTCTAGCCTCCTTTTTTGTTTATAGGCAAGCTGTAATAGGGGGAAATGTGCCCTATATATGATTGATTATATGCATGTACATCTACTGATAAAATTGCTCTCAAACAGTGCAGATCTATACCAAAGATAGTGATAGCTATCTGCGTGCACTTTGTTTGATCAAAATCGGCCAGCTAGGTGCTGAGATTCATGGATTGTCCAAGGCTTGACTTTATGGTGCCTTGAATTTCAAAAGTCTTGTAGCACAATTGATGACTTATTTGGCCATATCTCTTTGGCCTCTGTTTCAATTTCTTTGAGACTTGGTACAGTGATAGACATATAGCTATTACACAACCTCTAATAGTACATTGAAATCGGAAGACCAGACCACTGCTGGCCAGACTGGGTTCAGTGAAAAATCCATCACATGCTGCAAGACTTTTGTCAGCAAGTGTACATGGTATTATTGAGTGGAGCTATGGTTTGACTGAACATACCGTCTACCATCCACTTCCTGTTATGAAGGAAATGTTAGCTTGGCTGTGAGAACATCTTCAAGTGGAGAAGATGAACTCACACTGTGCTGGTCAAGTCTTACCATCTGCACCTGTAAATGTGATAGCTGCAGGTGTCCAGAAGGGAGTTGACTCTCCTGGTGCTTTGTGGTTTGTGTCACGAACTGACACGCATACATCCACTCGACAATATTTTCTCGATTTACTACATTTTATGAGATCATCTTCAAAACATACTTGCCTTTTATGGTATATCTGTATCACGTGACTCAGGGAATGATCCGGACCAGTAACCGAGATGTATTTCAACTCTGATGTGAAATTCCGCAGTTCCGCAGTCGCTTCTACTGCTTCTATCTCTTATCTGTCGTGACTCACTGTACGGACTTGTTTGTTATGATGTGGCTCGTACTGTGTATATAAACCAGGTCAAGTTCGCAGAGGACTCCTCAAGAACTTGACCTCTCGTCGAATACAAGTTCTTTTACTTTTCTTACTATTTTCCTCGTCGCCTGACTTGTCGTCGTCGACATCAGGTCAAGTTCTTGACAATCGTAAGTCTCAGTGTCATCTGGGATACGTTTGGAACACCGTCGGCGTCGTCTCGAGATAACTCCTTGTTGCCTTCCCCAATCCCACTCCACCTATCCACAGTCACGAGATATTGTTGCCCTATACGCGCCTCTGTGAAACCTTGCATAGCCAGGTCCCTCACACGTCGTAACAAGCTCCGGTTCTCTAATCTCTTTCGTCAACAAGAGGTGGGGTCGCTCATTGCCCTTAAGTAGCTGAGCAACAGAGGTCACCTTCCTATTCCCATAGACTCGGGAAAGGGTCTATTTTTTCCTTTTATCTTGCTCTTGCTCAAGTACGTCTCTGACGGAACGCACGGCCCTCAAGTGGCACAACCTTTTACAGAAGATCAGCGCTGCCGTCTGTGTGGGTGGTTTGGACACCTATCGATCCACTGCTTCACCCTCAACTTGGTCGAAAGTATCCTTGAAGAAGCAGGGCACATCGATTTTAACCGAGTAGTAATTATCAAAGTCCGCCCCCAGAGAGTTGGACGTGCCCAACAAGCCTTCGTCACCGAGCCAGGTGCCCCTGAGTGCAAGATCTGCCGTCGGCCAAACGAAGCCACCTTCCCCGCGCGTTGCCCTTATTGTCCCAAGAAGGACAAATTCCTCTATTACTACACCATCCCTCGCAACCAGCTCTAAGCTGGAGAACCTCGGTCAACAGCTTCTTCGTCACCTGCTAAACACTATCAAAAATTTCCAAGACAGGTACCGTTACTACCGGAATAAGTACGAAGAAACCTGTGAAAAACTTCACGAAGCCGAGGCCTGTTGCACATACTTAACTGAGCGTTTGCGCGAACACCAGGAGGACTACCTATCCCTCCTCCAAGACCATCTCAGACTAGAAGCAATAGTCCGAGAAACAATTGAACCCCACGAGTACGCCTTCCCCGTCTTCTCAACACCGTCAGACCTCCCTCACCCCACCTTTCTAAGTGGCACGGGCTCGCCAATTCAGGAAGAAGCACCCCTTCCGGCAGCCCAAATCAATCCTTCCCAAGGAAGCCCTCCTTCGGGACCAAATTAAACTAAAGAGGGTGGAGTGTCCATATCGTTGCCAGGACACCAAAAGCTGGGACTTGGACGATACTTGGTTGAGGTTCGCAGGAATCGGGAACTTTGAAATCTATAGATTTGTGAGGGGAACGGAAATTCTTTATTATCAAAACAACTCTCAATTCCCTGTACTTCCTTACCGTCTTCGTCGCCTTTAAAAATCTACTCGAGTCCCTTCTAAAATGGCATCGCCAACCCCTGCCCCTACTTGGGCGAATATGTCTGATGAAGATAAGGTCATCTATATGCTTCGATCAATGGACGAACTGCGAGAGCGAACCAATAATCTCCAAAATGATATTGGGGACGTCGAACACAACAATAAGACCTACACAGATTCACTCGAGGCCAAACTTACCACGAATCAGACAAAAATAGATGCGGATATGGCCGGACTAGCCACCAATGTCAATAACCTAGTAGGAATGTTAGCCATTCTTCAAACTACTATCACGCGCATTGAAGCGCAAATCAACACCTCCATGGGCGGCTCAGGCGCTGTCCAAGTACTAGCTCCCACAGGTACAGTCCAACCACAACCAACCGCACCTGCTCCTTCTGGAGGGTCGACTGCAAAGGTTAAGATGGCCGCCCCTCAAAAGTTCGATGGCACAAAGCGGGAAGACGCCATCTCATTCAGAATTGCATGTGCCCGATATATCAACACAAACATGAGTGGGCACTCGGCTGACCAAGTAGTTGCCTTCATCACCTCTTATCTCGAAGGGTCAGCAGCAGAATGGGTTAACTCGTATGAAGAATTCGAAATTCTCAACCCTGGAACTGCAATCCCCTGGCTTCACAATGCCAATTTATTCTGGCAAGAATTTACTACCCGATATGGGGACCTGAACCGCACTGAAAATAACCGCGACAAATGGCGGAAGTTGAAACAGTCCAAGACGGTTCAGGACTATCTCACCCTATTCAACTTATATTCCACAGGCCTCAACTACAACGATGCCGCCATGCGTGATCAGTTCTATGATGGTCTGTCGTCAGATATAACAGATAGCATGGTGGCCCAAAACTATGATCCCCGCACAAAGACATTTGCCCAGCTCACACAGCGGGCCCTGGAAATTGACCGCCACCTCCTCATTTCCTTTGGCAGCAAGAGGACATCTCACGGGGGTAATAAGTCCAGCAGCAACAATGCTTCGACTAGCAGGCCCACAAATAACCCCCAAAGTGCCCCCCAAAAGGAGAAATTCAAGAATGGGGAACGTATATACAAGATTAAAGATGGCAGGGCTGTAAAGGGTCAAATCGTAGCCATTGGCCCTAATACAAAGGGCTTCACGGTTCCAACCGTCCGTTACGACGGCAGTAATACCAACGTACAAGAATCCTTCAAGGACATAAAGAAGGACAACCATCCGCCGGTGGCCCCAAAAGCAAAGGATCCAGACGCAATGGATCTGGATAGCGCAGGAAAAGGAAAGGGGACGAACACCTGCTATAACTGTGGAGGACGGGGCCATATTGCAGCCAAATGCCCCTCAGCTAAGATGTCAGGATACGAGGCAGTGGTTGAGGATGTAGAAACAACCGACAATGAGTCGGTAAAAGAATGAGCTCAAACCGTGCCAGGGGGGCGGTCTTGGGCGCTATATTACAAAATGCGCATAATGAAAACAAAAATATGGAAATGGAATGTATGTCGTTAGGAAACCAATCACAACTACAGTTTTTCTTCCATGCATTCCCGTTGCGCATAACCCCCGAACACAAGTCTGCATATAACATGAAAAAATTTAACGGATGGGCCATGATTGACTCAGGGGCCACATCAGTATTTATACATGAAGATTTAGTCAAACAATACTGCATCCCTACCGTCGCCCTAAAAACACCCAAGAAACTGAGGGTAATCGACAGAAGGGAGATAGACTCTGGGTCCGTGACCCATTACTGCACCTTTGAGTTGTGCATTCAAGAGCACAGAGAGATCCTCAGTGCCTACGTTGTGAATGTTGGCAAAAATGATTTAGTCCTGGGCATGTCATGGCTCAAATTCCATAACCCCAACATTGATTGGGATGGGAAGGACATGAAGTTCGACTCGCCAATATGCCTGAAGCATTGCATCACAAAACCCTTGCACGTGCGTGCAAATGAACCTAAGGAGCTTCAGCTGGACTCCCTAGACTCCCTTCCAACAAAATATAAAGAATTCCAGAAAATATTCGCTGAAGAAGACGACGTCCAACCACTACCACCCCATAGAAAGTGGGATATGGAAATAGATTTAAAACCAGATGCCAAGCCAAGGCACGGTCCCATATATAGCGTGGGTATCAAGGAAGATGCAGAATTGCGCAAGACCTTGGATCGCCAACTGAAAGCAGGGCATATCAGACCCTCAAGGTCACCCATGGCATCTCCAGTCATATTCGTCAAAAAGAAAAATGGGAAGCTGCGCATGTGCATTGACTATCGGCGGCTAAACGAAATGACTGTCTCCAATGTGTACCCACTCCCACGCATCAATGATATTGTGGAAACCTTGCGTGGGGCAAAGATATTCACCAAATTTGACCTAAAGTGGGGTTTCAACCTCATACGAATTCAGGAAGGAGACGAATGGAAGGCCGCCTTCAAGACCAAATACGGGCTGTATGAGCCCCTAGTCATGCAATTTGGTCAAAAGAATGCACCAGGAACCTTCATGGCCATGATCCGAGAAGAGTTCCAGGACATCGAAGGCATTTACGTGGTAATTTACATGGATGACATATTGGTATTTTCAAAGAACCAGGAAGAACACGATGAACATGTCAGGGAAGTCCTGCGCCGGCTTCAAAAGGCTGGTTTATACTGCGCCCTGGAGAAATGCGTTTTTGACGTCACCGAAGTGGACTACCTGGGAATAGTAGTAACTCCCCAAGGAATTAAGGTAGACCCAGCCAAGGTCGAAAAGGCTGTTGAGTGGCCAACCCCTACAAACCCAACCGAAGTCCTGGAAGGGTTGGGGTTTGCAAACTGGTTAAGGCACTTTATAAAAGACTTCTCAAAAATCACAAAATGTCTCTACGAACTTGTCAAGAAGGACACAAAGTGGGAATGGACAGAAGAAAGGGATCAGGCGTGGAATTTGCTAAAGCAGAAATTGAAAGAAGCACCTCTCCTAATTCAGCCAGAACCCAGCAAACCATTTATCTTAGAAACAGACGCCTCAGGCTATGCCACAGGTGCTGTTTTATTGCAATATGGAGAAGACGGGATGCTTCACCCAATCTCCTACTATTCCAAAGCAATGGTCCCAGCAGAAAGAAACTATGATATCTACAACAAAGAAATGCTGGCGATTATAAAAGCCCTCAAACACTGGCGTCACCTACTAGAAGGGGCTGAACACCCGGTAAACATTGTTTGTGACCACAAAAATCTGGAATATTGGAAGACAAACCGGCTGCTAAATGGCCGAGTCACACGATGGCATGAGTTCCTGTCCAGGTTTGAATTCAAGATTCTATACATCGAGGGGGCAAAGAATGGCCAGGCAGACATACTCTCTAGGCTGTCAAGGCACATCCCTAAAGAGGGGGGTGAGAGCCAAGCTCTGCTGGCACAAAACCAATTTTTGGAATTAAAATCTCTGCAGCTACAAGCAATCACACCAGACCATGACCTGGAACAACTCATTAGGGATGCTATCCCAGGAGACGGGCACCTGTCAAAGGTGCTAAAGCCCTAGATGACAATGAAAAAGTCAAAAACTGGGAATGGGATGAAGGACTTTTACGATACAAGGGCAGAATCTATGTCCCAAACAACAAAGAACTTCGCAAGCTGGTCATTGAAAGCCGTCACGTCAACCCAGCCGCAGGACACCCAGGACAGTTCAGAACATACGAATTGCTAAACCGCAAATATACATGGTCATCAATGAAAAAATCAGTCAACGAATATGTCACACATTGCGAATCATGTATTAGGAATAAGCACAGCAACCAGGTTCCCCCAGGGCTCCTAAACCCAATACCAGCACCAGAAAAACCTTGGGAGGAAATTACTTATGATCTGATCACCGGGCTACCCCTGTCAGAAGGGTTTGACGCCATATTTACAGTTGTCGACCGCCTGACAAAAATGGTCCACTTTATTCCATGTCAATCAGAAGCCAGTGCTATGGACTGCGCCAACTTGTTCCTAACATACGTATGGAAACTTCACGGGCTACCACGGAAAACAATCTCAGATTGCGGCCCCAACTTTGCATCCAAGTTCCTAAGGCACCTATATAAACGGCTAGACATAAAACCCTCCTACTCTACAGCATATCACCCACAAACGGATGGCCAGTCAGAAAGGGCTAACCAAGTAGTAGAAGGGTACCTGAGACACTACGTATCAGATCGGCAGGATGACTGGGTCTCACTCTTACCCTTGGCCGAATTTGCCTACAACAATGGTGTCAATGCCTCAACTGGCAAATCACCATTTTTTGCAAACTATGGTTTCCACCCAAGGCTGGCAGTTGGGGACAAGGAGGGACAAGAATTCCCCCTAGCCAACAATCATGCAGAATGGCTCCAAAAGGGCCATGACGAACTTAGGGCAGCCCTGGAAATAGCAAACCAGAGGATCAAGGAATACTACAACCAGAAGCATCGGGCTCCTGAAGCTATTAAGGTTGGAGACAAAGTCTGGCTTGATACCAAAAACATACAGACACAGCAGGCCTCCAGGAAACTGGCCCACAAAAGAGTTGGACCATTCAGGGTGATAGCACAACATGGCACACATGCCTACAAATTGGACTTACCGATAACCATGAAAATACACCCAGTATTTCATGTCTCACTCCTGACCAAATATAAAGACGACCCCTATGGCCGTCAGGTTCCCCCACCACCACCTGTGGTAACTCCTGAAGGGGAAGAAGAGTTCGAAGTGGAACAGATCATAAAGTCACGATACAACAAAAGATCCAACGTCTTCGAATACTATGTCAAGTGGCTCGGCTATGACGAACGACAATGGTTAACCTATGACGACCTAGTGAACGCACCAGAACTCATTGCTGACTATGTCAAGTCACACCCAAAGGCACCCCAGGACCCCCGTGCCTTGAAGGGGGGAAGTGTCACGAACTGACACGCATACATCCACTCGACAATATTTTCTCGATTTACTACATTTTATGAGATCATCTTCAAAACATACTTGCCTTTTATGGTATATCTGTATCACGTGACTCAGGGAATGATCCGGACCGGTAACCGAGATGTATTTCAACTCTGATGTGAAATTCCGCAGTTCCGCAGTCGCTTCTACTGCTTCTATCTCTTATCTGTCGTGACTCACTGTACGGACTTGTTTGTTATGATGTGGCTCGTACTGTGTATATAAACCAGGTCAAGTTCGCAGAGGACTCCTCAAGAACTTGACCTCTCGTCGAATACAAGTTCTTTTACTTTTCTTACTATTTTCCTCGTCGCCTGACTTGTCGTCGTCGACAGTTTGCTGGTGACAAGATGGAGGTAGACGGAGTGCCTCCTGTTGGGGAGGAGGTATTTGGACAAGGTGTGCATGTAGTCGATTTGGCTGTAGATGAATAAGCAGGAACAGGTGCAGAGAATGAGCATGATGTGCTCACATAGTTGTGGTATGGAGATGGAGGGAAAGCTGGACTAGGCAGATATGTAGGATAATGTACAAATGGATAAAAATAAAGAGGGTGAGGATAGAACAGAGGAGGGTGATTGTAGGCATGCCCAGGGATTGGTTCTGCATGAGTTTGTGCTTGGGGGAAGGTGGAATGGGACAGAGATGGGCTGCGTTTTGACAAAGTGGCAAGGACATCTGATGAATTCAACTTGTTGCTGGCCACTCCCTTTTTTGCCATTGTTTCTGTCCATTTAGGGCACAGTGAGTTTCTCACTGTGAGCTCAAATTAACACATGATAAATTGAATTTGGGCTAGAGCAAACCACTCACCATTATGGTTGGTCACCCTGCAGGTGCAGCAGTGGATAGCACCAATCTTCTTGGGGGGTGGAGCACCAAGGAGCAGCGTTGCATCAGTTTTAGAGGGTGGTTGGGTTGCTTGGGGAGTTGGCTTGGTTTTTTGGGTGCTCTGAGGGGCAGGCTAGACTCCAAGGATGATTTGAAGTACCTGAGGGCCATACTGGTTGTGGCAGTGCCATTTTGGCACCTGGCGCCAGAGGTTTTCAATTGTCTGAAGAGCTCCTCAGCGAGCTAGCAGGACAATACATAGGATCTGTTTGTCACCAAGAATCCCCATCCCCCCAATCATATGATGTGCTCCCCAGTGTGCTGTGGCAATATCCTCATGCCAAATCTCCAGTGCCTCTCAAAGCCCTAGGTCAATGTCAGACCACTGGGCAGGATCCTTGTCTTTGAGCTGAATTTGATTAGGAGCACGTTTTGTTGTAGGGGGTGAATCCACTGTGGCCATGAGTGCTTTAGCAATGTTGGGATTACAGCTGTCACAGCACTTGGATTCAGGGGGAGGTGGTCGACAACAGCAAATACAGCAGTACTCGTCACTTCCCTCTATCATATCAATACGTGTATCAGTATGGAATCAAAGAATTTGTTGTTTTTCAATCTTACCTTGAGGAATTGCAGGGTTAGCAAAAAATTGATTCCCAGCCATGTGGTGACATCCTGATCAAGGTGTAGAAGAGCACCACTGGTGAGCATTGATAAAGGCATCCATAACCTCTTCAACACTTCAGGTACACCTGTGTTGTGGCTTGGTAGGTCCTGAACCTTTGCTGGAAGCCACCTGCAGCTCTGACAATTTCAACCCAACCCCAGGCTTGACATCTAAGGTCTTGACATCATGGTTTGCATCCAGGCTCTTGTCAGCCTTTTGTTTCTTTGCAGCCTGTTGCTCTTGGTGCTTTTCCATTGCTGCCTGTAATTGCTTTTTTGTATCATCAAAATACTTTGATTCCACAATTAGGATGGCAATTGCAACTAGTGTGGCACTCTGTGCACATCTTCCAAATTGCTGAAACAGCATACAGAATCTAGAGGGGAGTTGAAACTGTACTACTAGCTCAATGTCAGGGATATCAATCCCCTAAATGCATTGGTGAATATAAGGCCAAAATAGCAGCAAAAATCAACATACCATGCCAGCCACATCAGTGCACACAATGCCAAAAATCTGACCCCCTTGTAAGTCTTTGAGTGCCTTCTCATTGAACTTGTGTGACACATCCAAATGAACCCAAACAATGCAATCCCAAAGCTCAGGGGGGAGACATGAGCAAAGGAATTTTCCAGCTTGTACACACAGCTCTCAAGTATTCATGAACAACATGAATTTTTGAGGGTGTGGAGACTCTGCAGTTAAGCCAAGGGGGATCAGGAATGCAACATCGAACAGAGACTGTGCTGAGTGTTGCATTTTGTGGACAACTGGAATAATATTTGGTCAATCATTTGGCTGTTGAATGATTTCTGGTTCATCATCTAGCCTTAGTGAAGACTTGAGCTGCTTGGTCATCTTCAGAGTGAGGGTTGCCAACAAAGCCAGGAAAGTTGTGTGTGGTATCCGATTATGAAGAATACACAATCACTGGTAAGCTGGCCAAAAACCACCCCAATCAAGTACACAGTGGGCCTTGTCAAAAACTACACATGTAACACACTCACAAAATTGAGGAGATTTCCAGAGGTAGGAGTTGAATTGGTTATCCTCATCCACATACTCTGGAGAAGCAATAACAAATCAATATTTGCCAGCAGAAATGTCCTAAAAAATATTCAAGTGTGTTCTATCATTCAAGCAAATCCTCAAATACCTTGAAAGCTTGGTTTGTGGCAGTCTCGGCTGTCAAGTTGATTGCTGTAACGCCCAGTCCCTCTAGTGCAAGATGAAGCGAGTGTTGGTTCCCTAGTAGCTGTAGTGGGCATATGAGAAGACAGCCTTCTGTTTGCCAGATGAATGGCATGAGGAAAGTAATCGATTTTCCAGAGCCAGTTGGAGAGATTAAGAAGGTATGCTTTCTTTCTAGTTGAAGTTGGCATGCCCGAGCTTGGAAATGACAAGGAGTGACATTAAATATTGATTCCGCATACGATATGATATTGCCTAAGGTAACAGACTGTTTCGGCCAAGGTATAGGCATAGCATAAATATATATTATAAGAGCATTAAGTACGCAGACAAAAGAGTGACTGAGAGATGACTGCGAGAGTCACATGTGGTGTTCCAAGGTGACACCGAGGTGACGCCCGAGCAGCCAAACTGTGCGCAAGCACAGGGTGAGGCCCTGGGTAAACACAAATAAACAGACAAGTGAAGCCCCAGTCGTTCGAGCACGAAGTCTTGAGTGAAAATGCCATAATGTTACCCTCCCCCCACGTGACTCGCCTTAGGCGTCTCGCTCGGACTCGCTTCCCTCTTCGCGCTACACTCTTTCTCCCTGTACCCCGGTGCAGGGTGTTGCCCGGTTCTTCTTCTTCGTGATCAGGCCGGGACCGCGCCTTGGCTCATTGTGAGACTGCTAGCGGTATACAAATAATAGATTTCATCATCATCTTGAGTGAAAAGAACCCTGTATTTTCCCTGACATCACGTGCTCAACGGCTGGGAAGGAGTCTAGTTTATAGTATGTTAAATTGATACAATCTTCGGAAATGAGATTGAAATCGGTTGGCACAGGAACCTCAGCAAGAGGGTGTAAAAACTGCGCCTATGCCAAAAAGGGCTGCACCGAGGAATGGCACAGATTTGGAAGGGAGGCTCCAGCGTCGGCAGTGGCCCTTCCGCATTCTATCTCTATGACCATTGCTCCATCTATAAAACCGCTCAGAGCTCGACTTGCTGAGCTGTGATTCACCACCCACATTCGATAATTTACTATGAACACACCAATGCCAGATACCCCAGTAGGGGGTGGGAAGCCGGGCCCTCGAAAGCTCATTGTGTGCGTTGATGGGACATCGAATCAATTTTCGGACAAGGTGAGTATCATTCGCAACATCAAACCTATACTCACTCAAGCTCGAATCACAAGAATACCAATGTCGTCGAGCTCTATAGCCGCATCACCAAAGATTCAACCCAGCTCACTTACTATAACAGTGGTGTTGGGACATACGCGCGGCCCTTCTGGTGGTCTCTCGAATACCAAAAACAGCAGCTAATGAGACGAGTCGATTTGGCCATTGCTTGGTAGGTTGTTGATTTGCAAAGCGGGGATTTGCCTAATGTTTGCCGGCAGAAACTTTGAAAAGGTCGTGCTTGGTGCATATCGTTGGTTGGCCGATCTTTATCAGCCAGGGGACCAAATATTTTTATTTGGTATGGACAAACCAGTCGTTGTCTGTCCGTAACTCATGTCATGCTTAGGGTTTTCACGGGGAGCATATCAAGTTCGGACACTTGCAGCAATGATACAAAAAGTATACACATATCACTGCCGGACATGACTTTATTCTAATTGGAAAGAACTAGGTTGGCCTTATTTATCCAGGGAACCAGGAGCAAATCCCATTGTAAGCCCACTACGCGAGCGCCACACATGCAAATCTGGACTAATGTCGCCACGGTTTCTAGCGCTTGGGCCATGTACTCCGGCAACGACCATAACTCATTGCAATTCAAACAAGCATTTTGCCGGGAGCAAGTAGATATACACTTTGTGGGTGTCTGGTACGTGGTATTCCTACCTTCGTGCTTGCTCTAGTCATAATGTCAAATAGGGATACTGTCGCATCAGTTGGAGTGTTGCCGAGAAAGCCGTTCCCACTGACCGACAAGTGCCAACACATAACTCACTTTCGCCACGCCCTTGCGCTTGATGAGCTCCGAGTCAAGTTTCTGCCCGAACACATCAACGATACTCCACGTGGCAACCACACTTTGAAAGAAGTCTGGTTTGCAGGGACACACTCTGATATGTAAGCACTCTCGACTGACAAGGTTATCATATCTGATTAAACCATGCTCAGTGGTGGAGGGAACAAATCAAACCCTACGTTGGATCGTGGGGGTGAGCCCCTGAAATGGATGATGGAGGAGGCCCAGGAGTGTGGTCTGTCTGTGCGCTTACACGACGTCAAGATCGGTGTCCCTCATGCTGAGGTCACCAACTCTATGCGCTGGAAATGGTGGATACTGGAGATACTTCCTATCTCTTGGAAAAAATATGCCCCAAACTATCATTTCACTGTGATGAGGCAAGTTTGTTTGTGTGCTTGAGTTGGCTCTCACTTGTTAACTGCTGAGTGAAGACGCCCGCACCTGATGAGACCTCGTGAAGTGCTCCCTCACCAGTCGATTCATTGGACTGTGGGAGCAAGTCTTGACAAGAGCGATGTCAACAAACCCACCAACTTGGGGAAGCAGTATCGCCCCGAGGCAAAGCCACTTGGATTCGATGGGGAAATAATTGAATGGGAGAACATGAGCATGGACGATCGTAGAATTGGGGAGCCTCGCTGGGAAGACGAGTACGAATTCAGACGCCTGGTAAATATACTCAAGGCTGAACCCAAGTCAGCCCGCTCCTCCTGGTTCTCTCATCTTTATGACTATGCTTGCGGGCAGAATAGTGTGTAATCTTTCTTCTTAGTGACATTAACTCGCTCAACATATTTCACGCACTAGGTCATGGCAAACCAGAGGTAATATGGGCATACGGTGGACCCCAGTTTCTTCAGAGGATATTTAGATTATACGGGAACGACCCAAAAACGACACAGCTGACCCGTCTCATCATTGGTTTTGGTCGGGAAACTCAAATTTAGTACGTCTATCGTACTGAGTGCGTGTTCTAGACCACACTTTGCCATGGAGCGGGCTTGAAGGTGCACGCGCGCTTGAGGAGCGCAATCAAAATGAGAAAAAAGAGCAAGGTGAGATTGAATAATCCACTCGTTGGATCGAGGTTATTTATATTATTTAGACACGGCCAAACGTTTGGAGGAAATGATCATACCCCGTGTTGGTCTACTACTCGCACAGTGGGTAACTGATCCCCGAAAATGTGTGTACGACACAGTTTTGCTCTACGATCATCCTATTTGACACTTTGTTTAGCTGGCGATGAATCCGAGTCTGATTCAGGATCGGAGCTGGATTCGGAGTCCCTAGTTGACTCCAAGGCTCCAAAGCAAAGCCACTGGGGTTGGATCCTTAGTCTTTTTAAGTCAGGGGCTTCGGATGTTGGCGAGACTGACCCTGTCGGCAGTAAGTATGCCCTTTGAAGGCACACACCTGGTTGCTCATTCAAGACATAGCGCAATGGAATTTGGATCGTGTCCCCAAGGATGAACGTTCGATTGCTTTAGCCCACGCGGTCGTTGATTTGGTACTGGATTTGACAAAAACAAGTATGCATCCTACTTGTTTTTAGCAGGACGACCATCCTGATAATTGGTACAATTATTAGAATATGTCTCTGTACTTGAACGAGCGAGCAGCAGGCTCGCTACTGTGATGGCGGGGTTGATAGCTGACCTGACCAACATTGATGAGGATAATATAATCGAGAGCGCTGAGGATTGGGAGGCGGATAAAGCAGGTATGGCCCACTGCTGATCACGACTTGAGTCCTCAAACTGATTGCGACGACTTTAGCATTTGCGGAGGCAGTCCTGAATGTGGTGGATGCTCTCTTTAAATATGGTAAGGACAGCTATTTGTGTAGTGTTCGGAGGAGTGACATAAAACTTGTCTTCATATAGATGCTTCAAGGAAGTCATTCTATGAGGGAAAAACTGGACGCAAGCTTCAACCTTTGATCAGGGCTCGTCGCACCTATCTAAAGATGGGATTGCAATCAATACGGACTGTAGCACTGTTGAGTCTAGACGGTAAGTCATTATTTAAATGTTGGATGAATCGAACGTCTATTCAGCTATTCTCATCAAACAGATTACTGCGGAGCGGATATAGCTGATTCTGAAGTCATCCAAGAGCTTATTGCGATCGTGGGCGACTATCAAGAACTTCAGGACCGACAGGCGGAGCCAATATTCAACGAAGCCCTTACGGTCATGGCCACCCTATCTAGGCATTGTGAGATATTTGTGTCTGGAGCTTTCCATTCCGGAAACTAATCGCAATACCAGCTTGGTGCGCTTTGGCCTTGACCGAGGAGAAGAATTTGAACGTCTTGATCAAGCTGCTCGAACGCCAAGCTTGCGTCAACGACGTACTGCGAATTCTTGGTAATAGTTCAAAAGAGCGTGAGTTTTTCGCTTGGATGTTAGCCGTGGCTAGTATTGACACATAAACAGACCCTGACCAGTTTTTCCCGGAGCACGTTAGAGCTCTCGCTCCATTCATGCGCCAGAATAACGATGCCATTTTCACTCTTGCAAATATCCTGCGTGAACGTAGGTCACTCGAATCATGTATTACTGATTTGAACCCACTGAATCTCGTCCCAGCTGGCAGGTCGTATTGTACAGACTTTCTCAACGAGTACAGCCAGGAAGGAGTTGTGAGCACATCCATCGAGCTGCTGCAGCACACGGAATGCAGTACTGTCCTCCTTGCAAGCCGCTTGCTAAGGAATTTAGTGTTTCAAGGTGCGCTGCAAAGTCACTATTTAGTCAGTTGGCTTACCCCCTATGCAGCGGAGGTGCTCAAAAGTTCACCAGATGAGCCTCAGGAAATAAACCTTCCTTTTGTGGAGTTGGCTCGAGCTCTTTCGGATGCGCTCAAGTCTCCCCAATCTAACGATCTCGTTGAGGATCTTCTAGCGACTGACATGCGGGTTACGCTACAAGGTGAGTTCCTTTTGTCTAAGAACGAGCCTAGCTAACCATTCTGCCTGGATAGAACCAATACCAGACGACCATTTTGCCGTGCTAGAATCATTGGCGTCAAAGAATTCCACAAGGCGATCTTGGCGGCGTCAGCCGGAGCGGCGCACGGTAAGTCATTTTCAGTTTTGCAAATGGCAAGATTTAAACTACGACCATGTTCCTATGTGATATAAGATAAAAATCGTTGGGAACGTGTTGATCAATATGTCCCTACCTTGGTCCAGATGCTCGGCCCTGAAGATAGGTCTTTCCTGAAAGCATCAATGGAAGTCCTTACGGTTCTTGTGAAACAAGGTATGCTTGATTCAGAAGCATCACTACGCACATCTAAACGTGGGTGCTCTTGTACTAGGTTACATCCTACCAGACCCATATTTGAAAGATGCAGCCAGTCGTGTGGCTCTTGTAGTTCGGTCAGTCTATGCAAGCACTGGAATCACCTCGACTGGTATGTTGTGACCTTGTACAGCTGTGCGACATAGTACTCACAGGGGTTACTCAAGGCCAGAGGATTATTACCATCGCTGCTTTCAACTTGACCGAAGCTCTGTGCAGTAGCTGTAAGGGTGACCTAATGATGGATGGTTACACGATGCTAAATATACACAATCTATAGCATTGACTCGGAGCTGTGTGATTGATTCGGGCATCCTGAAGGCTGCAATATTAAGCCGGGGAAATCCTGGAGGCTATAATTGGCTTAGGATCGAAGATCACGAAAAGGCTATGATGTTGCGTCTTGGACAATACGGTAAGCTAGCGAATTCATTCTTAATGAGTATGAGACCTGAAGTCGATTGTCCAGATGACCTGGCTGTGCACATTCAGTCTTTACGGAGAGAAGCGAAAAGTGCGTGTGATTCGGCGTCTAGATGAGGTTCGCTAAAATTCTTTTGCAGAATCCGAAATTGAGAGAGAAAAATGGCGCAAACATAATTACGAAGATCATGCAGAATTGCCAGATGAAACTACTCCTCTCATAGCCAGACGCTAAGATTCAGTCTTGTCGTTTCTCATGCTCCATTTGTCCCGCAGCTCTGCAGAATTTAATACGATCCCTGGTTTTTACTCATGTGCTTCGCGTGAGGGGGGGAGCATAATACACGAATTCGGGACGAAACGGTCTGTCAGCCTTTTAAATATCTGATAACGGTAGGGCCGTAAAGTGATACGCCCATCGCTCGGCTGGCAAATTCATCCTATTACCTGCAGCCCCGAAATGTGCATTGGTGAGAAAGTTATGTTGATCGACCAAGTGGCGCACACTAAGTGATAAACCATGACTTATTCCCTACCCTTCCTTATATCTCCACACCCGTTTTACCGTCGCAAATTGAAGCGTACAAAACCAGCACTTTGCGACAAGCACCACAGACTGAACACTCAAATTCACTCATTTAGTCGCCTCGTAAGACCGATTGATACCCATTTTGCTTGTCCGGAGCGCATATATGAACCCCCGCCAGCCGCCTTGTGCTAAGCATCAACGGCGCTTGAAGCAAGATCACGTGCTGGCTCTGCTTCTCGCTTGTGCTATTCGCACAGCCCACAGTCTCGTCATGCGCCGACTGCCATCGCGTCTCGGCGCCCCGGTTTCCAGCAACGGCTTTTCATCGATAGGTTCAAACGCCCCGTCTTATCTGCGTTGTGTCGACTTGGGCAGAAGAGACGACATTCTAAAAATAGCAGAATGTATTCGCCTGTCCCTTGTCAACCCCAACGCCCCAGAGGCGTGCGAGGCCAGAGTAGCCGAGGATCGATCGCGCTTGTGGTTGTGTCCACGATGACTGTTGGTTTACGTTCACCGAAGGTGTTCGTGACTACGGATCGTGGTTCTCGAGTTGCTCTTTGCCGTCGGTTCGTCTCATCCGCGAGATTTCGAGAAATTTGGATCAATAATTACCCCTAGGTACTCCTATTCCCACGACTCTTTGCGGAATAGCCTGATCCCTCTGGCCTATTCTCGTGCTTCTCGTGCTTCGAATATAGGATGAATAACTGGTGCTTCCGACCCCGCACCGAGGCTGAGCTGGTCCTTTCTTTGAAGCCCGGAGACCTTTATGAGAGTAACCAGCCTGCCTTTGGCTTATAGCGCCCCTCGATAATTCTCTTCATACCGTTGACTTGAAAATATGAATCCACAAGAAGATATAGGAATAAAGGAAACCCATGTTCATATCGAGGGCACGGATGAGAAATCCGAATCTCCCAGCGAGTAAGAGACCTTATTCTCCAATTCGGTTCGTTCCCCTCAACCCATCATTTTAGACATATCTCCGATGATCCACTTGTGCAGGCGGTCGTGAGGCAAACCGAAGGCTGGTCTGGAAACTTGATAAACGGATCGTTCCTTCAACTGCAACTATCTGGCTCCTATGCTATCTTGATCGGTGAATTCACATTTTCCTTCTGAAAACTGTTCCTGATCGTAGGTATCCTCAGATCGAACATCGTGAGTCTATGCGCCTTGCATGAAACCAACGACTCATGTCTATTGAAAGGGAAATGCGAAACTCTTGAATGAGAACAAAGGGAACTCTTTGATGCAGACGTTACATCTCAGGTGAGCCGATCCAGGTTCCAGCATATGAGATTGGTTAATGACGTATTGGGCAAGCAACTGGCAATACACTATCGCACTCATGGTAGCTTGCATTATCAGTTTGGAATCTTGGTCCTCATATTAATCCCGTTAGGTGTTCCTCAATGCATACATCATCTTCGAAGTACCATCCAACTACTGTCTCAAGCTAGTTCGACCTTCGGTAAACAGACAAAACTAAATTGATGATATCAGCAACTTACTTATCGCATAGCGTTGGATCGCATTTCTGATGTTCTGTTGGGGAACCTTAACTATTTGTTTAGGAGCCGTTCATTCGTACGGGAGTTTAACTGCAGTCAGATTTTTATTGGGTGCCTTTGATGCGTAAGTGTCATATAAGCAAGTCGCATCAATCGATTAACAGGATATCATAGCGGCCTGTTCCCGGGGCTGGTATATTTTTTCACATTTTGGTATCGGCCAGAGGAACGATCACTGAGAGTGGCATTTGTACTTGCCTCTTCCGCGCTTGCTGGCGAGTTAGCAGATGTAATTCACTTTAAGTCTTCTGACTCGTTAAATCTAGGGGCAACCGGTGGTTTAATCGCATACGGCATTGGGCATATGAATCAAACTGGGGGTCTCGAAGGCTGGAGATGGCTGTTCATCCTCGAAGGTAGGTCGAATCCCCCCGAAATGTGACATTCACACTTAGCAGCCTGCAAAATCCAGGTATTCCCAGCGTTCTTAGCTCTGTTCTGGTTTGGCTCTTCCTCCCAGACTTCCCCGAAACCTCAAAGTGGCTCACCCCCAAAGAACGTGAACGAGCCACTACACGCCTAGAAGGCGTGGGTTCTTTTCAGTGCGTCACTTGACAGCTATTTACTTTAGCCAAGGTCAACTCATTGAATCCTCCATGGTATAGCCGATCTGCAGTCACCTGGGCGGAAGCGAAACATACTTTATTCGGATGGCGCGTCTGGGTTCATGCACTTGCCTATTTAACCGTTGCTGTGCCATTTAGCTCGATTTCGTTATTCTCGCCACCATCGTCGCTGGACTTGGCTATAAAAACCTTAATGCCCAGCTGTTCACCGCTCGTGAGTATTTGTTCGTGAGTGACTCCAATCGCACATTTCGATTGACTTCATCATAGCTCCATATGCGTGCGCATACGTATGCACCCTGTTCTTCTCTTGGCTCGCGGACTCTCGGAATCAGCGCTGCGCTGTTTCCGCAGTGTCTATGCTGGTGGCTTCGTTTGCATTCCTTGCTCAGGCTTTACTCCCGGATCATGCTTTCCGCGCTAGATTTGGGTTGTTGTGCGTCGCCGCGTCTGGCACATTTAGTTGCATTCGTAAGCCCTGTCTCCAAAACATTGGCTACGACTCTGATCGCATCTAATATTGCAGCTCCACTTTTGGGACTCTTGTCATCAAACATTCATGGGTCTGGAGCTGTTGGTTTAGCTATCGCCATTAATGTTTCTATGGGAGGTTCGTCTGATAGATTTTTTTTTTCTAATCCAACCATTCAAATCGATGCTTGTAGGCGCCGGTCAGATCATAGGGGTTTGGATATACAAAGCGAGTGAGAAGCCTGGGTACATTACCGGTAAGCTGGTACGGATTGTAGAACAATTTGATGCGTTAAATGCTGGTTCATAGGTCACATGACGAATTTTGCTATACTACTTTTTGGCAGCGTGGTTGTATGCGGGCTCAGGTACTATTATGTAACCAAGAATCGTGCCATGGCACCTGGTGAGCAGAAATGGGCGATCTGAAGGTGCTGTTGGGCAAGATGTTGGGCGTGTGTGCGGCTCCGGTGTATTGTAGTGCGTGCCCGGCAATATTTATCTCACCAATTTTTATTATGCGTCTGCATCGCGCGAGTGTTTTCATTTGGTATACGCTAGCCATTCATATTAGCGATTTGAGATTGAACTTCCCTTGTACACCTTTCGTTCCGTTTCCGACCATTCAATCTCAGAGTTATTATAGGGCTTTAATCACATATCGTTTATCTCGGTGTTTCTGGCCCCACGGCTCTTGGCGGCATTAATTCTTGCCTCGTCGGGTATTTTTGGTGCTTCTCCGCCTTCGATTGTGGCTTAGATAAGCTCATTCCTTCTGTCACAGATCTAAAAATCAAGAGCTTTTATAGGCAAATAGCCGGTCTATGCCCGCCTTATAATCCCCCTCCATCATTCTGTTCGATCCATCGTCTTGCGAATATGACCCCCCAAGAAGATTCAGGAAAAAAGGACGCAAGTATTCACATTGAGGACAGAGACTCTGTACGAAGTCAGCGTCCATAAAACTTGGATGCGGGCAAAAAAATATGGACGAAAGTCGATTTGTCCACTTTCAAAATTAATTGGATTTGGTAGAAGTGTCCCATTTACACTTCGCAGCCGTTTGAGAGGGTGAGTCATGTGTATGTACAAAAATTTATAGATGTTTTATCCAAAATAATGATACTATAAGCACAGAAAGAAGTGGGTCTAAGAAAGTTACACGAAAGAAAAAAAAACAGATAAGAAACTCAAAACAGAAATGGTTGTTCAAGCTGAACTACAAGCGAATGTTCAAGACACAAAAGTTGAGCCAAAGGCTTAAGAAACCTCCAATAAAAAAGGGTTGGGAGGAAACAAGAAAGTGGCCAAGGAGCCAGTAGAGTATGGCGGTCTCCCACAGGCGAACTCTCGACAGCGCTGTTCAACAAACGTTGGCCCATGTTTTTGATACGTGAGTGGACTGCTTACCGAGTTCATAACCCTAGATATGCATTATGGACACATCAGCGGCAACCGACTCGACATCACGGTCAACTTGGCTTGCCGATCCGATGCCACGATCAGCGCGGCGTCCAATCCGTCGCTCGATCCGATGGAAAGCCTCCCTCCTATGAGCGAGGAGGGTTGTCCTCCTCCCTTCGGCCACGACTTCCATGTCTTCGGACGCGGGAAGGCCAGCATTGATGGCGCTCGCACGCGTGGCGGCGATGCGTTCGATCGTTTTCTCAAGGTCCTTGAGAGTGATTGAGTCGTCGCCGGTCCGGTTAGCCACAGCCTGAATAGCTGCACGAAGCTGCTCGACGCTGATCATTGAGCCGCAATCGTTGCGGACATGACGGCGATGCAAACCGACCCGAAACGTTTCAAAGCAGCCGTTGCAGGTGCGAACGCGAGGGGGTGGAGGAGGGGGGTTATGTTCACTGGAATGCAGATCAGCGATAGACAATGCGAGCGAAGACTGAGACTTGCTTCGTCAAATTTTGCATAGTTTTGTAGAAGCGATTAAGTACTCAAGAGTGACTTGATCGAGCAGCCTCGCCCACAGCTGTTTTAAGCGCAAGGTACATTCATTTCAACGTGGGTAAGCCGGACGAAAATGACGACAGACAACAATGACGCACTCACAAGACGGCCCACTTGCTCCACCAGCGCCGATCCGCCGTCTGTCCCACAGAAACGGGAACTCTTGACAATCTTAGTTGAAACAGCAGTCAGTGACTATGTAGGCCAAACAATGACGCAGGGTGCGAGATGGGGGTCTGACGCCACAAGATGCTGGAACATAATCAATTTAGTGGACTCGAAGCACGTAAAGCGCATGTAGGATAACCTACCTGTAAGTCCGCACCATTGACAGCCAGGCAAAGCACAAAAAACTTGCCATTTTATGCTCGGAAGACAGGCCCTCAAGGCAGTCTAAAACGATTCTCTCTCGATAATCTACAGCTGTTTGACAGGGTGGAGTACGGGCATGTTTGGCTGCCCAGGGAGCGAGACAATCGTCGGGTGCGTTTAGTTCGGTGGCGGCGAACTGAGGTTGACGCCGCCAGGGTACATGTTGTGGTTGAGGACAGGTAGCTGCGGAGCGTCATGTGACTATGTGACGTCGCTCCATCAAATCACGGGGACTTTACTTTATTTGGTAACTATTAGCGCCCATCTCGAGTCCAAAAGATTGCGGCTGCTCCACCCATAAGTTTATGGGCACCCGATCAACTTCTGTTGTGCGATCTACACAAGAACCGAGCGGCGAGGTGATAATAATGTAAATTGAATATAATTTACCAAAAACTACTGCCTGAACGTCAAAGTCTGCAGTAATGAAATCATCCGATCTTATAGGTGCAAAATAGTACGTCATAAGAGAGCGGTAGCGTCATCCAGAAATATTCCCCACAGTGTCCACAAAACGGCCCAGATGTTTTGTCCTCTTAAAACTGGACAACAAATCCAAATATTGTTGTACGATGTTGTATGCAGCAATTGAATTGTATAATTTTATTTGGACGAAACATCATAGCTAGAACTAATACTTGTGTCGTCCGAAAAGATCTTGGACGATATATACAGAAAGTGACCCATATGGTATACTCACTTTAATCCAGCTCGTAGAGTTAATTAATTTTAGACGGAGCACACAGATTGTGGCTAGTTCGATTGTCTACTTAGATTTGAGCAAAACAACACATTTATATTCAAGTGAAATAGCAACATGATAGCATACGGTACTAGGACATTAAACACAACTGTAGTATTATAGAAAGGAATGGGATGACGATATAGACAGTGATCTGGAATGAATGTGATAGCGCTAGAACCAGATATATTAGCTTCGTATCATTGCAAACACAAACACCATATGTACCGTTAGTCAATCGTGCGCAACCAAATCTTCAAGAATGTCGAGTCGGCCAACGATCGTTTCACGATCAACAATATATGAGGCTGGTTCGGGGATAGGTACCGTAAATCGTCCAACAAGGCATGCAATGTCGTTCACGTCGATGATTTCAGTGTTAGCTAGATTGCCACTGGATAGCTTGTATTGCACCAGGTTTGCGCCGCACTCTTGAACACGTTTGAGGTGAGGAATGGGCGAAACCAGTGCAAGTGCAAGGGGGCGAAGTTGGGGGACGTTGCGATGGGCAGCTGTGAGGATTTCCTGTAAGAAGTTAGTGTCAATTATGATAAAGCGCTCAGCTCGGCCGTAGCCCCAGTCTGCCTCTCTGAGGACTTGCGGCCGGACGCGATCCCACTGATAACGACCGAGTCGAGTCTCATACTAATCAAATGTGTGATTAGCTAGTCTGCCTGAAAATTATCGCTCTAAACCTACCTTGATGAAAGACGCATTACGCGTGGCCCGATCACTCGTTGAACAAAGGGCATGCGAACGAATGAGATCTCCTCCCCCGTTCTCGTCAACCTGTTGCATTCGACCCCAATGAACAAACTGACGCCTGACAATGGCCTGGCCTACGACAGCGGGGTCGATCCCCAAGTAAGCAGCAAGGTATGAGGTCACCTTCCTCTGTGTGTCACGGTCGAGGGGCTCCGTTCGCCGCGGCTGGGCAAAGACAACATTGGGGTGGCCGTCATATTTTGTACCAGAAACAATCGTAATACGTCGACGGCTGATATTGAGATGCTCGCGCAGGCCGTAAATCAGCTTAAGCTGGGCAAGCTGGGCGATCTGGAGCACTCGGCGGTTGAGCGACGCGTAAGGGAAGCGCTTGTTTTTGTTCGCACGAGACAGTGACCCACAATAACGTTCCATCGGGAACGCCCAATAGCACCAGACTGGGCCCATTGTCTCAATGTCATCTGCAATGTGGAGCAAAGCATGGAGGGGAAGGGTACAGGCACGAATACGGTCCCGCGATCCCTGATGGTAGAGTCTTAGGGAGAGAGATATGTGTTAGCTTATTCAAATCGCGTAACCAGTACAAAACTTAAATAAACTCACGTTTCGTATTTTCTCACCCAGCGAGCAAACCCACTACGTATTTGTTCCACATCGGCGTGTGTGATAGAAAGCGAGCAACATTTTCCAATCAGCTTGACAAGATCAATAAAGTGTCGATAATAAGAGTCGCTGTTGAACTGCCTACGTAGTAACCCAGGTGCGAGTAGGGTTGCAAAGAGGAGGGTGCTTTCCGAGGTCACCTCAGACCGGTTCTTGGCGATGTTGGGGACTCGACAGCCAAATCGAGCAGGGATTGTATTTCCACTCTTCGCGCACACCTCGCCTAGTGCTGACCAGACTGTTTTGTCGAACAGGTAGTTGTCATACTCGCTTCCGAATGTGCTGTATTTGTCGGATCGGGTCCAGAGCGAGATCAGGGTTGGGATGAGATTTTCGAACATGACATGCATAAAGTCATGTGGAAAGGAACCAGGGAAGCTGAGGGAGCCAAGCCGTGCCAGGCTCGATAGTCCATTGATTCCAGTTGAACGGGAACGTCGCTCTTCTTCAGCGTTGGTCTTGGAGTTCTCGACATGAAGCGCTTCACGCAGAAACTCGATGTGGGTTCGCCGTGGCAGGTTGAGTGGGTCATACAAACGGGGACCTTCGTCATGAGCAGCATATGGACGAGACAAGGGAACATAGTTGGTTGTTGAACCGGCTGCGCGAATTCCAATAATCTTGCATGCGCGACATGGATGTTTTCCGTTAACTCCCTTCATGCACATCATTTTGGCAACAGCGGGCATATCACCAAAGCAGGCAATGAGGTGGGCGCGAAGACAAAATGGGCGCATCTGCACACCGTCGAAGGCGGGTACACCACGAGCAAGTTGTTCTAGTTCATCCACCAGCGGCTCAAAGAATGTATCGAGTTCTGTTGGCTCGTTAGGCCCAGGGATAACGCCAAGACACAAAAGATTCTCAAGGCGGTGTCGGATGGTAGGATCGAGATTGTAGTTAAAAACGACTAACGGCCAACAGGTTTTCTTGCGGGTTTTGAATGGGCCGACTCCATCTGCAGAAAGGCCAAGAGCGACATCGGTAGGTAACGAGAAATACCGGTGGTCCAAGGGTTTACCACGCACTCTGACGCGCCGTCGCAGTAGCCAAGCAAAGTGCTGACCATCGAAGATGTCGGAGAGAGCATTGAGGCGCGGCTGGCGTCGAGCTCGATAACCAAGTAAATGAGCAGTCTCCGGGTCCCGGTACATGTTCACTAGTCGAGGGATGAGGGGGATGTAGAGGAATTGACGACGTGCTCGAACGCCAGTCCGAGAGCGCCTATCCCATTTGTAGCGAAAAGCTCCGCAGCGAGGACACTCCAGGCTGGTTTTGTAAGGGCCAGTATACGCAACACAAGTGTTGATACAGCAATCAATGCGTACACCCTTTATCCCAGTAAGCTGAGCAATGCGTGAAGTGTACTCGCTCTCATCTGGGAATCCGTCCAGGCGGCCAGGGAAAGCATGCGGGATGGAGTCGTAGGCATAGCCTGTGGCATCAATGGTAACTTTGTAGTTGAACGCCTCTGCTACCAGCATGTCCTCGGGCGATAGTTTAAATCCTAGCCGCTGATCAGCCTTTGAGCCTATGGTAGCTGCACAAACATACGTACCTCCGTCTCTGGCAATCTCCTCTTGTGTTCGCATGCGAGCAATATCCTCAGCCGAGAGGCCCTTGAGCCACGGCTGTGCCTCATAGAGTGCAGCAAGTGGATCGTCTGCGTCACTGGGACGGCCGGGGATGGGGGATGGAAGCCGGCTTGATGGGCCAGCGCCGGGAGTGTCAAGCTGGAAGTCGGGGTGGCGAAAACGCGCATCCTGGCTACGAGATCGAGATCGAGATCGAGACCGTGACCGAATCCGAGATGGAGACTTGCGGCGTTTGTGAGACCCCCGCTTCTTGTGGTGTTTGCACGGTCGTTTGGATGCCTCAGACGGTTCGGGGGATGGAGAAGGAGAGATAGGTTGGGGTCGCTTATTGCCTTGGGGGCGGACAGAAGCACAAGGGGCATATCCATGTTGGATGGCTTGCTCAGCACAACGAACAAGCTTGTTCTTTCGGCGCTCGCTACCAGGGCATCCAATACGAATATGGCGCCGAACAGTCTTGCGCGACAAGTCCTTCTGGCATTCAGGACAGACAAGTGTGTAGCCCGAGGCCATGGCTAATGGCAAGTTTATTAGCATATCGCCCTCTGAAAAGAAAATAGAATAGAACTGAGAAATAGACAACATACCTGAAAGCTACAGTAGTGCACGCTATGGGTTGAACCGAGCGTTTCGAGAACTTGGGCATCCTTGGCAAAGATTTATCTAGAGGTAAAATTAGTTAGATTTTTCGTGGAGTGCAAACACAACTTACCGGCAGGCTTCATCATGAAACACGGCGAGCCAACTGCCAACGCTGAAAGGTCGTAGAATGTGGCAGGAGACTAAACACAAACAATGACGAGGAGATGTCCAAAGGAATGCAATCGAGGACGTGACCACACCCTCCTCGATCGCACATCGACCAGTTATTTGGCTCAAAAATGGTTAGCAGCTACATGACATGTATGCATAGAGACTTATCTTTTCTCAATGTGTTGCTCGTGCATGAGGTGGGAGAGGCGAGTCTGTGCAAGTGACATACAGCCAGGTTGGTTGAGTAAGGCGCATACGATCTGTTGCTACAAGTGGGCATCAGTTTATTGCAGTTTGGACTCATGGTGTACAAGACTCACAATCTAGCTCAGCAAGAGCTCCACTTCATTTGTCGCGAAAGTGTTGGAGAAGTGCAGTTGGGGTGGCGTAGAACACTAGATCCAAATATTATTGCTCAGATGATAAATTAAATTATGAGTAAATTGTCCAAAAGTTTGGAGCCTTGGGCCAGTGACGTGGTGTGGGCGTGGGCACAGGGCGGGGGATGGTCGTCGAGTAAACGCCAAGTCATGCCGTCATGTGACCAATTGCATCCTCCGATGCTCAGTTGGTTCACGCCACTGACGTCATTGACCGGATGCAAATGTCAAGCACTGCTCCACCCAATTCAGACCCTGCCAACCACCATGATGCGACTCGTCGACTCACCACATTTCTTGTTCTCCTTGTGCACCCCCGCCCACTCCCCCATCCCGAACGCGATTCTTGACAGCAGCCCAACTACCTGCCTTTGCCGTTCTTCTGTTTATTTTTCTCTCTCTATCTGCTATGGCTCAGCCTGCTGCTAAGAAGGGCAAAGGCAAGGGCAAGAAACGCGCACGCCCGGCCTCCGACTCCGACTCCGACCCCAATGCCCAGATTGATGCGGCAGTGAGCAAGATGCTCAAAAAGTCTCGCAAGGAGAAGAAGAAGAAAGCACCTGCGCCTGCATTACAAACAATGAAGACTCATCCGAATCTGAATCCGAACCCGAATCTGAATCTGACTCGTCAGACGATGAGCTTGCTCGGCTTCGCAGTACGTCCTTTTTTCTCTTGTTCTCTCGTTTCTCTCCATAGGTGGTGCGGCTCATGAATGACTTGTTTAGCCGAGAACGCTATGCTTCGCGCTGAGCGTGACAACCAATCTAACGGCCAGGGGAGTGGACCTACCCCCAATGTCTCTGGATCTGGGTCAACATCGGCCAGCCCCACACGTATCCCGCTGCCCGACAAGAAGACCAAAATCAATGCGAAGCAGTGGCGCCTGCTTTTCGGTTGGGATGAGAACAAAGGGCCATGGCTTCAGTGTCGGGTATGCATATTTGCTCTTTTTCCGTCTTGCCATTCTCTAACTTGACGGACAGGCTTACACGCGAAGGGCTGTAAATCGAGCCCCGTTGGATATGACGAAAACTTGGAAGCAGCAAGACCCAGCTGACGTTAGTGCGGCCGTTGCTTTGGTGAGTCTTACAATTTTATTTTTTCGATCTGGACTAACTTTCCAGCAGTTAGTCAAGCGTGTTCCCGAGCTCGAGTCTTTTGAAAAGAACTGGGGCGCTCTGCAACTCGTCCAAGAGACATTCAATCATATGCGGTCGACATTCCTTGCTAACGGACTTTCGTCTGACGACGATGGGGCGACAAGGCCGAAGAAGGGAGCAAAGAAGAAGGGAGATCAAGACAAGGAGCAGGCTGAGCCTCCCAAGAAGAAGTTGATCGAGCCTGGTGGTAAGCCCATCGACGATGGTGACAAGTCTGTCAACACCATCAACAAGTCCGTCGACGCCAGCAACAAATCGACCTTCAGCGGCAAAACGTTGATCAACGAGGACGACCAGTCGACTGAAGGGGGCGATTCGTCGAATGAGGATCCACCGACCGACGAGAATTCGACTGACGGGGAGAGGGACGAAGATGTCGCGTCGGCGAAACGTAAAGGTGCGTTGCTTGTCTATTTGTGACAATGTCCTGCTCACGCCGCTCTGGTAGCCCCGAAGAATACCAAGGCTATGGACAAAAGCAGTATGTTGTACCAAAAATTGTCTGTTCGTGTTACTTACCATTATTGTAGGACCGCCGTCACCGAGGCCATCTCACTCTCCTTCCAAGGCCAATGCTTCTGCTTCCCACGCTCTCAGATTTCAGCGCGATATCACCGGCACGCCTGGCTCGCAACGCCAGTTGCAGTCGCCACCTTCTGGCCGGTTGCGCAACAACGCCTCCAACCAGCAAGATCTTCGCCGTCCGTCGGTTCCCGAAGTCTTGCCTGCCAGCAAGTCCTCTCTGGGTGGACCAAACGAAGACGAAAACGCTGGCACTGCAGACAAGGAGCGTGCTCGCGACGATCCTGACTCGCCGGGCATAGGTGCTCGTTCCACCACCGAAGCAGCTGCCCTTGCTGCCATCAATGGTGGGGTGCCCGTTCCCGACAAGTCCAAGGAGCGGCCCAAGAGGTCGAACAAACCAGGTGCTCCGAAAAGCAAAGTCTCGCCTCCAAAGCCCACTGCGACATCCCAGAAGAAGACTCACGCGAAGAGTGGTGCCAATGACGAGGATGACGAGGACGAGGGTGACGAGGACAAGGGTGACGAGGACGAGGACGAGGACGAGGGTGACGAGGACGAGGATGAGGGGAGGGGGAGGAACGGGGCGAGGGGGACGGACAGAACAAAGGGGACGAGCAGGACGAGGAGGAGCCTGGTTCATCAAAGCCGAAGCCGAAGCCGAAGCCGAAGCCGAAACAACCTCAGCTCCCAGCTAGGGAGGCCCTTCCCCGTAAGTCCAAGACTCAGAGCAAAGCGCCCTCGGCCAGTGTCGCTCCCACACGGACGAAACGGAAGGCGGGAGGTGATGAGGAGGCAGGCGGGAGAAAACGCTCGAAGCAGGGTAAGTCGAACTATATTGGGCGCGGTTTGTGTAACGCCAAGGCTAATTGCATTAACCGTGATAGAGAGCTCAACCCCGGCTAAGAAGAGGATGGCGAAGGGGGGTTGACGGCGTACCATCTGTCTGACTCGTCGAAGGATGTGTTCTTGATGTCGTCAGCATCACCTGGCTTCCTTGGATTGGACAGACATTCGGAGTACGAGGTGTTCGACTGACGAAAATCCCGAGAATGATACCTGCTCTGACACACGTGCCCGATTCCATTTGTATATTCTACCATGTTCTGCCTGATATACGTTACTCATTGTTCTGTCGAAATGTACATAATTAAAATGCTCAAACACCAATAATTATCTTGCCCTTCGTGAACGAAACAAAGATCAAATATTTTTGAGCTTTTTGAGTCTCAAGTGATATGGTACATGCGTCTACATTTTTGCAGGCTCGACATACACCCAGAAATGGTCGAAACACTCATAATAGCCCTGGACAAAATGCATATAAAAATATAGCTCCAATGACACCGGATGACAAAAACACGACTGAACAAAACGTCCATAAAGTGGCCGCTCTAAAACATCCATAAATATTTTGGTTATTAAATATATGCGCTTCGTCCACTAATTCTGTCTCTCAGGGTAGAATTGCTGGACGATTCAGACGAAAATTGCGTCCAAGTATTCTGGACGTTTCAAGTGATCAGAGAGATGAGAAAGCTAGACATCCTGGCGAGTAAGGCGAGGTCCTACCCCATAGAAACCGCCCTCCTAAACAGTTCGTCTAGTTGTATCGACGCAGATGATCAATTAATACAAGAGGATCGCGAGGCCAGCCGAAGGCTCCTCTGGAAGCTCGATAAGCGTATTGTTCCTTCATCCGCAATTATATATCTTCTATGTTATCTGGATCGGTGAGAGCATGTATCCCTGGGCTTGGCTGTTCTTGGCTTTAACAATTCTTAGATCAAATATCGTAAGTGTCGATACGGTACACAGGACCAACGGCTTATATATCTCGATAGGGTAACGCGAAGCTCCTCAATGATAACCAAGGAAATTCTTTGCTCCAGACATTACGCCTTAGGTGAGTGAATTCGAACGTTCGGCTCGCGAAGTTGCTTTTTGACACTTTCGGCAAGTAACTGGCAATACACTATAGCACTTATGGTAGTTTAAATAGTCGGTCTTGAACCACGAAACTTAGATGAACACCACTAGGCATTTCTCATTGCGTACATCATCTTCGAAGTACCGTCCAACTATTGTCTCAAGCTAGTTCGGCCTTCGGTGAGTAGACCATCATTCTGTTCGCATGGTGAAAATATTCTGATCACTTGCTTGCTGTAGCGCTGGATTGCATTTCTGATGTTTTCTTGGGGTGCTCTAACCGTTTCGTTGGGCGGGGTTCATTCGTACGGAAGCTTGACGGCTGCCAGATTTTTGTTAGGTACCTTTGAGGCGTGCGTACCACATAAGTGAACCCCCAAAACAACCGGTTGAAATTATTCCATAGTGGCTTGTTTCCAGGACTGGTATACTTCTTTACTTTCTGGTATCGACCAGAAGAACGATCGTTGAGAGTTGCGCTCGTACTCGCTTCCTCTACGCTTGCGGGTAAGTCTATGGCTATTCATTCTCCCTAAAATTACAACCAAATTAATCCAGGGGCGTTTGGTGGTGCAATCGCATATGGAGTTGGATATATGAACCGAGTTGGAGGTCTGGAAGCCTGGAGATGGTTGTTCATCCTCGAAGGCAAATTGATATTCCACCAACTAGGCAAACCCCACCTAACAACATCGAAAATCCAGGTATCCCAAGCATACTGAGCTCATTTTTGGTCTGGTTCTACTTTCCCGATTTTCCCGAAACTGCAAGGTGGCTCACGCCGGACGAACGTGGTAGGGCAACGGCACGTCTCGAAGGCATTGCATCTGTTCAGTAAGTTGTGTCACAGTTTCGCAAGTTATTCAGAACATGAGATATTGAATTCATGGTGGAATAGTCATTCTGCAGTTACTTGGGTGGAAGCGAAACAGACCTTGCTGGGCTGGCGAGTCTGGGCACATGCCATTGCTTACATAACCATCTCGGTGCCGTTTAGCTCGCTTTCGTTATTCTCGCCCACTATTGTTGCTGGCCTTGGGTATAAAGGTCTTGATGCGCAGCTGTTTACCGTCCGTGAGTATCTGGTAGACTCAGAGTGATAAATTTTTTGATAGGTCTGCCATAGCTCCGTATGCGTGTGCATATGTAACCACGCTCTTCTTGTCTTGGCTCGCTGACAGTCGGAACCAGCGCTGTCTTGTTTCAGCAGCGTCCATGGCAGTCGCTTCATTTGCATTTATTGCTCAGGCTTTACTTCCAGACAATTCTTTCCGCGCTAGATTTGGGCTACTGTGCCTTGCTGCGTCTGGGTCTTTCGCGAGTATTCGTGAGTGTCACCGTAGATGATTAACCCCATACCTGACCAGTTTTAACAGCTCCTCTTTTGGGCCTTTTATCATCAAACATTCGTGGCGCTGGAGCTATTGGCTTAGCCATTGCGATCAACGTCTCAATGGGAGGTTCGTGTCGTAATTTACCCTAGCCGAAGTAATCCGAGTTTCGTTTGTAAGTACAGGCCAAATCATCGGTGTATGGATATACAAAGCGGACGAAAAGCCGGGGTATTTTACGGGTATGCTAGTTGGTTGCGCATCGACCGTTTGGCTGAATATTTGTTTATTTGAAGGTCATATGACTAATTTCGCCGTTCTACTATTTGGTAGCGCTGTTGTATGCGGCCTCAGGCATTACTATGTTAGTAGAAATAACCTCATGGCGCATGGGGATCAGAGATGGGCAACTTAAGGTTGGTACGCAGTAGCTTCAGCCTTAGTCGGTGTGAAGCTGCTTGCTGTCCTGAATGTACGAACTTGTGCACACTCCCCAGTTCATTTGAGTCCATAATTCAGATCTCTATGTCAGGTCTCGTTGAACCCGGAAAGACTCGGTTGAAGAATCGAGTGCCAATTAGATTCTTCACAAAGAATGTATGGTATTACGAGTGACATATGGATCAGCAATTGAGCGTTGTTTGTTCAGCCCGAGAGGCTGAGATCAGATCAACTAGTGCCTTGCCCCAATCTGGTACGAAGCTACAGGCACCGAAGGCTGAGAGATCCCGCGGATCGCATAGCCACAAGCCAGACTCGGGTAGCCGATCTCAAGAAACAGAGGGATGGTAAATTTTGTCCACCGAAGTCGCGCGGTGATCGGGATGTCGCGGATGGGGGATGGCCGAGGCGGAGTGGCTGAAGCTGGAAAACGAAGAGACACGTGAAGGATTTGAGACCGGGAGCGAGTTGGTCTCTCGATACGGTCTGCGAGACTCCCGAGGCCCCCGTCTGGAGGTTTCCGAGCTCCCCGAACAAACGTCAAAGTATATACCCCTATATGCTTTGAGCAATGCTTCTAGCTTAGCCGGCCTCTGAAAAGCGCCGAAGTTAAAGCTTCCGTTCATGCGAAAACGGTAGGGGCAAACTATATCCCAGCAGAAACATCTTGGCTATTGCCTGTGAAAAGGGGTATACTTCCAATTTAAGTGAACTACGCACTACCGTTACTGCCTAGTTCAAAGTTCATATTGGCTGGATCCTGGGCGTTTAGCGGAATCGGCGTTGATCTGTCATAAATCTGTGGGTATGGTTCGGCTGCAATTTATTCCTCGCCCTATTCTCCTGCACCATGGGGACTGGAATATTATAGTACCACTTGGGTGACTAATGTGGCAGTTTTAGCGATAAAATCTACACAGGCCGTCAACGCACTATACTCGATCACACAGCCCTCGCTTACGCTGCCAAGGTAAATCCCATCCAGGGGCCCATGATGGGAGTGAATTCGTCGACCAGGTGTGAAATTGCCGACTCACTGGTAGCTAATGGGTCTTGTGCGGGCCTTTTGCATCGCACACATTCGGGCAATGGTATTCAATAACAAGGGCAGGGCTGACCGTATATAATGCTTCTGTCTGACGCTCGTATTGACCGTACCATCGCGGCAAGGCAACATGCCTAGCTCAATGCTCTCACTATATGGCGCAGGGGGCTCTTTTATCGAACGAAACACCCCAAACACCAATGCTACAGTATCAGACAATTCTTCGGAACTCGCCGCATTGGCATTGAACAGAACAGCCAGCAGAAGAAAACTGGTGGTATGCCTAGATGGTACGTCGCAAAGATTCTCGGAAAAGGTCAGTATCGTGCCTACCTTTCAAGCTCAAGTACTCGTTCAACGAATTAAATTGAGTAATAGAATAGCAATGTTGTTGAGATATACAGCCGCATACCTCAGAGCGAATCTCAATTAACATACTACAATAGCGGCGTTGGCACATATGCTCGACCCTATAGACTATCATCTGCCTACTTCAAGCATATGATTTTAAAAATAGGGGACCTTGCCATCGCTTGGTGAATGAATATTTGTGTTTGGAAGCTTCACGTGCATACTTAGGCGGCTTGCACTATGTAGGAATATAGAGAAGCTGATCCTTGCAGCGTATCGCTGGTTATCGGATACATATAGGCTGGGAGACCAGATTTTCTTCTTTGGTCCGTTTGTTAGAAAGATGAGGAGCCTACACCATTTGAAAATTGCTTTAGGATTTTCGAGGGGCGCATATCAGATCAGGACGCTAGCCGCTATGATTGACACTGTCCGTAATAGAAGACCAAAGTGCGCCACCTTAGACACTTATTAGCGCTTCCACAGGTTGGCCTATTGCGTCCTGGAAATCAAGAGCAAATACCATTGTATGAATTTTGAGTTTATCCTTTACACGGAAGCTGAAAGCTACGCAAGCGCATGGGAGCTGTATTGTCACCAAATAAACCGAACTACAACAAAGACACAAGCACGTTTAAGCAGACCTTCTGCCAGGACACAGTAGATCTGCATTTTCTGGGGGCCTGGTAAGCTGTGCATATCCCCACTGGATTGTTCTCAACATGCCTCGCTCATAGGGACACAGTATCCGCCGTTGGAGTCCTTAATGGGCAACGCTACCAAAGAGCGACCAATGTAGCCACATCACCCATGTTAGACATGCTCTAGCTCTCGACGAGAGGCGGGTCAGTTTTTGCCTGAGTATATTTGTGGCGATGCCAGGGAGGGTGGCACAAAGAAGGAGGTGTGGTTTGTCGGGGCACATTCCGATGTGTGAGTTTCATCTTTGAACAGATAAAATTGATCTAAATGAGATTAGTGGAGGAGGCGCCAAATTAAACCGAGAACTAAATGGTGGAGGGGAGCCACTTAGATGGATGATGGAAGAAGCCCGCCTTGCAGGGTTATCCATCATGCTGCATGATGTAGAGGTCGACATCCCAAGGGCACATAAACTCCCTCGTTGGGAGGCGCATGGTGGCTGTTAGAGTGGTTCCCCATTCCGAGGAGGTCTTACGACATCAACGGGGAAACCACTAAATACAGGAGGCAAATTTTTTGTTATTATTTCACGATAGGGATCTGAACTCTAGTCTTAGCATCCCTCATCGCGGGCGGGGTCGAAAGATTGTTGGCAACCAGAAAGTACATTGGACGGTCAAGCTAGCCTCCATGACGCAGCGAGAACGTATCTAGTAGCCGTTCGAAAGCCTATATCCCAAGAGCAACACTTCTATCTAGAAGCAACAAACTAGATTGGCAGCTCAGTGCCATCCCAGAGGAATGTAAGTCCTTGCTTTAGATCTGTGAAAGATTCGATTTTGGCTTCGTGGTTATAATCCCGACGTTATATTTCTAGGCTGGGAAGGCGAATCTTACTTTTTGGCTGGTCTGGACCTAATCAAAACTGGACGGGTGATATATTCAAAGGCGAAACAGCTCGGAACCGAAGATATCGATCAGAGTAGCAAAGGAGACTTGGGTTAGGGACGTCTTAGAATACATAAAGAACACAGTGGGTACCCAAATTATAACTGATACATACGCCTGATCGCTGTCGAAATGAAGACCGACCAGAGATTTTCTGGATATACGGAGGCCCCTGGTTACTAAATCAGATGGCTAACGTGCACACAGAGTCTCTGGCTGTACAAGAGATAATTCGCTCAATCATAGGGCTGAAAAGCGGTAGGAAACTGAGTGGTTATGTAATTCATAGCCGCAACTCATTGATAACTTTGTTCCCTGCTCTAGCGCGGATGAAAATCTCCACAAATTTGGGGGCAGGGCTGCAGGTCGCGGGAAATATGAGGATGAGCTTGACGGTATGTGATCTAAACCATCAAATGATAGCTCATAAACATGGGAATCGATGTCGTGGTTGTACAGGATTAAGCTCAGATCAAATTCGATTTAACATACTCCCTCGGATCTGGATCGTGCTGCGACAATGGGTTGTTCCATATAAAGAGTTGTCATCAAGTATGTGTTTTACATACAGTTCCCGTTTCTCATTGATTTAGAGTAAAATATTGAAGTTCCAAGCTGGCATCACTCGGTCATCAAAATTCTTCAAGGCGTTTACGTTACGCCAGACGACGTTGGGCGAGCCAACGTCTGCAGTAGAAGGTACGTTATCACTTTATATTACAATTAATCTCTTGAATCATAACATAAGGATTCTTTAGATCCACACTGGGGATTAAAGAGCACGCCACCAGGAAGAAGATCTCTACAGTTAGCACTCGTTGCAACGCAGGCGGTGCTGGATCTCATGAAGATTAGTGAGCGCACATCGATCCAAATTCAATCGTCTCGATAAAAAATCAACCTGCCCCCCAGATCAGATCCGAGATGTGGTCTTTGACCAGTTACTGGCTGAAGAGCCAAGGAGGCGAACCTATCAGACTAGCTCACAGCCAAATGAAATATCTCACAATCCACCCCACAAACCGTCAGATCTGATCGAGGTGTTTGTCCTTCTTCTTCCAAAAAGAATCACAGGAAGCTTGTCAACCGACGAGATTAGTGAGTACAGTAACGTGTTTTATGCCGACTATGCCTAATAGCTCCGGGTAAGACATCATCAGGAATGTCATTTGCCTTGTTGGAGAAATTGCATTACATAGTATAATCTTACTCATTTTCACTCTGGCTTGCCGACTGACGTACTTGGGACTGATAACCTGCCCTAAGGCGACTTCCTCTAGTCAGTGTAGCCCCAAAGCTCTTATCTTTACTCGAACAGGAAGATATTCGCATAAACCGGCCAGATATAGCTGCATTGGCAGCTGAGGTTCTGTCGATATTGGTGAAATACCGTCAGTGGATACATGCTGCATAGCGCTTTCAAATTCTAATGAGCAACTTTTTATACAGCACCATATGCGGCAGAGATCAGCCATACACAACGATATTACGTTGCACTTTTATGGTACATAGAAAACTCGAAACGATAGAAAACAAGTATCAGAGGCGTGTGCTCTTAAAGGAGATTACCTCGGTGATCGGTTATCTGTTACATAACGGAACGTTTTGCGACATCTTCTACATGGCATGGCGTTGACGTTCAAAATTCATCCTACAGAACATGCACTGTGGGAAAACATGACGCCGAGCATATTCGAGAAGATCATCAACATTCTAGAAGACAGAACCCATCCCGCAATGAAGCAAGTGTTTAGGATAATGGAGTCCGTGTCCATGTACAGTCAGTGGTCTCCTTATGCCCCAAATCGTAGCTGACACTATGCATAGAGCCTGAACTGATACGTGGGAGCAGATGCCCTCCATATCAAATCCTATGCCGCAGGATTGATATCTATCCCGAAGCTTTGCGGACACTCGCTAACCTTGCATCGGAAGGTAAGAAATGCTGGTAACATACTACTGTTTTTTGTCACACTGGCTCTTTAGATGCCGTTCAGATGCTGTTCAGGGCGAGGGTGCCTCCAGCCACCCAGAGACACCCAGACAAGACTCAAATAATTTGGGATCGGTCATAAAGTCTTTGAAGAGTAGCTCTAAAGAGCAGCTACAGGCCGGTCTACAGCTAATCCAGGCACTTTTAGAGAAGGGTAAGCACGACAACTAATACAGGCGTGTGAATCGGCTTACAGCGTGATTCCAGGACATTCGTGCGAAGGGCTGGATGTAGTTGAGATTTCGAAGGCTTTGGTTCAACCTTTACAATCGAGCATCCCCGAGATCGTTGAGCACGCGCTAGACGCTTCGGTGTCCTTGGTTTTATCGGCGAAAAGTAGGTCCGCTGATGGGACACAACATTCGTTTCACTTAAAAGTTGTACTAGCATCTGACGTTGACGCTCATTGGTCACGTGTCTAGAACAGCTGACTCTGGGGGTCAGGAATCGCAAAGCTATTCTTGCCTTAGCCGGCACGATTAAGGACGGTCAGTCCGCTGCTTATTGTATCACTTTGGATACATAATACACATCGCATGAAATAGGGAATGAATATCGCAACCGTGTCCAGGGATGGGCAATTGCCACACTCGTCCATCTGATGACGAGTGTGAACGCAGTCTTAGCGGAAGGTGCAATACGCGTGCTGACTAAATTTGCGGACCCCATTTGTAAGTATATGCTAGACTATCGCTCAAGATGAAACTCATTGTCCCTAATAGGTTATGGAATGATTGATTTAGAGCATGCAGCTGCATTTAACGTCCTAACCGAAGTCCTGGCTATGGCGTTGGACCCAAAGTCATATACGTATCCGTGTTAGTTGGGAGTACAAGATCCGGGTTTGTGCTCGCGCTAAATCTTTACTCAATAGATACCTTCAATGGCAGAGTACGGGTCACTAAAGCAGCATTCGACATGGTCGAGGCCTGTGCCCGGGATGATGGCCAAGTGTTTCTCGCACCAGTTGGCCCACCTGTATCTGGCAGGCAGATATTGCTAGAGAGTGGAATTATCGACATTGTTGTACAGTTGACGGACAGTCCAAGCTCTGAAGACGTTGACTTGTGTGCCGCGAAGCTGCTTATGCAATTGAAACAGCACGGTGCGTTGGTTGAAGTTACCATTAGTTGGTGATATAACTTCGGGTTATAGGCACATTAGCAGCAGCGATCGAACAGAGCATAGGATCGCATAGTCAACTCCATAGTAAGGCCATGATGGCGTTCTTAGCCGAGGAAGCACGGATACAATCACTGCAAGAGCAAATAACGAGACTCTGGGAGTTTATATTGGCCATGTACCTGTGGAGGTATGGCGACACAGCGGGAGCACCGAGGAGCATGAATTTTTACGTTGAGGATATCGACTGATGGGAATATGCTGTGTATCGATGAATTTTCTTTTCGCCCCTCCCAATATGTATTTTTGAAGTGCTCGAGCTCTAATCCACCCCTTTGCTCCCCATGAAAAGTTACGAACCGATGTGTTGGAATAATATATATTTTTGATCTACAGAACTTGGATATATAACAAAGATACTCGGTCCTCCAGTGTCGGTCGAAATACCTTCGCATACCCCCTGATCACCGCCTGTGTGACCGTACAGCCTCCACAGGAAGCGGTAATATCATGTTATTCACCGTTATATTGCATACGAGGTTCATCGAGTCAGCAACAACCCGACTGTGCGGAAACTTGTGTTGAATCCCATGCGAGATACACCCATAAAATGGTTAGATGACCATTTATTTAAGTGTGTATCTGTAGAGCCAGAATGGACCCAGTATACGCACAGTCGTTCCAACAGGTCGTAGAACTGCACGATTTACGCGAAAGTAGGATGTTCTGGTATACTCGAGACATGCAATTTTGGATTCTACACGATGAAAGAGATGAAACCCACACGTGACACTGACATTACATAATGATGGAAGCGCCGTCGATGACGTCGCGTGACTAGGAAGCATGACGCATTGGGCAGTGGCCATGGTCCCGCCTCGTGCGCCGAAAGTTATAAATGCACATGCCGGCCGCATCCGGTTATATCGCCACTCTTGGTGCGCTTGGCCTGTTCGACGACCACCGCGCGTAGTTTGGCAGCGACGAGCCCATTCGACACGCCTCGGCCAATAGTTGCGGATCCCACGCCTGCGCGCGTGCCCAGGGTGTCATCGCCGTGTGAGAGCCGCACGGTCCCTGTACATCTGGTTCAAACGTGGCGACGACAGGAACTGCGCTCGGCTTGGTTCCATCTTGGTCGTTCTCGGGTTCTGCTGCTGGGGCTTGATCCTCTAGAGCCATACACGACGTCTGTCGACCGGCCGCCTAGATTTTGGTGCGATGGCTACAACGTCCGCTACAGCACCACCTACATCAGCTACAGATATACCATCATCGCCCCTTCCTTCCGCTATATCACCCCAGACGACACAAATTATCCCTGGAACAACAGTCATCGGCACAGGCACTACTGGCGATGTCTGGTCATATACAATTCCCGACGTGACAAGCGTCATCCCGATCTCGGTTCCGACATCGGCCCCTCCAAACCCGCCAGCGAACACGCTGGTGCTCACGACTGTAGTGGTTGCTGGCACCACCGTGACGGGCGGTATTGAGACCGGCGTGCCATGGTCATACACAATACCTGACGCAACATTTCTTTCTTCCGTCATTGTGCCCGTCACGTTGGCGCCAACATCGAGCCAGCCGTCCCAGCCTGTCTCATCTGCAGCCCCATCCTCTGAATCTCTCGCTACGCCGGGTTCGTCGATTGCCACCTCTGGAAGCCTCACCTCCATAGCCTCCGATCTGACGCGGTCACAATCATTCTCGTCATCGACACCGTCATCAACACTTGTCGCCCCAACACCAACTCGTGCAGCTCAGAAGAGCAACGCCGCGCTTTCTGGTGGCATCGTCGGCGGTGTTCTGGGCATACTTCTTTTATGCATCTTCGCTGCGGCACTGTGTCTTTGTCTCCGGCTCAGAAGGCGCCGACGTGCTGCCGGAACCGATTGGAACAAGCCAGCAGAAAAGGGCGTGGGTGTTATTTGGGGAAAGGGATGGGGTCGGAATAAGAAAGATCGTAGGGCGTGGGGGAATGTTCGACCTCCCATGGCTGGCGGTGACAGTGGAGGAAGCTCAGGCTTGGGATCCAGAACGAGGCTTAACGCGGACCTAGAGGCGCAAGAGACGTCTGAGAAGCCGCGGCCTGGAGGTGAGCCTCTGTTCAACTCGTGTGAAATTTTTTAATGGATGGGCCGTTAGCCCGACCGAGAATCAAATACCCATATCCCACCCCCATTCCGGACGCCCCGGAATCGCACAACGACCCAGCATCTCCAGACGACGCATACCCGGCTGATTCATCGCAATACCCACAAGCTAATTCGAATCCTAATGACGCACGCTCTACTTCACCCAATCCAACACCACCTCGCCCCATCCCCCCGCCAACTCGGCACGTTTACGCACCCCCACCTCCACCCCCACGAGAACCCCAACGACAACCTGCGCCCGTCCCGGATTTGTATCGATCAACATCCCCACCTCGTTTATACCAGGCCTCGCACATCAATCGTCCAACTTCCCCACACGGCAGCAGTCTAACTTCATCAACGCTCCGATCACAGGGACCGAAGCGCTTAGCAAAACAGCGCGCGAACCCAAGCGCGTCGGCGTTTCTCCGACACATGGTCCCCGCCCGAGGAGCGAGCCTCCATCGATCCAGATCGAGAGCCAAAGCCGGGTCCACTCCGCCCTTGAGCGACTCGGAATCGACGGCCCGGCCGGGCATCTCCACGCTCCCCTCGTTTATCCGCGAACGCCAGTTTTCGCCCGGCCGGGACGGGCTCAAGTCGTCGAGCGAGAGCGCGCTGTTCTCGCCGCGGTCGACTCCTCGGCCTTTGTCTCCGACGCTCTCGCATCCTCACCTTGCTCATGCTCGGTATCCGAATTATGCCATGTCGAGGGATGGATACCTTTCGCCGCCTTCGTCGTTTCCTCGAGACCGGTCGAGTCAGTTGACGAGTACGACGCGGAGCGGTGGGACTGGCTGGAGTGGTGCTACGGGGCGGAGTGGAGATTCGAGGGTCACGGGCAGGAGTACGGATTCGAGAGTCACTGGGCGGAGCGCGAGAACCGGAAGCAGTCTCGGGCGGGTTGTCGAGGAAAGGAGAGGGTGGGAGGAAGACACTAGAGGATGAGTGTTAGAGTATCCAATCAAGTCGATTGCCGAGCGGGATGGGTCAGATTATTAATGGGTTTATTCCATATGCTATCACTTACGTCACGACCCCTTGAACTTTTTTTTGTTTTTCTCTGGCATACATGAAACGCTTGCACTTGTACATTTATCTTGGCAACCAATTCACGATGTAGAGCGTACCACAAATCCAAGGCCTTGACAACTTTGTTAGGAAAGTCAATTCAGCAGACTAGAAATTTCGAAGTATGAGCCGATCGAAGGCTGTGAGCGGCTTCTCGCAGACCCTCAGCATTACCGCCGAGGGTGAAATGGACGCGAGCGGGTACCTGTCGTTCCCTGCCAAATCCCTACCAGTCACGCAAATACTAGAGGGTCAGGAATCCACATGGGACAAGTGGAACTTTTGGTGTACTTTGCGTCAACTCAAGACTACCGACGGGCTGTTATGGCAGACCTGCACAAGCGCGGAATCAGCCAACAGCGGTGTCAATGCATATGCGATTTTGCTTGGTTGCTTTTTTGCGTGTCACCCCATTATGAATCCGTTCTTCGACTATGATAACATCTGAGGTTTTGTCGTTGCAAAACACGGGCCGGAAAAGCATCATGTAACTTCATATTTGATGCTTACCATTACCGGCAAGGAATGGGTGGAGCACAAATTTTCAGTTGGGGGTCCCGACAAACTCGACTCGATCTATCCTTACGAACCGTTGACTCAAGTGGATGCAAAGAGCATCATTATATTGCCTAGCTCTGACCAGAGCAGTGCGTTTGCGGGCATCGATAGTGCGCATATAGCCGAACTTTCAAAGGCTGCCAAGTTGAACAAGAATCGAGAGACCTGTGGCACGGCCACTTGCGGTGTATATTCCGAGGACGTATCTTCGAGTCTATTTTTGAAGGACTTTTTCCACAATGTTTTACCAAAGAAACTGCAGGCCGATGATAGCCGTCGATTGATGACTGGGCACATTGTTTAGGATAGGATAATTTGTAAAGCCCGAAACATTGGTGCTGCTGATATCTCCGAATGAATGCTGGAATGTAAACATTACCACCATTATCTCGAGCTCAAACCAGCATTGCTAAGCGTGGGTCATAACCAACAGTTTGCGGGACATGTCCAAGAGCTTCCGATGGCCGCAGTGGTCGAGTAACCAGTATTTTTGTCTAAGGGGACGAATTTGGCGCTCACAAATGACACTAGATATTTAATTGAAATTCTCGGGCATACATAGCCTTCAAATGGATTGTAGCGACAAGAAGACTGGAGGCGGGATCGACTTCCGACCACGGATGGGCATCGAGTGCCTACGCAATCAGGGTCCATCGCCGTGGACCGGCGGGCCATGCCGGCTTGGCTTGCTTCGCACCATCTCGTCCCGGGGTCGATCTACAAACATAGGACACGCATGTACGATTCATAAAAGCCAACATTCGACATGCGGTTTCCTCGCCCTCGACTGGCTGGACACCTCGAGCTTGCTTGGAGTCTGGAACGTGCCCGGCTCGATTCTGTGTAGACTTGGACTCGTCCATCTCGCTCTGTCTTGACTGCTATTCTATGGTCGATATGTGTGCCTCGTCGAGGAGGAGTCATGCCAAAGTGTTTGCTATAGTGTCGGTTTTCATCGGTTCTGCTGCTGCCGGCCCAACTGTCCTTCCGACACCTGGTCAACCCACGAAATCTGGTACACCCGGCACATTCGAGATTGTCGGCGACAGCGGGGTCTCGGCAATGCAGCTTTTTCTGGGTCAAGGCAATCGCGTATATTTTGTGGACAAGGTCGAGAACAACCCTCCCAAGGTACGACTTGACAGTTTTTTTTCGCCACGCAAAGGCTCATACATGCTACTTTAAGGTCGGAAATCCCTTACATCCAGCATGGGCAACCGAGTACGATCTTGAGACCAACACCTACCGACCCATGGACGTCGTCACCAACTCCTTTTGCGCGGGCGGCGGAGTACTGGGCAATGGCACGTGGTTAAATGTCGGCGGGAATCAAGGTCTGTCTCCCTCGCCAATCAATCGACAGAGATGGCTCAATTTCTTGGCAGCCGTCACGTGGGGCGGGGCTACCGCATCCAGCCAAGACGGAAAGCCTGGACCGTATCACAACGTGGATGGCGGAAAAGCGTAAGCCGCCGATGAATCGTACGACGCGTAGCCTTTGTCTAATGGTTCGACGACAGAATTCGGTTGTTGAATCCTTGTGAGGACAAGAGATGCAAGTGGTGGGATGCAACCATGCCTACTCGCCGATGGTATCCTACATTGGAGACCATCGACGATGGAAGTCTGATCATCATCGGGGGTAACCAGTGGGGAGGCTTCGTCAATAGTCGGGGTCAGGTGTGTGTATCTTCAATATTCGTCTGCTCAGCTTCTGAACATGGCCGCTCTCAGAACAACCCGACATACGAGTTTTTTCCCCCGCGTGGTGATCCCATCGGCTTGCACATCCTGACAACAACCCTGCCGGCAAACCTGTACCCGCTCGTGTGGATGTTGCCGAGTGGTAACTTGTTTATTCAAACAAATTGGAAGACAGAGGTGTTTGACTACCACGGGAATGTCGAGTACGAGCTGGACGATATTCCTCATGCGTAAGACATTTTAGCCCCAGAGTTGGTCATCCTATTCATGAACGTTGAATAGGGTGAGAACCTATCCCGCGAGTGGAGGCAGTGTTATGCTCCCATTGACTCCTGCGAATAACTGGACCGCAACATTGATGTGGGCATCAAATGCAGAAGTTCCCGAATTCACGTGCTGATGATTCGATAGGTTCTGTGGTGGATCCGACCTCCAGCCAGATCAATGGACTGAAGACTGGGCCATTGCGGCTTATCCTGCTGACTCCACCTGTGTTAAGATGTCCCCGGATACTTATGCCAAGTGGGAGAATGATGATTCGCTGCCTGAAGGACGGTATGTGGTACAAACGGCATATAATACCGCGGAATAATTGATTGCGGTGAAACTAGGACTCTTGGCAGTATGATTATTCTACCCGACTCCCAAATTCTAATGCTCAATGGGTATGGCCACAACATCGCTTCCTTTTGCTATAAGAATCTTGAACTATCACGACAGAGCCAACCTCGGCGTTGCCGGCTATGGAAACGTTTCTTGGGCGATCGGCCAATCCTACGCTGACCAGCCTATCTACAAACCACTCATCTACAATCCTTCCGCACCCGCCGGATCCCGTTGGTCGCGCAAAGGTTTGAGCGATAGCTCAGTCGCTCGGATGTACCATTCGAGTGCAACACTCCTACCCGACGGCTCAGTTCTTGTCGCCGGATCGAATCCGAACGTGGACTACAACGTTGGAAAGGGAATCAAATATCCTACCGAGTGAGTTGGTCATCTCGTAGAACCGCCTGTTTTTAAAACGAATGTTTTTTCAGATACCGTGTTGAAAGGTTCTATCCAATGTATTATTCGCAGCGCCGCCCAGAGCCTAGCGGATTATTGAGCCAGTTAGGTTATGGTGGAACATACTTTAATGTTACCCTCTCCTCGAGCGACCTCAGCGGGAACTCTTCGATGATATCCACCGCCAAGGTCGTAATTATCCGCCCAGGATTCTCAACTCATGCGCTGGTGAGTATTCATGCGCATACATATAGCACTCACTGAAATTTATACCGATTTGGCATGGCAGAACATGGGGCAACGGTATCTGGAACTGGAATCGACATATACTGGCAACCAAGACAACTCGGGCACACTCCACGTTTCACAACTTCCACCCAACCCGGCTACCTTTCCACCCGGCCCAGCGCTCATCTTTGTCGTCCTCGATGGGATTCCATCTGTGGGCCAGCAAATCATGGTTGGATCTGGTAAAATCGAGAAGCAAAAGACTGCGAGCGTGCAACCTTTGCCTGAGAGTCGGATCGTGAGCCCGCCGGGTAGTTCGTCGGGAAGTGGCGGGAGTACGGCGGGGAATAATAATGCAGCGACTGGTCGGGTTAGATTGGGTTGGGGTTTGTGGTATGGACTGACGATTTCATTGGGACTTTTTGGATATTTCATGTGATGTTAATGTATTAGGGGATGATTGACTAGACTCGATCGCACCAGGACTACAGTATATAATGACATGCGTATGTTGTGTAAACGCCAGTATATGCGCAAGCGAAAATTAATCCCATGTATCGTGGTGGGTAAAGCGGGCTGATACGACCGAATTAGTAGATCCATTATGCTTAAGTATCGCATGTTTAAACGCTACTGGTCGTGCGCCAGGTTCTCGCTAGTCCAACTTTGATTATAATCATCCCAACTCGGCTGAGATATGAACAATGTTGAATCTACAATCATATGCGTGTATGTATGCGCATATTTGTGTTTGTTACCTATCCCCACTCTGATATCATGCGAGAGTTCGCGGGAACCCCCTCTCTCCTTCCTTAGTTCTCTACCTTCGTAGTTGAGCTAAGTACGATTTGTATCTTAACCACCAGAAACCTCCCTACGTGAGAAACAATTGCCACCCTCTTGTATCCTTGAATTTGATCACCCCCGACATTGCCAGGTCGCCCAATTGAATCCCTTTCCACCTCTTCGCCGACTGCCTCTCCACTTGTGATTTTGAGTGCTACCCCCCCCCCCGTCGTGCCCCTATTCGAGCCCCCTGTTGCGTTGTCCTTTGATCTGTCGGGATTCTTTTGGTGCTCTATCCTGGTGAAGTTCGTTATCTGCCTCCTTGACTCAGTTACTTTTCTATTCTCGCCTTGCCATCCTTGCTCGCTTCGCCCGTGTCGATGTTCTAGATTGTACCCTGAGTTTCTTCACATTGTTTTTGCCTTCGTTTCCGCGCTTCCAATTCTTCTTCTCTCTCATGCTGGTTCATTTTTTCTATTTGTACGCTTGATCGCGCGGGTTGCACCTGCCTATCCTCTGGCTTTGCTGATACAATGCATCAGATATGCGCCGCTTCACGGTGCGGTTCTGCTCGACAATGAAAAAGAACTATATGCGTGCTATCGCACTCATGCAACGGGCTAATCTGTCAGCCAGTACGGCTGCTGACAGTTTGACCACGTGGAGTGCCTGGTCCGCGACGATACCCGACCTCAATGTCAACTCCCGTTCAATTGTCCGTCATCCGCCAATGACAGTATACGTACATTAGACGCCGTGCTCGTTTTAAAACTGGGTGCGTATCCCCCGATTCTCAACAACTCTCCAAGTTTTCAGACCCAATGGGCGAACTCATCAACACTTTGCAGGTCTGTGGCCCTATTCTTTCTATAAATGTGCCTCGACTGATACATAGTCATGTTTAAAACAGTGCGAGCAGTCGAAGACCTATGATGTAGCCAACCTATTTGATCTAGCGCGCAGTAAAAAACGTCTAGATATCGGCCCCCAAGCTACAGGCCAGCGGTACCGCTTCGTGGAATGTGGACCTGTCCTTCAAAACGGTACTCTGCGTATCCACGAGTACACTGAAATGCCTACCGAAAAGTACGTTGCGGTCTCACACGTATGGAGAGATTCCAGAGCGATTCCAGAGGATCTGGCCAATGTTTTCGAGGTCAAGGGCAAGTCCGTAAATCATGAGGAAGCACCAGCCGGCGACAAGATCAGTATAGCGCTCGTCCAATATGCATGCCAAGCTGCGGTCCACCAAAAGATCAATCTTCTTTGGCTCGATCGCTTTTGTGTCGTTCAGGCGGATGATGCCGACTCCATGTGGCAGGTCTCACAGATGCACATGATTTATCGGAGGTGCGAATTCTGCATCATCTTCCCTGGTGGTCTGGCACAATTGTCTCCCTTGAATGAAGAGGCCCCCTGGATTCATCGCGGCTGGACTTTGCAAGAGGCAGTTGCGCCGCCCAAGTCTTACGTCGTGTTCTCGTGGACTGGTAGCGGGTCCTGGGCCAAGTCAAAGGCAGAGGCTCCTTCATCCGAGTACATAACCCCCGTCATCAAGGGGTGCTGCGCGATGGCTTCCTTGTTGTTCATTCTTGACTGCTGTTTTACCGGTTCACTTGTCCTGACTGATGACCAAGGCAAAGCGATCTCCGATCAATTCAACAAGCCAGTTACCATACTTGGCGCTCGCCCACCGGATGGTGCCCCCAACTACCAGACTGCCAGGCCCTGCATCACAATGCTCGCGGCGGTGATATCTCAGCGCCTAAAAAGCAATGAAGAGCAGAGGAACGATGACCGAATCCAGCATTGCCTATGGAAATGCATGTTCATGCGGGTGACTTTTTATCGAAGAGACTTGGTATGCAGTGCGATGGGCCTCTTCAATGTCAAGCTTAATCCGAATGACTACCACGAAAATGAACTTCTGAGGCCTGTCATCGCACTCGCCCAGGGTATTCTTAAGAACGGCAAGGGCGCAACCTGGCTTGGCGCATCGTTCTGGGCTCCTCCGTGCCCCCAGCTTTCCAGTTTTCCAGAGTTCCCACGGTTTACCAAAGGTATTACTAGGCCAGCAATTTGTATCGACGGCCAATATCGAGAGGTGTCGTCGCTTATGACGAACGAATATTTGGATTCGACATTTACGCCAACTCTCAAAGGAACAATGGATGACACAGGTTACCTCACTCTGAGGGACTGTATTAGCGTCCCTGTCACTATGATTGGCCCTGAAACAAAGCTAGAGGTTACAGAGCCCCGCATCAGGGACACCAAGGATAAAATCTGGCAAGGGATCAAAGATGCCCACCTAGGTCCACAGAGTGAATCATACGCGATACTCCTGGGCTGTTTCTTCCTGTACGACCCCTCATTCACCCCCAACTACGAAAACGATAATATCCGAGGATTGATAGTCACAGGGCATGGTCATGAAGATGGGAAATTCCACGTCCTTACCAATTTTATGCTTCCTTTCGCGTCCAGGACTTGGATTAGCAACTGGAGGAAAAGGGATTTTTGCATTGGCGGCCCCGAGGGATTGGATATGCGGCCTCCAGATGAAGAAGTCGAGGGGGTGGTTCCGTTCGAACCAGTGGCGGGCCCTACAGCAGACCACAGCACGATTATTACAAGTCCAGGTGCTGATCAGATCGCGCCACTTGAGCTAAATCAGGAATGCAACACACCCCGAAGTTTGTCATTGAACCTCACACACATGTCAAGGAGCGTCGGTCCTCGTTCTCACAGAACACTGTTCAATGGCTTAACCACACAGCGGTCCAGAAACGTCAACGGGCTCCTTCCAGGAACACCGGCAGGGCCATCTCATGTACGGTCTCCAGTGGTGCCAATCCGGAAGAGGTCAAATTTCAAAAATGCAGTCAATGGCCAGAATGTCGAAGAGGAAAAGTGGACGGCAGAGACTTTAGCTGACCTCAAGCAAATACTGGCTAGCATACCTGCAGTATGATTTATTTTTTCATGATTTTACATTTACTATCGAGATATTATACGTAGTATGTTGTAGATAGTTTGGATCATGCGATTGTGGATGAGCACATGGGAATGTTTGAGCCTGGGCGCGTCACGTCTGGCACATGACCTTGAGCTAAGTTACAAAAAGCAATATGTGGACGACCACAATCAGAGGCGCCCCACGACTTCCCCAAATAAAAATGATCATGCAGCACGATTATTCTGCTAGACTCCCAAATTCTAATGCTCAATAAGTATGGCCACGACATCATCTGTTTTTGCTATGAGAATCTTGAACTATCACGGCAGAGCCAACCTCGGCGTCGCCGGCTGTGGAAACGTTTCTTGGGCGATCGGCCAATCCTACGCTGACCAGCCTATCTACAAACCACTCATCTACAATCTTCCCACACACCCCGGACCCCGTTGGTCGCGCAAATGTTTGAGCGGTAGCACAGTCGCTCGGATGTACCATTCGAGTGCAACACTCCTCCCAGACGCCTCAGTTCTTGTCGCCGGATCGGATCCGAACGTGGACTACAACGTTGGAAAGGGAGTCAAATATCCTACCGAGTGAGTTGGTCGTCTCGTAGAGCCGCCTGTTTTAAAAAGAACGCCTTTTCAGATACCGTGTTGAAAGGTTCTATCCAATGTATTATTCGCAGCGCCGTCCAGAGCCCAACGGACTATTGAGTCAGTTAGGTTATGGCGGAACATACTTTAATGTTACCCTCTCCTCGAGCGACCTCAGCGGGAACTCTTCGATGATATCCACCGCAAGGGTCATAAGTATCCGCCCAGTATTCTCAACTCACGCGCTACTGAGTGTTCATGCGCATACATATAGGATCATTGAAATTTATACCGATTTCGAATGGCAGAACATGAGACAACACTATCTGGAGCTGCGATCGACATATATTGGCAACCAAGACAACTCGGGCACACTCCACGTTTCACAACTTCCGCCCGACCCAGCCATCCTTCCACCTGGTCCGGCGCCCACCCTTGGCGCCTCCGATGGCATCACACCCGTAGGCCAGCAAATCATGGTTGGATCTGGTAAAATCGAGAAGCAAAAGACTGCGAGCGTGCAAAATTTGCCTGAGAGTCGGATCGTGAACCCACCGAGTAGCTCGTGGGGAGGTGGCGGGAGTACGGAGAGGAATAATAGTGCAGCGGGTCGGATTGTGTTGTGCTGTGTTGGGGTTTGTGGTATGGACTGACGATTTTATTGGGACTTTTTGGATATTTTATGGGATGTTGACGTATTGGGGATGGTGACTTGGACTCTATTCTGCCAGGACTACAATATGTAACAACGGGGTATAGTTTGTGAGTCCCCGTATATGCGCAGGCGGAAATTGATTACAAGGATAGTGGCGCGTAAAGCAAACTGATTCAGATGTAACGATGAAAAGTCGCCGCCCTCTTGTAACCTTTAACTCGCTCACCCTGGCCATTTCTCCCATCATGTACCGCGGCTGTACCTAGCTGGGGCCTCCCGCACAATTTTGATAAATTTGTTTCAGAGGCACTTTTAACCTGCCTGCTGCCTTCGGTTCCCAAGATATAATTGCCGTTTCGCATAAATTTGGCGGAACGCTTAGTTTTTGATGGAATGAAAATTGATACTTCTCTCTTGTTTTTCGATGAAATTCTAAGATTGGGGAAGATCTACGATAAAATTTGGTCACACGACTGAGATGAGTCTGTTGACCCATGGTAGTTGACCCCCCAACAGACACGCGAGTTGCACGTCAAAGCTGTAGACTCGGAATTGTGGATATTTCTTTCTGTTAATCTATTCGTCTGATTCGTGCGATCATCTTGTCATGCTACAGGACTTCTAGACCCACTCGCTCACACAGAAGGAGTTTGAAATGGTTGGTGCTCATCTGAGCAACAACAAAAGCCCTTCACCAACCTTATGTGAAATAGCAATAATCGCCTGCAACCGAGCCAGCACGCGGCCTTTGGTTATGTGGCCCACGTCGATATATGAAATTCCTTATACTTGATCCGGGATACGGGCCATGCCCAGGCTGAACTGGGTAAATGCTCTTGGGATAGCATGATCCGGACAATGGATCGATGTCTGCAGCACAGCATACCTGTCAATCACTGTGAGAAATCTATTAGCGCCGGCCTGTGTTATAAGGAACCTTTCTCTTATGCAGGTCGATAGCCCAGATATTCTAATACGCAATGGGTGACTCTGCTGCTTCGCACCAGGTTCGCAATTTTGTCAAATTTTATTCTCGCTACAATCTGAAAATGTCGTCTTTGTCTGCGAGCAGGTGCTTGCCGAGGAGGATCGCATCTACCAAGCGGATGTGTTTGAACAATGCAAGACGCCTTTCGATCTCTCTGGCAAAGCGACGGCTCAGAAGTACCGCTTCGTCGATGCCGAATCACTGCTCGAGCGCAACAGTTTAGATATCTACGAATACAAGGAGCTTCCATCAATTCCGTACACCACCGTTTCCTACGTTTGGATGGTGTAAGCAAGCAAAAAGATGCGCCCCCTCCAGTGGGTTTCAGCGTTCAGGGCAAGGGCAAGCTAGCAGGCGACCCAATCACGATAGAGGTTATTCAACTCGCTTGCCGCGCCGCGGTAGCTCGAAGGACCAAACTACTTTGGGTCGATCGCCTGTGCCTGGTTCAATCAGATGAAAATGATATATCCTGGCAGTTCAAAGTAATGCACAACATCTACGCCGAGAGCCGATTTTGCGTTGTCATCCCCGGGGGTCTAATTCGCCTTACAACCTTGCATGAAGTGACTCCATGGATCAATCGTGGCTGGACTCTCCAAGAAGCGGTTGCCCCTCCAAACGTGGAAGTCATGTTCTTGTGGGACCGCGGGGGGTTTTGGGCAAAACCAGTCGCAGGAGAATCGTCGAGTATTGGCGAAATAACTCCTATCACAAATAGTTGCGCCATCGCTCCACTCGGGCTCCTCCTCGATTGTTGCATCACTGGGTCGCTTCATTTGACGAAAGAACCCACCTCCTCGGATACCGAAAAACTCAAAGACGCGGTCACCATCTTTGGCGTTCGTTCGGATCAATTTACATCTGAGACGACAACAGCCCTCCCAAGTGTCGCGATGCTCGCGACCATTTTGTCCAAGCGCCTAGGCAGGACCAAGGAGACTGAGGATCGCTACTACCATTGCCTCTGGAAGTGCATGCTTATGCGAACGACCCGCGATCCATGCGACTTGATATTCAGTGCGATGGGACTCTTTGACGTTGATCCACTTGAGTCGAAAGACTTTTATAAGAACGACTGTGTCCTGCCCGCTATAGCGCTCGCCAAACGCATCCTGGACAAAGGGCGGGGTGCAACTTGGCTAGGAGCTTCGTTCCATGCGCCGCCTTGTCCTCAGCTCAGCTCCTTTTCTACCTTTCCTAGGGTTACAGCCAGGCCTGATGTTCGATCGTTGATTCGTATCCCCCTCGAACACGACAAGAGTTCGCTTATTAAATTGGATGCGGTGTATGTTGAGTCATCGAGATTAGTCCTCAATGAATATGTGGATCCAGAGATCCTTCCGATGCCTCGAGGCAGTATGGACAGCGATGGCTATTTGACGATCGAGGATGCGCCAGTATACCAGTAACTCCAATGGGTATCACAGCCGCTGGTATAGATGCGAAAAAGGACTGGAAACAGGTGAAACCGTATAGCGGATACCGGCAAATCGGTTTGGGAGGCGAGCAATAAAACCCAACCCGATCAAGACGGATACCACCAGTATTATGCCGTCTTGTTGGGCTGTTTCTTCACCTACGACCCTGCATTCACCCCGATCTACGACAATGACAATATCCGAGGCTTTATTATAGAGAAAACTGACGATTATTTTAGACACGCTCCCGGCGATTTCCACATTCGGTCGTACTTTATGCTTACCGTGGCAGCAGCCGGCTGGGTTTCTGAATGGAGGAGGCGGACCTTTTGCATCGGCGGCCCCGACAGTCTCTATCATTTGTACCCAGACACAATCACTGAGGTCCAATCTGGCGATATAGCACTCCCTCAGCTGGATAAGGGCGTTCTGGTCCTCAGCGAAGACCTGAAAAGTCGTCTGGGTGGGGTGCAAGCCCCGCTGATGGGCAATAACATTCCTATCGTTCCCGAAAGCGATCCCTTGGTCCTTCGGTCTGAGCCTAGCGGGGCCATGGAACGGGTGGATTGGGATGGCACGGCTGCTTCCAGGATCTCGGCGAGTGTGCCGCTCACTATAGCGTATAGGGCTGCTCAAACACGTGATGTGCAAAAACCTCAAGACCTGGGTTGGTTGCATCAAGAGTCTGATGATGAATTTGAGGCGAGATTGGGACCGATTGAGGGCGACATGAAGGCACGTACCCCAAGAGGGGCAGGTGCACCTGCACAACCGCAACGATGGACGCAGAAGTCCCTGGCTGATTTTGGGCGAAATTTGGCGAAGATTCCTGTAGCTTAAAAGAGGAATAGGTCGCGGAGGATGATGGATAATATGAACCACGACTCTGTTTTATGACTTGTGCGTGCGTAGAATTGCAAAAATCGCCCCGAGTAGGGCTATATGCTGTTTGAAATGATACGAATTATCGACTTGAGACCCGAGGCAAGCGCCAGGCGCGTTACGTACTGAACACGACCCTGAGCCAAGTTACAAAAAGACCATTTGTGGACGACAGCAGCCAGAGCCGCTCCACGACTCCCCTGAGCAAAAATGTCCACGTCGGTCGACCCCGCGTCTGTGCCCCTCCCCAACGGCGAATCGTCGTCCAGGGCCGTCGGTGTCCGACTCACCAACCTCCCCTCGATCAAGAACGCGCCGCTGCCGGCCGAGGGCAATGGCTCGTTCTCCAATCTCACGCTCGCCGGCCTCGTCCTCGGCGTGCCCTACGTCGTCAAGCGCATTCTGCCGCTCGTCAACCGTGGGGGGTCCAACACGTACTGGTTCCTCGTCATCGTGCTTGGTGCACCCGTCGCAGTCGCGTACTGGACGGTCATGTCCATCTACGGCCCGCGCAAGAACGAAAAGGTCGCGTTCCCTGGACGACCCCAGTCGGATTATTTCGAGATCAAGGACGAGGCCTTCAAGGCGGAGTGGGCTGGGAAGAAGATTCCCATGCAAATATTCCACGACGCGTACTTTGATGGAAAGCTCGACTTCAAGGGTGAGTCTCTTTTCTCGACACGCATCTGTAAATTTCTCGGCTGATCGAGGTTTGCGAAAAGGCGACGTGCTTGACGTGATGGAGTACCGACACGACTGGGCTGCATTCCAGATGACCCCAGAGCTCTTTAAATACGTCTTTACCGTCCTTATCCCCGAGGTCATCGTTCACTCCCAGTCCCAAGATGAGGAACAAGTCCGAGACCACTACGACCGAGGTGACGACTTTTATTCTTGGTTCCTTGGCCCGCGCATGATTTATACCTCCGGCGTGGTAATGGATAATACCAAGGAAGAGTCGCTCGAGCAGCTCCAGGACAACAAGCTCGCGCTCGTGTGCGAGAAGCTTAACCTTCAACCGGACGATAGGCTTCTCGACATTGGATGCGGGTGGGGTACTCTTGTAGCCTACGCTGCGAAAAATTATGGATGCGACGCGACGGGTGTCACGCTGTCCAAGAATCAATGCAAATTTGGTAACGATCGCATCAAGAACAACGGTGTTGACCCCGAGCGTGCACGTATCCTGTGCAAGGATTTCCGAGATGTTGCGCCGGTCAAGGGCAGCTTTACGAAGATTGTGTCGCTCGAGATGGAGCACGTCGGCATCAGGCGATACAACCAGTATCTTCGTCAAGTCTACGACCTGTTGGACGACGATGGTATCTTTGTGTTCCAGGTCGCAGGTATCAGGCAGTGCTGGCAATACGAGGATCTCATTTGGTTCGTGTCTACATCTTTTTCTATTTATCCATATTCTAACCTGCACGGCGCACAGGGGTTTGTTCATGAACAAGTACGTGTTCCCTGGTGCGGATGCGTCGTGCGCGCTCAACTGGGTCATTGGTCGCGTGAGTGAATTTTCTAAATTTATTGCCTTGCATTTTGGACACGTCACATTTTATCCCTCCACGCGCCTTGCACGCGTTTTCTTTTGTGATGGATGATTTCAAATCCACGTTGTGCCTCCCGCGCTTGTGGCGAGTTCGGTTCCGCCCCGCTTTTTGACCCCGTTTGTTTGACCCGCTCCACTTTGATTCCGATTGGCTTGTTCGATTCCGACTCTTGTGCCTGGATCATTGGTAACTGGCCACGAGTGCTGACTATGCTTCGTTATGGCAGCTCGAGGGTGTTGGTTTCGAGATCAAGCAGGTTGATGTGCTTGGCGTTCACTACTCGGCCACGATCTGGAGGTGGTACAAGAACTGGATCTCGAACAAGGACAAGGTTTGTTCTTGCTGCTCTCGTCTCGTCTTCTCAGCCATTGACTCGGTAAGCAGGTGATTGCTGCATATGGCGAGCGTTGGTTCCGCGTCTGGTCCTTCTTCCTCGCATACAGCACCATTATCTCGCGTCAAGGCTCTGCCTCGGTCTTCCAGATCACCGCACACAAGAACCTGAACGCGTTCCACCGCATGGAGGGCATGGAGAGCCATACGAGCTTGAGGCTGAGTGACAAGGCCAAGGCGAATGCGTCGATCCTCTAGGGCCGGCCGGGACTGGTGTGTGAGAAAAGGAGGAAGGGGGCGAGTAGATTAGATCCGGGTAATGGGATATTCTATAGACGTAATCCGCGTAACTTGGCCGCGTGTTCATGTGTATTTTACCTCTTGGGTGTTGCGAGTATGTGAGGTTTTCTGCGGGGTCGCGTCTTTCATATCGATGGTCGTTGCAAGTTGGACCGGCAGAGCTGGAAGTCGCGGATCTCTCAATTGTCTCGTCGATAAGATAGAACTTTCATGATTTAAATATTGATTTCAAGCTCAAACGTCTCACGCCTTCAACAATCGGGGTTTGGGCCGCTTTAAGCAATCTCAAGTCCATAGACATAGCACTCTTCAGCCACGGAATGGCCTGCCGCCACTTGTCCATCAAGGCCATTTCGCCCAACCACTCCCTAATTCGACTCTGCTCTTGTTGGTCGTCTGGATCACATTTTAACTCAAATCGCTCAAGCCCCGAAAGCCATCGCAAAAGCTGCACCTCAAAAAAGAGCCTTCCCAATTCCATTTGCTGAGTGAAAGGTGTCTGTCACCACGAACCCTTGAACATCATGTTTTTGTCAAGATAAGCCACTTACGATACATCTCACTAGGATGGACAATGTCTTGACGCTATTTGCTAGCTTGGAACCTGCAACCCCATATGCGTACCCGATCCATTTTGAGCGCGTGAAAACCAAACTTCGTAGCTGATCGTCGTGACGGGTACCGTCGAGTGAAGGAGCACTCCCCACCCATTGGTGATATTCGATTTGCGCGCCTCCCTCGCCAAGACTCTGGAAACTGGTCGTCCCGGAACCAAGACATCCAAAATTCGGAATGGTGCAGCCACTTCGGATAAGAGTGGCAGTCCACCAGGGTTGAGTTGTCGCAGAAAGTTTCGCTCGTGGCCATCCCAACCATCATCGAGCCCGAGGATCGTGATGGTAGATTGGGTCGATAGGAATTCGACGACGTACGGCGAGAGGCATTGATAGCACTGAAACATCTCGAGTTGAAAGGGCGGGGTGAAACAATCAAATACGGGGTCTAGGATTTCCCGCGGATAGTTGAGAACGAGATGTTTTAGCCTTGGCATCTTGCTCAACGCCGTTTGGAGAACTGGGACGAAGCCTTTGATCTCGAGTAGTTCGTCTCGGTTGGGATCGATTGCAAGCCAGTCTACAAGCTCTCCTTCTTTATTCGAATCATTCGATATGGTTGTGCATAGTATGAAAGCCTTTTGGTGACCGAAGATTACGATCTTCTTGTAGAGCATTGGAAGAAAGGCAGAGTTCATCCGTCGATTGACGCGACAGAGAGCGACAAGAGACGATTTATCGCTGATATTTTCCGCAACATGAAACCATAATTCGATAGAAAGCTCCTTCATCGTAGGCAGACTAGAGCGCGAAACACTTGGTTGGGGAACGCTAGGTCACGTGAGTACGCGCCGTGGTCAATGTTTTCATCCTGCAAGACAAAAAACAATCAAATGTATCATGCACCGCGGGTCGAGGATGTTGGACCTTCAATATGCGCAACTATCTATTAGCCCCTCACCCAAAGCGCTGCTGCAGAGTTTTTCATCGATGTAATTATCTCCTGAAATCCAATCTCACCACACTGTGATAGCAATTTACATAATCATTGGTAGTTTCAAAATATCTGGGGCTTGAGGGCGGGTGGTGGGCCAGAGCCCTTCAAGCACACGAGGATGCAATAAAGCGCACAAATTAACAATTGTGATGAAGTACTCTTCTTTCACCGGCACGTATTTCCTCTTATTTCCAGCACCCCACGCAATGGACAAAGAGTATATTTTTTTCCGATCCAAAAATTGAGCTTGAAAGATAGGTATCTTCTCATTCCATTATAACATAGGTACATCATGGGAGAGTTTATTTGATTGAACGTATTTGATATAGCCCCGGGAACAACTATATGCGGCTGATAGCCATTTGAAGGTTATTAGACTCTCGCATAGAGAGGCACTTTGAGCTCGAGCTGAGAGTCGGCCCTCGGGCTTAACTTTCCGGGTAGCTCCAGGTAACGTGGTGGCCAGACGACCACGAATACCCTGTGTACAGGATAAGGAAGCGCTGGGTCATGGAAATGAGTCGACTTACACAATACCAATCCATAGAGGGATGCAGTCCAGCATGTAAAAGTATGGCTCGTGTGTGGCGAGGTAACCATCCAGACCTTGGGCGGCCTCGATAGTCCGATATGCAGTACGGATCTCAAAACGCAGAAGCATTTAGTCCATGCTGGATCCAAGAGCTTTGGGCGAGGAACTCACAGTAATTGCAACACAGCACAGCACTAGTGCCCACATCAACGTTGTCCAGTGACGAAACTGGCCTTCTGGGCGTGAAGTCCACTGAGGTGCCCGCCAGGTTCTCATTCGGTGGACAAAAACGGCGAATACTACTAGATAGCTAACGAAAGACACACACTGCGCAATGAAACCGGCAAGGAAAATCTATACATGGATGTCAGCAGAAGTAACTTGGGTAAATTATCGGTCTGTACCTTGGCCCCTATGTCTCGTGTGCTCTGCTCATTTATGGTACCCATTCCGCCTCCAGTGGCTTGCATTAGTAGGGTCACTGATATCTTCTCGTTAGTTCCAACGGAATGATCGTAATTTATGCACTCACAAATGTCCGAAGTCTAGATTGTTTTCAGTAAAGATGAAATACTGCCAAACGGAAAATCAAACTTACCACGTATACTTTCGTGATAATATTAGGCCTCAGCAGTAAAAGATCTCCAGCGCTCAGATGTAAAGCCAGGCGGCCAAGTAGCATGTAAGCCTTAGTTATAAAACAAAATGAGCCGAATGCGCATGTCTTGAAACAAAATAGACTTACGGTGGCGATGAAACCGCATGGGGAAAGAACGATGGCGGAATGCATCGCTATAAATTTACTGAGATTATGCGGGTCCTTGCCAAACACTGATAAAAGGTATTCCTGCTTAACAAAGCCAAAGAGCGAAGCAAAACCACGCGCATACCTGTTCGCAGATAGCAGCCGCACGCATAAATGGTGGCACTGATCATGAGAGTAATCATATATGCAGCCCGATGTTTGAGTGACCAAACCACAGAGGCGGCAACTACAAACGCGTAGCAAGCCATGGCGATCAACGCACATGTTTGATTGGGAATATATTTCTGAGCTGAATGAATGTGCGGGTTGCAAGCCTGTATCTTATAGGAAGCGAAGTGGGTTTACTGACGATTTTGAGGGTCATGTGCTGGATCTGAGAATGGATCCACACCGACAGCACCTGTGTTTCCAGCTGCCAAGCAAGTATGAGCAAGAAACATAGTGACGAGGGCAATGCGGTATGAAGGCATGGTCGAGTATGAGGTTGAACTGTGGGGTCTTTTGGCGTAGTGGGCGGCAGTTAAAATACCTATTATGACCAGACGCGAGCCGCGCGCCGCGCGAGGTTGTTATTTTTTCCAATTGTTGCCGCTTGGCATAGCCAACCGCGCATGTGGTATGTTATGGTTACAGCATTACGCCAAAGTCATCCAAAGGATGAATGATAATTTGGTGGCCAATCCTGCTGGATGTTGGTGCGGTAGAAGCGCTTGAGAAGCCCAAGGCAACGAGCGCTTGAGGCACCCAGCCCAGCGCCTGCTCGGCCAAAATCCAATTCGCTACTGAGGGCTAGTCAGAACGCCGGTTCTACCTAAGCGCGATGAACGCCAGTAGCGCGTGCTAATCTGATAATCTGATCTACCCGGGCGTCAATTCTGCTTAGGTGGAACCAGCGCTCTAACCAGCCGTAACTAGCAAATTTGCTTTTGGCCGAGTGTGCCGGCCCCGTGACCGCACGGATCCGCTCGCTCTTCGGAGATTCTTGGCGTGCTATCGGTTTTTGTTGACTTACCACTTGCGGAAAACCGATGAAGACTTGGCATCTTCCAATAGCCGGGATTAGCCTCGGGTATTCCTTTAAATCAGCCAATCAGCAGGCTTGCCGTTGACAGAGTTCTTGCGATGTCTGTGCCACCATCGCCCGGACCAACAGCTGACTGGTAGTGCTCAAGTTCTCAACCCCTGCCACGTGCAATCATTAAATTCTTCACATTCTCTTGGCCACGCTTTCCCTCACGATGGTAATTCCGCCAGCATGTTCTCTTCCAATTATAGCCAGTCATCGCCAGACAAACATGCTTATTATTCCGAGGTATAGTGTTCCGTACTTGTATAAAAGACGAAGATCCGCAGCCTCAATTCGTCCTATCTCCCTATCGTCTCCTGGAATCATGAAAAACTTGGGTTACACAATCACGGCTTTGGTTGCGGCTGGCTACGTAACGGCTCAGCAGCCTGCTTATGGTCAATGTGGTGGCAAAGGATGGACTGGTACGAAGTTCAAATAGTCTCCTTGCTATTTGGTTTCGTATGGCTGATAGTGTGGGACAGGTGGAACAACTTGCGTCTCCGGCTTTGTGTGCAAGGCCGCTAACGATTTCTGGTCCCAATGGTATACCATAACGGCTAGGAGTTCCTCTTGCACGCTAACTCACTCACTCACCTAGCATTCCTGACACGGCGGCTGCCACCACCACTACTTCGTCCAGACCAACAGCTACTGCTGGCGTATGCTCTGGTACTCGCACCAAGTTCAAATACTTTGGCGTCAATCAATCCTGCGCTGAATTTGGCCAGACAAAAATTCCCGGAGTGCTTGGCACAGATTACACTTGGCCAAGTAAATCTTCTGTCGATGTAAGTTCTCTAGTTACTCACTACGAAATCTCTGACACAGTTGATAGTTCTTCCTGGGCAAAGGCATGAATACCTTCCGCATCGCTTTCTTGATGGAGCGCTTGTCTGCCCCAGCCACTGGCCTCAAGGGCGCATTCGATGCAACATACCTCGCTGCTCTCAAAGATATTGTCAACTATGTAACCAGCAAAGGAGGATATGCCGTTATCGATCCACACAAGTGAGTCAGGGTGTTTCTATCAACGTCAACTTATACTGATTTAATCGTTAGTTTCATGATTTACAATGGCGCAAACATCGCTTCGACCGCTGACTTTGCTGCATGGTGGAAGAATTTGGCGTCACAGTTCAAATCTAATAGCAAAGTCATTTTTGATATTATGAATGAGCCTCATGTACGTATCGTAGTCGACAGTAATCGGCCATACTCATCATTCAGGTATTCTTAGGATATTCCTGCTTCCACAGCTTTTGCGCTTAACCAGGCGGCAGTCAACGCTATTCGTTCAGCGGGTGCTACTTCACAGCTTATTCTTGTGGAGGGTACCTCCTGGTCTGGAGCATGGAGTGAGTAAATTCAATAGATGATTGAGTTCTCCCATCTCACCGAGAGATAGCGTGGGTCTCTTCCGGAAACGGCGATGCCTTCAAGGCAATCAAAGACCCAAACAACAACATTGCAATCGAAATGCACCAGTACCTCGACTCTGATGGCTCTGGCACATCTGCAACCTGTGTGTCTTCGACCGTCGGCGCCGAGCGTCTGGCTGCCGCTACTGCTTGGCTTAAGGCCAACAACCTGAAGGGCTTCCTTGGTGAAATCGGTGCAGGCTCTAACGATGCATGCATTTCCGCAGTCAAGGGCGCGCTATGCTCTCTACAGCAATCCGGCGTTTGGATTGGGGCACTATGGTGGGCTGCTGGACCTTGGTGGGGCGAGTGAGTCATATATATTGTTTTATGAACTAATTCAGCGGGCTGATCGCTTTTTATAGCTATTTCCAGTCTATTGAGCCTCCTAGTGGCGCAGCTGTTTCGCGCATTCTACCCGAGGCACTTCTTCCTTTCCTTTAATCGTGGAAAGGTTAAATTCCACTAGAAATATTGAATGGAATGGCCTGGCGAATTTTTAGAGTCGTGTATGCGTGTGAATGCAATCATCATCGGCTTAGTTTCCTCTGTATCCGTAAGACTAGGCAGTGAATAGCCTAGGGAAGCCTTTGCTGCTTTGTCTGATCGCAAGGCTCAGCTTGATAGCGGATAGGGTCACAAATGACAACGAAAAAGATATTCCATTGGAGCGAGCAAGGCAATCCGCTAGGCTTCGTTCATATTTATCAAACAGTCCACAATCGATCACTCCAACCCCCTATTCCCAGGCTTCATCCCATCCTAACCCTCCGCGATCCCACCCAGCCTGCACATCTTCATACTCATGCTTCTCAAAATGATTTTTCTGGTCACGGAGCTTGGCCTCTAGATCCATAGCCGCCATAAACAGCCTACCAGCACGCAGAAACAACGTCCCATCGATGTGCTCCGCTCCTTTAAGCTCCGTGTCTTTGAACCGGCCCTTTGGACGAGTACCATAGAATGCCGCAGCGTGAGCCATTGCGCGTTCAGCCTTGATGTAATGTTCGTCCTCATGGATGACAGTGTAATCGAGCAAGGTGTACCATGGGTTGCCTACGGCTTCAGCTGGGTGATCCCCAGCCTGCTTGGTCAAGAAATTTAGGTTGAGTGAAGTTTGGGTGAAGAAGCCTTCGATATCGAGAGAAGGTCTACCGCGAGATATAAACCACGCTAGGCAGGTGGAAAGATATGCACGCATAAGCATGATTCGATTGGCCGGTTGGAGAAGGGAAAGGATAGAAGGGAGGAACAAGTTTGAGGTGACAAGGTGGACGCTTTTTGGAATAGCGTGACTCAGTCAGGCCAACCTGGCTATTTCTAATGCGTACTCACAGGAAAAAGTCGGCTTTAAAAGGCTTATTCTTCCTCCAGCCACCCAACGCAAACATTAAAACCACAACCCACTGCAACTCTTCCACATGTGCCTGGATCGTCGCCGTATCCTCAGTTATATCCCAGAGCTCAACGTATTCACGTATAATCTGGCCTGCGTTCTTGACCGTGTGCTGGAACTTTTTCAGGTCATCGCTTTCTAAGTGACACGTCTTGCCGGCTTCGAGGCGCGAGTCGGCGAGGATACGGGCAAGGATCGTAAAAGCATGGGTCTGGCGTTTTGAATTAGGAGCCGAGTTAGAACTAGGAAACAAGCGTTCAAACATCTCCTTGTGATCGGCTGGATGAACGGCAATTTGCGCAAGGCCTGAAAAAGCACTTAGCAAAAAGCAAAGGCAGACGGTAAAGCGCCCAACCTTCGACTGCCATACCCGGAACACCGAACTCGGCGGCATGGCCAAAATGAATCATCGGATGAACGAGAGCACTAAGAAAGCGATCGAGCATTCTAGGTTCTTCGCTAGTCCAGTTTGCATCTTGGGTAAACACATAGCGTTCAAAGGTAGCAGCTAGACCGTGTTTCCATATTTCGTCGTTAAAAAAACTCAAATACGCATTGTAATAACTTGATGTTTAGTCAGGGAAAGCCTCAAGTTTGTAGGTGAATCGATTCGTACTCTTGATTTCCAAGAAATTCCTTCCAATTCTCGAGAGTAACCGGCTGGGGTGATTTGTAGGCAAGACGCTGGTACGGTGCATGTTTGTCGAACGCAGCTTGAAGAATGGATGGCGGGGCTCCAAGGCTGTATGCCGCAAACAGGTGGTGGGCCAAGTGATTATGGAATCCCTAGGAGCCAAATGAAAATAACGCAATGTGAAACCGACTAGTGCCTGACCTCGTCGTTGTAAAATAAGTGGTGACGTTGGTGGTTTTCTTTCAGTAAACGCTGCAGCGCAGCAGTCGACTCTGGAGTGAACCCAGGGTTCGGTGTAGGCGCTGACTGGCTTTTGAACGCCGAAGCAAAGGACGGAGCGGGAAAAAGCTTGTCGAGTTGATCCTTATTGAAAGCAAGAGCAGTCATAGTGAGTTCAATGTCGAGCTTATATTGAAAGGTTAAGGGTGTTGAGGTGACTTGTCGTCGGAAGAAAGGTTCGTTCGACATGGACTTTGCTATCTCAGTATATATATCAAACGAGCAGTTGAGTAGCATGAGAATTGTAATTGAGCTCCCACAGTAATTTCGTATAACATAGGGGCCACGAGTAAGACTATTTCGTCATTCACATTGTCCTCGGCGCGCGTGTGGTCGGAAGGTGCATCGTTCTTGGAACATCACGACAAACCAGAAGGTGCAGCTCGGTCTCCGATGAAGTATCCCGTACTAGTCACCGGCATGTACCAGATTCTCCATAGTAAGCAAGTTGACGGTGTAGCATGACCAATGCCGCATACGGTTCGGCCATCGTCCGCGTAACCCGAGGATGTCCCACGAATCTCCACGGACTCACAGCGGCTGCGTCAGCGACGAAGTGCGCTACGCGGGCAATTATTCATTAGTTGTGCGCCGGCGTTAACCACGCGGCTGGTGGCAGGAAGTACTCGCGGCAATCCACGTGACCTTCTGACTTGACAACTAAGGAAATGAGCGGGTGTATCCCCGAACTCTAACGATATCCGCGGGCATTTGACCCGCTCGGCCGGATGACGTGCATGCTGTTGAATTTACAATCATATGCGTGTATGTATGCGCATATTTGTTTCTGTTTCGTATCCCCCCTCTCTGATATCATGCGCGAGTTTGCGGGAATCCCCCTTCTTCTTCCTTAGTTCTCTACCTTCGTAGTTGAGCTAAGGTATTGTATTTTCTTTCTTTTCTTATGTATTCTATTTACACTGTACTCTATAGTACGATTTGTATCTTAGGTACAGTATATATAGTTCTCTACCTTCGTAGTTGAGCTAAGTACGATTTGTATCTTAGCCACGAGAAACCTCCCTGCGTGAGAGGTTATGAGCCCCGCAGCCTCTACTAGTACGAAACCAGAGAGCCCCATCGACCCGGTAACAGTCCCGCCAGCGATGTCTTCGAGCCACAAGCCGAGCTACTTGAGCAAGAAGTCGCTCGATGTTCCTGCTCTGAAGAGCGACGGATCTAATTACACAGCATGGAAATTTCGTCAGCAAATGGTCCTACGCCTACGAGGCCTAGAGGACATTGTTCTCGGAGTTGAGAAACCCCCGGCTGAACTCACCGATGCTGATGCCAAAGACAAATCAAGGTTGAGCAAATATACTGAATCCCTAGCCGAGTGGCTAAAACGCGATCAAGAGGCTCTCGCCCAGATCGCATTGGTGATGGAAGATGAGGCGCTAGCTGATATCGTCGAGGCCAAAACATCGCAAGAGGCGTGGACGCGAGTCGTCGAAAGGTGGGAAGGGAAGGGAGCTCAGTCGATATCCTTCCTGTACCACCAACTAGTCAATACGAAGATCGAAGAAGATCATGACATTACTGCAGGTATAAATTCCCTCCGTACGATTGCTTCGAAGATGAAAACACTAGGCGAACCGATTAGCGACTCTATGCTCACTCAAATTATAATGAATGCGTTACCTCCATTGTATGCCGTCGTCAGCACGGTCATCCAGACGTCGAATCAATCGGGTTCAATTACCTCTGATTTAGTTATAAAGGCCGCATTAGCCGAGGAAGTGCGTCGCAAGAAGGGTCTTGGACTCACCGCGATGTTCACAAGCATTGCCAAGGGCAAAGCTGCAACGTCGAAGGCCAAGGAACAGCAGTCCAGGCAGAGCCCTAAGACCTGTTCCAATTGCGGCAAGCCCAGACACTTAAGGGCTAAATGCTGGGCGAAAGGAGGTGGTGCAGAGGGCCAAGGACTGTTCCAAAAGCGGCAGTCGCCGAAAGATAAAGGGAAAGACAAGGAGAAACCCAAATCCGGTGATGCGAAACCAAAAGTTGAATCAGCGCAGATTGCGACAACATTTGTAGCTACGGATGACGTACCAGAGATACCAATGCTATATGCATTACCTGTAGTCGATGAAGAAACAGCCGTGCATTATTGGCTGTTAGATTCAGGGGCATCTTGTCACATGACCCCTCAGTGCGAATGGTTTTCGACTTACCGGTCCCTTGTACCCCCGGTCCCAGTTCGAGTGGGTGATGGAACGAAGATATATGCTGTCGGCATTGGCCAAATATTGGTCACACTTTGTAATCGCAAGGGTCAGGAGACAGACACATATATGGAATTAGTGCTCCACATACCCGATTTGAATGTGAGCCTAATGTCCATGACCCAGCTCAACAAGCAACAAACAAATGTGCTGTTCCAGAGGGGTATCAGCGCAATCATGATTAGTCAAGATGGCCAAGGCAACAAGATAGGATGGGCGAGGCAGTCAGGGCAGCTCTACAAAGTGCAGGCGAAGGTTACACATACCGATTCTACAGCGCATACAGCCTTCGTAGAGGCCAACAATAATAACGCTGATAGCGATTTTCAAGCCCAAGAATTCATCGCATATACTGCAACTACAGTCGCGCAAGCAGACCTACCTACCTGGCACTGCCGATTTGGCCACTTGAACTATCAATATGTGCTAGATATGGTCAGTATGGGCACAGTTGAAGGTATGGATATAGTAGGAAATCACTCTCCTCCCAAGGCGAAATGCAGCCCGTGCCTCCAAGGGAAGCATACACGCACGCCCTTTCCACTGTCCCAATCTTGTACCTCTGAGGTACTCAAGCTTATGCACAGCGATCTACACGGCCCCTTACCTGTTCAAGCAATCAGAGGATTCCAATATTTCGCTGTAACAATTGATGATAAGTCCTGCAAGATATTCGTGCATTTATTGCGCAACAAGAGCAATTACGCAGGTCAATTCAAGGACCTCAAAGTGTCAATCAAGAATCTTACGGGAAGGCAAATTAAACACTTACGGACAGATGGTGGTGGCGAGTATGGGTCAAACGCCTTTGAAGCTTTCTTGCAAGCAGAAGGGATCCAGCACCAAAAGACCGAAGCAGATTTGTTGGCCAGTAATGGTGTAGCCGAGTGAGCGATACGTACCCTAAACGACTGTCAGTGCGTGATGCGATTCGATGTGCATTTACCCAAGAAATATTGGGGTTACGCAATCTTACATGCGGCTCACCTATGGAACGTAATGCCGAAGAAATGCCTAGATGGCCAAATGCCAAGCAAGGCATTTAGCAGCAAGATCCCAAATGTATTGGGATTATGTACGTTTGGATGCAAGGCCTGGGCTTGTGTGCCAGACAATATGTGCACGAAACTCCAAGCACGCTCAATCAAATGCATATACCTTGGATTCACCCCTAATAGGAAAGCACATGTGCTTGCTCAGTGTGGAACTGGTTGCATAATCACCTCATGTGACATAGTCTTTGATGAAGGGCTGGACAACCGGCAGCGCGTGGTTATCGAGGATCATGATGAGAGTCCTACTGATGACAATGATGGAAAATTGGATGAATTATCACCCCTTCAGATCGAAATTCATTCACCTATATTATCCGATAAACCACTCGAATTGTCAGAACCCACGCATACAACCGATGAACCTATAGTAATACCTTCAGATAGCTCGGATTCAGAGCTTGAAGAGCAAGAGATCATAGCCTTACAGCCAGATCTGCCGCCAACATGTTGATCTACATGCGAACGAAGAGCACCTGTACGATACAGAGCGCAAGTGGGTGATTTAGCGCATACAGATGGATTAGGAGACAAAGAGGCACTTACTGTGATAATGGAATCACCACCTCAGACATTTGAGGAAGCCATGTGTTGCCCAGATGTGAATCTATGGCTTGAAGCGATGACAGAAGAGCTCAAATCGATTGAGCAGCACAAAGTATGGACGCTTGTGAGCCGTCCTATCAACAAAAATGTTGTTAAATGCCAATGGGTTTTCGACTACAAGCGTGGAGCTGATGGCAAGATTGTTCACTACAAGGCTTGATTGGTTGTGAAGGGCTTTTCTCAGCACCCTGGAGTCAATTTTGTTGAAATATCATCACCCGTCGCTGCTGCCAATTCATTACAAACGCTCCTAAGCATTGTAGCCACGCTCAATCTTGAGCTTCTCCAAATCAATGTAAAAACCACATTTTTGCATGGAGATCTAGACAAGGAAATTTATATGGAGCAACCTCCAGGCTTTGTCAAAGGCCTGGAATCTGTCTGGAAGCTCAACAAGGTGATTTACAGTCTCAAACAGGCAGCTCGAGCCTTCTATATGTGTCTCAAGAAAATCCTTGAAGATATAGGATTTAAACGATGCGATACGGATCACTCTGTATTCTGGCTACGCAATGGTGATGAAGTAGCAATTATACTTAGCCATGTGGACGATATGCTACTCGCTGGATCATCTACAGAAATCCTCAATAAGGTTAAGGCTAAAATCGCTGAATCACTAGAAATCGTCGATCTAGGCAAGGCCAAAATGTTTGTAGGCATCGAAATTGAGTGTGATCGCAGCGCTGGAACACTCAAGATTTCTCAGCACCAATATATTAACAATATTCTTGCTCACTTCAATATGTCTGACTGCAAATCATGTGAAACTCCGATGGCTGAATCACCTAATTTACCAAAGCTCAAAACACCATTGATTGATCAGAACTGCTACCAGCAGCTCATCGGGTCTCTTATGTATGCTATGATTTCTACCCAACCCAACATTGCATATGCTACTGGTATACTTGTGCAACATGCGATGAATCCCAGCGAAGAACACTGGAACTCCAGCAAGCAAGTTCTACGATATCTTAAAGGTACTATGGACTTAGGAATTGTTTATAATTGCTCTTGCAATTTAAATTTACTTGGATATGTCAACGCTGATTATGCCGGTGATAAGCATACAAGCCGTTCAACTACCGGCTGGGTGTTCTTACATGCCAGTGGCACCATTGCTTACTCATCCTGGAAACAGCCAACTATTTCTCTGTCTAGTACCAAAGCCGAGTATGTTGCTGATGCTAGTGCCAGACGCGAACTTTTATGGATTCGCCAATTTTTATCTGAACTTGGTTTTCTCTCTGAGGGCACTACTCCCTTATTCTTGGACAACCAGTCTGCTATGGCCCTAGCTAAGAATCCTGTCAATCATCAGACAACAAAGCATATACGCGTCAAGTATCATTTTATTCATGAAGTGATCGCCCTTAAGGAACTTGACCTGCAATATGTACCTACCAAGAAACAGGTTGCGGATGCGCTCACCAAGCCCCTAGGACGCCTCAAGTTTACTCGCTTCGTGTCTGAGATGGGTATGGTTTGATATTTTTTCTTTTATCTGCACATTCACGCATAGGATTGAGTGGGCGTGTTGAATTTACAATCATATGCGTGTATGTATGCGCATATTTGTTTCTGTTTCGTATCCCCCCTCTCTGATATCATGCACGAGTTTGCGGGAATCCCCCTTCTTCTTCCTTAGTTCTCTACCTTCGTAGTTGAGCTAAGGTATCGTATTTTCTTTCTTTTCTCATGTATTCTATTCACACTGTACTCTATAGTACGATTTGTATCTTAGCCACGAGAAACCTCCCTGCGTGAGACATGCCAAGAGGACAACGACGGGAGCGGGTAGAATAACCGTAGCTCCATGGGTTGTATGCCCGTGATGTTTGTAGCGCGCGGGCATGATAATCGCACGTTTAATTTATTCAACAAAGCACTAATAACGGGGTTGTTCGGTAAACTGGATAATATGAATTGATTAGCTTGTGCGTGAGGTTTATCCTATCGCGAACAATATCGACAATCCCTCCAAGGCGTACTATACCAGGATCTGTTGAACGAGATCACGCGCCGCCAGATTCAATTCCTGTAGTAGGTATTTCTTTACGATTCGACCAACCGTATCGGGCTGAGATTTCCATTTTATTACCAATGGGCGGCCCAAAATGTACTTGTCTGTGTAGAGACTTTACACATGGCTCGTAGACTGAAAATGGTTGGCTAGACTGTACTAGGTTTCAAGACTCAGCTGCAAACACACTAACTCGGGGCGAGAGGTTCAGTAGCATAATTATTCAAATGATAACTTCTAACCTTCGGAAACAGTGTTCAAAGCTCTCGAAGCCCCTCGGAGGACACACCGACATCACATTAGGGTGTCTTCATACGCGCTATCGCATGTTTAAATGATTTTTAACTTCACCCCGATTAAACAGCTCCCTGCCTTCGTCAGTTCGTCCACGAGCCCCAGGAATCCACATTAGTCATTCGGTATGACTTGTGGCTCAGTGGGGTCATGAGCAAACCCAAGTAGATTGGAACGGAGGTCGGAGCAATAGGTATGGCCGGGTAGCACTAGATGTGATTTTCATAGCGGCTGGCATGGGTTTCCCTGCTGCTATCCGTCAATTCGCCTTCTACGATTGGCCAAATATCTCAAAAAAAACCTAATGGTATGGATTTTAGCAGCCAGAATTTGTGAAGAATATGGAGCTTGCAAAATTCATACATACCTGCTCTCCAAAGTTAGTTATATGCAAGCCAGTTTGCCCTAGAAGCGAGGATCCGATTTATGGATATCCGAAAACCTGTGTCGTACGTTCGGATAGCTACCGCTTTACTTTCCAGCAATCGAAGGGTATTATTGGACAAAGGTGAGTACTAGATCGGGCTTGGATCCAGGTTATGTAAAACAGCATTTATCAGCCGATATAACATCAGGTTGATGTCCAAGACTAAGTTTTACTCGTCTCAAAATACTTTTGAGCTTTTAGGGAACACACACTGGCTTCATGTTTACCGATATCATGGCGTGAAGATCGAGTCGAGATGTACGATGGCTATTGCCAGAAGTTCATATCGCATCTCTACTCATCCTTTACACATTCACATTCACGTCTAGTCGTACAAAGACGTGCTAGCTACAGGAAAGGGACAAAAAGGGCACAAAAAAAATATCAATGCAAAGAGATTGCACAACATTTGCAATTGGCTCGATTAGTCCCATGCCTCTGCCCACCCAAGGCCGGCGCGATCCCACCCCGCTTCGACGTCACTAGTTTCATCCCTCGCTACTCTCTTGCCCCCATTCCCCAGAATAAACTGCCAGTTCATGGCTCCCATCAGTAGCCCACCCACGCGTATGAACAACGTCCCATCCATATGCTCCGCGCCCTTGAGCTCGGTATCCTTGAACCAGCCCTTTGGGCGAGCACCGTACAAGGCCGCTCCATGGGCCATCGCACGCTCGGCCTTGACGTGGTGTTCGTCTTTGTGAGGAACCGTATGCGCGAGCACGGCGTACCAAGGATTGGTCCTCGCCTCTGTAGCTTCTGTCTTATCGGCCGGTGGCTTCGGGTCTAGGGAAGTGTACTCGAAGAAACCTTCGATATCAAGAGCCGGTCGACCACGGGAAACGAAATAGCCGAGGCAAGCCGCGAAATATGCGCGCATGAGCGCAACCTGATCTGACGGCTTGAGAAGGGACAAAATAGAAGGCAAGAACAAATCCGAGGTTACGAGATGGGCACTTCAAAGTCGAATGAGCTTTGGTGAAAATATGAAAAGGGCGAAAATATACCCACAGGAAAAAGTCGGCCTTGAAAGGCTTATCCTTTTTCCAACCGCCCAGCCCGAAAACCGTAGTCACGAACCACTGAAGTTCCTCGACGCGATCTTGGATGACCTTTTTGTCTTCATCCACAGTCCACAGGTCGGCGTACTCGCGAATGATGTCGCCCACGCTATCCAAAGTATCCGTAAACTTCTGCGTGCTCTCAAACCGACAAGGGTTTCCAGCTTCAAGACGTGAATCAGCCAAGACGCGAGCGAGAATGTTGAACGCGTGCGTGTGTGCTTTTGTCTTCGTGGATGTCGCGCCGAGAGTGAGAGCGGACGTAAGAGTAGATAGATAGCTGCCCGTGCTTGAAGAGCCAAAGAAGTTGGCATCAAAAAGCTTCTGATACGCTACTTTGTGGACAGCAGTTTGTGCAAGGCCTTAATAAAAGGATTATTATCGGATACCTAACGAAAATTAGTCCGAGGCTCACCTTCGACCGCCATGCCGGGAACCCCAAACTCAGCCGCATGCCCGAAATGAATCATAGGGTGCAACAAGCCCGCTAAAAACCGATCCAGCATTCGAGGCTCGTCGTCACTCCAGTTGGCCTCATGGCTAAACACATAGCGCTCCAAGGTCGAAGGAAGGCCGTGCTGTTCGATTTCTTCGTTGAAGAAGCCCATGTAAGCATTGTAATAACTAGCCAACATTGTCAGGCCGGGATCGAGGTTATAGAAAGCTTTAACATACTCTCCGTCACCCAGGAACTTTTTCCAATTGTCACGAGTGACTTTTTCAGGCGATTTGTATGCAGGGCGTTGATACGAGGCATGTTCGTCGTACGCCTCTTGTAGTACGCGAGGAGGAGCCCCGATGCCGTATGCTGCGAATAAGTGATGGGTCAGGTGGTTGTGGAACCCCTGATAGTTGACATGAGTTTAACCATTAAGGATTAGCGGTCTGAATTACCCTTTCGTTGAAGAATAGGTGGTGCCGTTGATGGTTCTCTTTCAAGAGGCGCTGCAGGGTCGCCGTCGAGTCTGGCGTGATGCCAGCGTTCGGCGTCGGAGCATACGGACTGGTGAATGCTGATGCAAAAGATGGAGCAGGAAAGAGTTTGTCGAGAAGAGCCTGGTCAAACTCTGGGACAGTCATGGTGGATTGGAGTTTGGGTTTGTATCGAAAGGTTGCAAAGGTGGAGAGGAATCGTCGTGAAAATGCGAGTCTGTTTGGCATGGATGTCGGGTAGCTGCATATATAGCAATTTCAGTATGGTCACGTTGTACCAGACCGTAAAGCAGTTGGCTAGAGACGGAATGCATGGATGAGGGAGCCATGAGTAAGTGCTTGCATGATGTCATCATCTCCGCGGCACGTGTTGCAAGAGCCAATTGTATTGTGAGGATTGGCGTAATTTCAAGGCGATGTAATGGGTTTGATGTTCTCCAAGTGGCGAAGGCGCACGCAGAAATCCTAATTAGGACAAGGGGTTGACAAGATATATGTAACGCCGCACGAAGATCGGTCACCGATCCTCGCACTCCGAGGACACGTTCCCAGTGTACCGTTGTGACTCATATTTTTCGCGTCATGTTCATGTGCTTTACGCAAGAGTACCTGGATGAATGGGTGAATCAGCAATGGGTTCAGTGGTAGTTGTGCGCAGAGAACCTTTCAGAAGCCACGTGACTGGGCTTTTTTTTTGCATACGTATTTAAAAGCCTAGAGGAACACAGCGGTCGAACAGGCCCTACGAAGCAAACGACACAGACGAGTAAGCAAGTAACACAGAGGGGTGGAAAGGGAGACAGGGGTCAAGCAGCCATACAGCGTACTCCACGTGATTGGACCCGCTTAACAAAGGCTCCAGAAGGCGTCGTAAGTTATTCGGGGGTCCTACGCATACAGTCTGATATACATATCATTAACGATACAATTATGACTTGGCAGCTCTTGTAGAAATTCATCTTTAATTGTGCAAGTGTGGATGCACCAAACGATCGGGTAAACGAATTTATATTTTAGCCATATTCGGGCTACTGGATACGTAGCTCAAGTTGGCTGAAGAACGGCCAATTATTTTGTTGAATTATCCCGCGCATATATCGATATGTTATCGATATTATACCTTTTGACATGTAGGGTTTCCGATGTTATATGTTTCATCTCCATTCGTATGTACACGATCCTGCATACACGCCGATGTACTGCGTGATTTTTCCCGTTGTATGCTATATAAACCAAGGTATGATTTGCTTGAACTGTAGCGACGTTTTCCCCACTCTAGTAACGCTGGCTCGATACGTTTGATCGCAGTGCGCTAGTCTTATTTGAAGCGCACTTATTGTTACCACTTCAACAAATTTACCCAGTGATGATAAGTAGCTCAAAAATTGTCATCAAAGCATAACTCCTACACTACTTCCAAGCTTCCAGCGAGCCTAACTAGACAGGTTCTCATCTTATCTCAGCGCTCGGTCTTGACGTGATATCCATTCTTCTATCGGAGTTTCGATGGATATCTAAGGCTTGTTGAGTCAATACTTATTTCCGGCTTCCAGAAATGGATCTTTGAGAATCCAAAGGAGGATATTGAATTCTGGCTTATCTTTGGGTCGGCGGACGAGTGTTGAAAATAGCCACCAGGTTCGGATGACGAGCTGCAAGGCATCAAAATGGTATGCACAGATAAATCTGTGCGCGAGCGAGGGGAACTCAAATATGCACCTACTTCTTCTATCACTCTTCTCGTTGCGGAGTGGTTATCAAACTACTGTTTGGTACTCTCGGCGTTTATTTTTCAATAGGGACAGAATTATGAAAACAGCCATATAGGGGCTGTTTGCCGCAGCTTGCGGAGGCACACAGCCCAGTCTCGTACGCAGGGTTCGCGGGCGACCTGTTGAAACGAAACGGAACGTATGTGCTTCAATGTATAATAGCGCAGAATATAGTAACAGCGATTGAGCTCTTGGTATTGTGCCAGTAAGAAAGTATATGCGTCGCTATAGATAGAGGCGACTGTCTGTTGGTCTATATATGAGGTACAATGGGTGAGGCGGACCGGAGACACGGGAATACATCGCTTGCGAAAGCGATGGTATACTGGATGCGATTCACATGTATAATAAAAGAACGTACGAGAGAAGCGCCAGGGAATCACAAGCGTAAGTATCAGGTTTACATGTAGGATATGACATTCGTTCAACGCGACCTCATGGCGCAACCCCGTTTCTTTTCCTCCTCTCACGCAGGGAGGTTACTCGTGGCTAAGATACAATCGTACTACGAGGTACAGTAAGAATAAAATACAGGAAAAGAAAGAAAAAATATGATACCTTAGCTCAACTACGAAGGTAGAGAACTAAGGAAGGAGAGAGGAGGTTCCCACGAACTCGCGCATGATATCAGAGGGAGGATAAGAAACAAAAACAAATATGCGCATACATACACGCATATGAATGTAAATTCAACACCTCCTTCAATCCCCGCATACACGGGGCAAACCTCTACATCTGTACGCTCTGGTGCGTCCCATCGCTACCCGCGTCTCTACCCCTCTCGCCTACGCCATCCCGCCATCCCGACTTCCGACTGCCGTTGTCCGGTGGCCGCCCGACCTGCGAGTTCGTTGGCGTCTTGGGGCCCCAGGCTCTCCCGTTGCTTCGCTCCGGGTTTTCCGACCCTTCTGGTTCGGGCGACGGCTAGTCAGTTTCTCTCCCTCGTTCTCTTACGCGTACCGTTTTTCCATCGATTATGTACATAGCTTATCCAGAATATGTACGTGCGCGGCATGGTGCCTCTACCTCTTTTCCTCGTCGACTCCTCTCGGGCTCGCGCCTCCCCGAGAGCCGGACGCGTCCGAAGGGCAAGAAACATCTGTGCCACGCGCATATATTGTATGATATTTAGCATCGATTTCCACAAAAAAGAACCGGACTTATTATATTCGTAGTGAAACTACCAAAATGCGACCAATTCAAAGAAATAAAGCAGTATTATGATGCTAAACGATCACCAAAACAACCGATGGATCTTCTTATCGTCCCGTGGCTACGAATTCTCAATGGACACGATGAAAGCTGTAGGCCTATACTTCGCTTGGAATCTCAGGCAGAGGTGGCGAACGGGACGCTGAATAAAGGGCTGCTGAACCTTGGCTTGCGGCCAAAGGGGGCGCTCTAGGACCATCGGCATAGGGAACGCTCGAGTGAGCGGTTTGATCCTGAGTCGGGCTTCCTTCGTTGTTCCCCTGCGTGGCCCATCGATTTGGCTGCGAGTTGCCGCTTTCCGCATACGGAGCCACAGTTGCGACCGGACTCGATAGCGCAGGCCCAGCTTGCTGGCCGACGATGGTGTCACCATCTCGGTTATTTGGCTGCTGTGAGTGGTGGACCGTCATAGGAAGGGCACCAGCGTGCACCACACCATCGTGCTGAGGCTCGGGTAAACCTGAGTAATGCGAGGGATTGTATGGACTCAACGCAGAGCCTGTCTGAGCGGTTGGGACAGGGCTCCCAGGAGATGATACGCCACCAAGGTATGAAACGCCTCGATTCTGTTGTTGGGTCATGGGTGGGAGCAAGGGATTGCCACTATTGGGAGTGGGCGGAATCTCAGAAAGACCAGGCGAGAGTTTGGGATCAGGTTGCTCGGTGTTGCTCGAGGGCTCATCAGATTTCCTGTTACGACGCAAGATGAATATGGTGATGATGACGATGGCGATGACGCCAACGACACCCGCAACCGCGCCTCCTGCTATAGCCCCTGCGTTGGAGCTCGAGGACGAGCTAATGTACGAATTTAATTAATGTTTCATCTAAGCGAACGAGGAACACCTACGAGAAATTGTTCGGAGTTGGCGTGGGTGTGGGCGGTGGTGGCGGTGGCGGATTTGGATTGCGACATTGGGGATTGTTGGCACTGTCGCGGTAGCACTGGTATCCGTTTGCTATTAAGGTGTAGCTAAGCTTTGCTTATATGTATACAATCCAAATCATGTTTACTCACGGCAACAATACGTTTGGTCTGAACATAAGGAGTACCCGGCATCAACGCATTTTGGAGGGGGAACACATGATTGGCCGATTGGGCAGCATCCCATTTGTCCGTTGAGGATGATACAGTTGTTGCTAACGGACTTTGGCTCAGCCCATGCCACAAATACACGGAATCGTAAACTCTGCTTACCCAGCCTCACAACAGGTTCCGCCTTTACAGCATTGTGAACCTGTTGGACAGCAACCCTGGGGGGGGGGAAAGATAGTCGGCAAGATGAATATCAAGCGCTTCAAGCTTTGCTTACCTGATAGTCGCATCCCTCCTGACTAGTCAGGCAACATCCTGAACCATAGCACCATCTACCGCTTCCACAGCACTTGCCACCACCACAGCAGTAACCACCAAGTGGACAGCAAAAACCGAGATCATTGGAGCATATACCGTATCCATCGATGCATGGGTACTCTCGATCAAACAGCCCATTGAGTTCGCTGAATCTACTCTTCATAGATCTGGAATCGAGACGTTGGTGTTCAAACGTGGAGTTCGTGATCCGAGGGGTCATTATTGTGACATTTTGAGGAATAACGAGAATTTCGGGAGGGGCATGGTTCGGTAACAATTCGGCGGCCAAAGCTATCGATAGAGATACGAAAGGCGTGAAAAGCGTGCTCAGTCTGTTGGGCAGCATCGAGAGCTGGAGGACAAAAAGGTCGTCACGGATAGCTCGAAAGACCAGAAAAAGGCGTATTTATTGCTGAAATCAATTGACGCCCGACAAATAACGTCGATCATCGTTGGGTAGACTAGTGCCTTGCATGCTGTCTGAGTAGGGTCCAAGCATCAAAAAGGCCAACTTCGGCCACACTTGCCAGAGACCAGAACACATCACTGAGTATAACGAGGGCGTCATATATGAAGCCACTCCGGCTTCAGCAATAAATCAGCATCCAAGTTCCAAACACTTTTTCAAGCTGGATTTTGTGGAGGAGGTACATGCAGGTAACTGATGCTTATGGACCGCGCAAAACAATCGATGACATCGGAATCGTGGCGGAACGCTAGGGCGCTTGGAACTGACAGGATTGATTGAAAAATTACGAGATTACAATATTCGAGAGGTTATTAATAGCCGGTAAAGGCCAAGAAACCCACCAGATGGAGGCTAGAACTGGCCAGCTTGGCGTAAACCAAGTGTTTTAGTGCTGAACTAGGCGACTCCACGAGACACATCATTCAGTCACCAAGGGGCGTGTTCTGGGACATTGTTTCCCCAAAGACCATCTCTTCACACGTACTCTGAAGGGTTTATGAGAAGCAATTTCGCAGCTCTGGTTTTTGGCAAAGTGAAGTTACCAATCACCCTAATCACAGAGGCGGCGGCGGGGAGCCGAATCCAAAGATTAGGCGATGGAAAAGAAACACACAAACAGACAGCTTCTTTATCCATTTTCTTACGGTTTGGCCCTCGGTCTGTGGTAGGGCGATGTGCGAGTGGTGCACATATGTCGGGACTAGCGGAAATCGTGTATCCTTAAGTGTGTGTGTTTATTTACATATAGGAATGGCCATGTTCAAATGGGTAAGAAGCGACAAGCCACAACACATTACGGTCTTACAACGTGGAGCCGTCCACTCAAGCCAGAGTGGGAATGCGGCAGGACACGGTGAGTGAAATCGAAGCACCGAACTGCGAGCAAACCCTAGGTAGAGTGGCCAAGTGGATGGCAATAGACGTACAATTGGATGGGGGGGGGGAAGGGAAGGAAAATCGGAAACGCAAGTGACTAAGGGGAAGGTTATGGTCAGGCGCGTGACTCTGGCATGCATGTGATGCGCCAGTTTTTAGTGGGGCCGAAGGAGACCACGTGGCCCACCTGTGCGTCTGCAGGTAAAATTAGGTTGTATGCCTCCATAGGCTAAGACGTACAGCCCCTGTTTATCGGGATTTGCGATTATGTAAGATGCTTGGTTTCCATATATTGGTACAACCAACGCCCGCACCTACATATGAATATCATGTGTATGTATATCTTTAAAGATCAATTCTGTATTGGTCGAGGATTCAAAATCCAAGAATCCAGAAATGACCAGGCACAAGGAAATGACAAATAAAACGGAATAGATTACTGGACCCTTCCAGCAATGCCCTTGTTGAAATAAGGCCCTTTCGCCGCACATACAAGAGTATGAGCAAGAAGAATATGCCCATCTTGCGCCATTCGATCGTACCAAGGTTTGTTCAGGTCTATAAGTTTATAGACTAGCTTGTGTATATGTCACTCTACCCATGCCGCTTACTCTACTAGCGCTTCACATTATTCAGGCCACGTTATTCGTCGTTATAACAGCTCGCTCCTGGATTTGTTTTCAACGGATCATCGAAGCGTACCCAGTGGAAAACCGGATATCCAAGGGTTGTACTTGACGCTCCTGGGGCTACTTCTGGTCTCGAGAGCTCGTTAAACTCAGACTCAGCCAAGCCTCAAAAATCTAGCTAGCATACACTAGCTCCGCCTACCTTAAAATGCCTTTGAGCACTCGCTAGATCCAAAGTAGCACGGGATACCGGGGCTACTGGCATCTATTTAGCATCCAGAAGCACCCAGAAGCATCGTTAGACAGTTGGGGCTTATCAAGTACTAGCTAGATATTTGGGGATTGGCTGAGGAGTGTCCTGGAATCGCTCGACACCATAGTGAGATTTTTATATTTCTGAGTTTTTTATCGGCTGTTGTCTCCCTCGTCCTCTTATTTAGTATCTGGATCACGATGTAGAGTGAAATAAGTTACAGACTTCGTGATGGACTGATCGCAGTTGCTACTGGGGCCTTAGCCGTGCAAGCCGAGGCCAGTACATTTTCTCAAAAGCCTAGATACTTTATTATGATTAGCACCATCCTTCACCTCCGCCCGAGATTGGGACAAACGGATGCTGCACTCAGTCCGTCGAAAACGTGTTTATTGACAAGTTCCCCAGGTTGTTGGGGAGAGGACCGGCCGCTCATATTATTGTCCTGTACAGGCAACTCGGCGTCGTTGTCTTGCCCTTGCGGTAGTTATCGATTGGCTGCATATAAACGGACGACGTTTGACTCGGTCTGAGTGCCAAGTGCATTCGCATACATTGTTTGTTTTTCAAAATGCGCGGCTTCACTACATCCATATTATCTTTGCGCTCTATTTCACTCTTATGCATGGCTGCCAAGACCTTGCTCCCCTATCATCACCTCTTCTTGGTTTCTCTTTTGTTAACCTAGAACCACCCGATAGATGGGCCGATTCGGTTAAGGCATTGCGAGGCGAGCCATTTCAATTGGTTCGATTCCGCTCGCACGAGAGCTTGGGAATACATTTTTGTAGCGGAAGTATCACTTCTCCAGACGGAAAATAATCGCTAAAGCCGTTGGGGGAGTCGGTGGTGATACCGGCTTTGTTGATAAGAATGGAAACTTTCAGCTCTAGGCTCGATCCGTCTGGCAGTTTCTGGATGGCAAAACGTATCTCTTTGCGGAAGCCCTTAAGATAGGACCACTTACTAGCGGGCCTATTGAGTTTCAGTAGGTATCGAGTATATCCCGTGTGTTATTTTCTGCTAATTGAGGGCTCCTGCTCGTTTTTCTAGGCGTCTGGAGACCGACCCTGTGTCTCGGCTCGCCTGGAACGGGTATTTTGTTGTTTCGAATGCGACACTGGTGAGTCAGACGATCTTGTTGAGTGATTAGTTCGTGGTAGGTAGCGGATGAATGATCGTGATTAATGTTAGCTCCAATTGTTCATAGTTTGGGAAGGACACAGAGACTTGGGGTCGGGGGGAGGGGGAGTGGTTTAGTTGACCGTGTTAGACTGCCTCAATTCTGAATTTATACGCTTCTGCTGTACCAAATGGTTCGTGTGGGTCGCAATGTATGAAATTAAGGTCAAATGTGTGAGAATGGTTTACTGGGCACCCTTTGGGTGATTCTGGTGATCCCATTCAGTCGCTGCCTTCGACCGGCCAATCTACACGAGCCCTGTTGTGCTGAGGCTCCGCACTGAAAATGCATTTTTGACTATAGAATAGCGTACAGCTGGTGAATGACATCTTAATAACAGCCCCTCTGTGAAATTCTCGTAATTTAGACTTGCTAAATATATACGGGCATTTCATCACGTGACACCTCCACGTTCTCATCCGACGACCATGTCATACTATCCTCAGCCCGGTACATCACGCTCGCCGCCTCCTCTGCAGCATCCTATACCGACGCACCCGCCGACCGCGCCGCCAGAGCCGCCCGCGACGCCCGGGTCGCCGAGCGGATACATGCGGTTCACGTCGCCGCCGCAAAACCCGACGTCGGTGTCGCCCAATCGCCAGTACGCGCAGTATTCGGGAGGAGCATATGGCCAGCCTCCTCCGCCAGGGTACGGCCAGCCCCAGTGGCAGAGCTTTGGAGCTGTCCCCGCCGGCGCTGTCCCTGTGCCGGGCACCGCGCAGCAGCCAGCCCCGCCGGGGTTTTCGATCCCCGCGGCGGCGGCGGGCATCTGGGGCGTCGACGACATGACGGCGCAGATGGGCATGCAGCTCGGAAAGAACGCTGTCGCTGCTGGTCAGGACTATATGGAGAAAAACGTGAGTGGGTTGGTCGCCGGACGGTATGTGATGTGTGCTGACGTGGAGAGATCAGTTTGGAGCGCACCTACTGCCGCTCTCGATGTTGAAGCACCAGTTCAACGTGTCGAATCAGTATGTGCTCAAGAAGCTGCAGCTGGTTTTGTTTCCGTGGATGCACAAGCCATGGACGAGGCGCGTGCAGAGGAGTTCGGATTCGCAGGATGCGGGGCCGCCCAAGTACTTGCCGCCGAGGGATGATTTGAACAGCCCAGATTTGTATATCCCTGGTGCGTCTTTCTCTTGGCTGCATCCTGAATGTACCTGACGGGGATTCACGGTAGCAATGGCACTCGTCACCTATGTTCTTGTCGCGGCGGTCACTACTGGCGTAACCGGCCGATTCAATCCCGAGGTGTTGGGTTTGACGGCGAGCAAGGCCCTGGCGATCGTGCTTGTCGAGTGTGCGGTTGTGAGGCTAGGCTGCTACTTTTTGAATATCCAGAGCACGGGTCAGTTTATCGATCTGCTGGCGTTTGGAGGATATAAATTCGTAGGGTGGGTGGCCTTTGAATGCGTCTGTGTGATGTTGCTGAGGGCAATATCTAGGATCATTGCCACGCTGGTGGCTAGTCTCCTCGGCTTTGGGAATTTCTTATATTGGTCAGTATTCACATACTGCTTCTTGGCGAACGCGTTTTTCCTTGTAAGTATACTCTCTATGTGCCATTGCAATGGCTCTAACGTTCCCGTATCGTGTAGCTTCGCTCTCTGCGTTCGATTGTCTTGCCTGACCCCTCGATCACTCATGCCGCTCCCCTTACCCACGCCCAACGGGGGCATCGAGTCCAATTTTTGTTTGTGCTTGCAATTATGCAAGTCTTGTATATGGGTGTACTTGTTAGAGTCTAGGGCCGAGTCTGTAGCGATACGATTGGAATATAATGGATAGAGTGCTTGATGGTGTGGGAACATGAACGCGACGCGTATCACGAATGAGACCAAGCACATAACATATCTCGAAGGCTCCCTGAAAGGACACCCTCGCAGATCACTGCGTCTTGCGTGGCCGGCACATATTCTGTTCAGCTGGTGTTTGTTCGGATTTGCCTGGGAGTGCATTTCCAATCCCAGCGCGACTCTCTGTGTGTGCTCTCAACCACCACGCCACCTCGTCGCATCATCCACCATTCCACACTCGAGTCAAACAACAATCCCAACCATGGAAGAAGGAAACCCCCTCTCGGGGCTCGCCGCCACCGGATCCGTCGCTTCCCGATTCGTGAGCCAGTCGGAGATTGAGAGCGCGAAAGAAAAGCGAGAGGCGGATTGGAAAGCGGCGTACGCGAGGTCGGTCGGTCGTTCTGTTTTTGTGTCGGGGCGCGGTAAAGGCGGGGAGGAGTGGTGTATTAATTTGTGGGTGGTTGTGTAGATTGGGTCAGGAGCCACCGCCTCGTCAGGCCGAGGAGGAGCAGTACGATGGGAGGTCGTTGTATGAGGTTTGTTTTTGTCGCTTGGAAATGATTGGGAGTGGTGCACTGATGAGAGGTGGGGAGTGTAGAAGTTGCAGTCTAACAAGGTAGGAAGGGGGTGCTGTGTCTTGTTGTTTCCGAAAATAATGGGGTTCATGGGGTAGGAAGCGAAACAGGAAGAGTGGGAGCAACGGAACAAGCTCAGTGCGTGTTTGAGCGATCAGCTCATGCTTCGCGTGACAAACTGTTTTTATATAGGCAATCAATTCCGAGCACTCGACGAGGACGAGATTCATTTTCTTGATGGAATAATGGATGAAAAGATTATCAAGGAAAAGAAGAGAAAGGACGAGGAAAATGAAGAGTTGAAGAATTACAGAGAGTGCGTTGGTTCGAACGTCCCATCTGGTGTTGTTCCTCCATCCCTATTGAGCCAAACTCATCTCCACGTCGCAGAGCCGTCGCCCTAAAAGCCGCCCAACTGTCTGCAGCACCACCCTTGCCTGCGCCTGCTCCAAAGCCTAGCTCGGCATCCTTGGCTCCAGCGAAAGCGCAGCCGAAAAAGAATCAAAAGAGTTTATTAAAGGGTGCTATTGTGCGAAAACCTGCTGGGTCCAAGGCTGGATCTGCTACATCGCCTCCCGCGTCTGGTGCTCCCAAAACGACCGTGCCTGCGCCGGCTTCCCCCGCTAAATCTAGTCCTCCTAAACCGTCGTCCAGTGCGAAGGATGATAGGCCAGCTTCTCCCGCCAAAGAGAGTGAAACAATCGGCAAGAAGAGGTCTGAGGCTGCGTTGGCTGAAACTGGCGCCAAAAGTGGGGACGATGCTCAGGCGCCAAAGCGACAAAAAGTCTAGCGATCTTTCTCGGACAGTGGCGGACTTGTTTTATCTTGTCTATAGGGATCTAATCGCTATCATATTTCAATACTGGGGTTTTTGTTTGGGCCAAGGCTGAATTGGACGCTTCATCCGACAAGAGTTTGATCTGTGGGTGTGGTCAGTTGGGGACTCCAGCGCATGCATGATCCATCGATGCACTGTCGTAAGTGATTGGAGTCGTCGGCACTAACAGTTTCCGTAGGTGGTGCCTACTCATAAGGTTCTGATCGTGGAGCACGACGAACGTGCACATGTGCCATATTGAGCTGTCCGAGGAGCATCGGCTGATACAGGACCCATCAGGCTCTTGGAATATTATGTTCGTCCGCTGGTTACTAGGCTTGGTATTACGAGAAGGTGTTTCGTATCGGATTGGCGAGCTCGTGCATAGAGGATTTCACTGTCCGGGTATAATACGGCCAGACAACCGCCTGTTATAATCCTCGAGGCTGATGACCTCACTCGTTTTGTCGAATCTGCACAGCTAGAACGCCGGATGATAGGGTGTATAGGCGCGAAGCGTGAGCTCGGTACAACCGCCACGTCTCGACTCGCCCTCGAGGAAGCGATTCACGTGATCTTCTATCCAGGTTCGCACGATGACCTCGGCGCACGTTGCAGCCGTGCTGGCGTCGGATTGGCCAGCGAAGGCGAGCCACCATGCGCTAACCAGGTACGGACCTATTCCTGCATCCGCTTGGCACGTCCAGGAATCGGGTCCCGCATGATGAAGGCTGCGGCCGAGTATAAGAACCCGCCGAGTCGCTTGCAATTTTGTCGTTTTGTCCTCTGACAATGTGGTCGACATATCTGCTTGCTCTTGGATCGGCGTCGTTTGCGTGTGCGCAGCATTATCCGGCGGCGCGCCAGGCCTCGACGTCGGTTCCTTCGTCGACGAGCCCGGCTCCTTCGTCAACGAGTCCGGCTCCGACTTGCGCCAACCCTGCGTTGCAGACGGCTTGGACATATGTTGCCCCTCCTAGGAATGCCAACCTCGACTTTGGACCACCAAACGTATGTTCATTTTTATGCCGTTTCAGCCTTGGTCTAATTTTGTGTGCTCGTGAATAGGTTCCCCAAGGCAAGGCTTCCAACGGCCAGCCCAAGCCTGGCGGGAAAAAGGGTCCCAAAAAGATCAAGAACTTCATTTTGACTATCCCTGACGGCTTCGGGCAAGTCCTTTTCGCGTGAAGAACGCTTCGATTGTGTTTCTGACAGAGTTCTCCCTCCCAGCCCGGCATCTGAGGTGTTTGCTCGTGATTTCGTGCAGTGGAACAACACCCAGACTGGATGGAATCGTCAAGTACGTAGCCAGGTTTATCGCACTAGAATACACCGAATTAAACTTTCTTGGACAGCTCGGCTCAGATACGATCCAAATCGGCTCTATTCGCACTCGCTCGTCCGACTCGTACGTCACCGATTCGGCCGCGAGCGCCACTGCCTATTCATGCGGCATCAAAACATACAACGGGGCGATTGGTGTCGACGAAAACGGCAACCCGTGCGGAACCGTGCTCGAGGCTGCCAAGCGTGCGGGCTACAAGACTGGGTTGGTCGTCACGAGCCGCATTACCCATGCGACCCCGGCCAGCTTTGCGAGTCATATCTATGACCGCGACCAGGAGGATAAGATTGCGGAGCAGCTGATTGGTAATCAGCCACTGGGGCCTGTTGTGGATATTATGCTCGGCGGAGGGCTGGCGTTTTTCTGGTATGTATTTCAACCGTAGCTTTTGGCGTTTCACTCATTTGGAACCATGTGTAGGCCAAATACCACCAAGGGTTCGTCTCGCAAGGACACCCGTGATCTCATTGCCGAGGCCAAACAGGCTGGCTACAACGCCTTTACCACTCGCGCCGGCTTCGACGCTCTCGGCGGAGGCAAGACCGCCAAGATTCCTTATCTCGGTGTGTTCACGCCTGGGCACATGTCCTACGAGGTCGATCGCGACCCCAAGCTGGAGCCGAGCTTGCTGGAGATGACTAAGACGGCTTTGGAGACTCTGAAGCAGGCAACAAAGAATAGCAACAAGGGATACTTTATCGTGAGCGCTATGTTTTTGAGCAGGATGATGTGGTATTAACATCGCGCGTAGATGGTCGAGGCTTCGGTACGTTTGCTTGGGGATCCAGCTCGCCCTTTCCTTTTGGCTAATATTTCACCTAGCGCATTGACCATGCAGGCCATTCGAATGATCTCATTGGGCACCTGCATGAGATCATCATGTATAACACCGTCGTCGACTACCTGAAGACGTGGGTCGACTCGAACGACGACACTGTCCTTATTGGCACCGCCGACCACGAATGCGCAGGTTTGACGCTCGGCGGAATCGTCACCACCGGCGAATACCAATACAACCCTGCCCCGCTCGCCGGCGGCAAGCACTCGAGTAGCTACCTCGCCGCCCAATGGGCTGCCTACAACGGGAGTGATCCGGATGGCTATTTGACGAGTTTGTTCTCGCAGTATGGTATCACCGATGCCAAGTACGTGTTCCTATTTTCGTGAGATTGGGAAGATGTTGATCGGGTGATTAGTTCGACCGAGATTCAGGTTGCCAAGGACCACAAATCGAGCGCTTCGTTCAACGATATTCATTTCGGACAGTCGTTGACTCGTCGTGCGATGGTCAAGTGGGCGACTCTTGGTCATACTGCCGTTGGTGAGTTGGACGTCCACAAACGACGAACACTCGTGTTGATCGCTGCATAGACGTGAACTTGATTGGATATGGACCCAACTCGGACCTCCTGCGCGGCAACCACGACAACACCGGTACGTCATTCGAAAAATCTTATATTCTGACCCAACTCTAACTAAACATACCAAAACACAGAGGTTGGTTTGTTCATCAACGACCAGCTCCAGCTCGATCTGCCCTCGGTCACCAAACTTCTGAACGACAAGAAGAACGAAGACTGGTTGGTGAACAAGGTTGGACGTGACAAGGTCGAGGTAAGTCTTGACCAAGATCATGCGCGGAGATGGCTTTTATTTATCCGCATGAATGAACAGCACGGTGTCAAGTCGGGTGCAAAGAGGAGGTCGTTGGCTCATCAGCATAACTAGGGACAGTTGGACGTTAGAAATTTGCATATATTTGATCTTCATAATACACGGTTTTCTCTTGCTTCAGACAATCTTACAAAGCGATCCAAGCTTCAATTAATCGCATAGCTTTTGCTCAGCCGTTTGAAATTCAGCGGGCATGTTGCCGAGGCCGAGCACCGCTCGAGTCACCGTCACACCGCATGACCGAGGCGCATAAATAGGGGAGCAACCTGATCATTGAGCAGCGCAGGATCTCCCGCCCCGTATTATCTGACTTCAGCAGGAGGGAAATCCAATGTCTTTAAACCCAGAGAATGCTCCACGTGACCCTACGGTAAGTCATAGCAACGCCTGACGTACAGTCGATAGTTGTTGATCCCCCTCAGGCGGATATTGATGGCCAATATATTCAGCAAGACGGTGGATCGCCTTTGAACAATATTTTCGGACCACTGGTGCGTATAACGATCCTAGGCGATTGGGTCTACGTAACTGACCCTCAGTATATACTTGTGATCTAGGAAAGCGAAGATGTCAAGCTGTTCGACACTCTCATTTCGCGTCTCATGAAGCCGGGGCATTTCGGCACCGGTGAACTTGGCGACGGATGCTTGCTTCAAGCCGCTCATCTGCTGAGAGGACGCAACCTCATCCCGATCCTTGCTCTCAAAGCACTCGAAGGAATCAACGAGAAGTTAGAAAAAAAAATAGCTATATTTTCTCTAAATTGCACGAGGAAGGGATCCCTGATGCATAACGACGTAGATGAAGCGACGTTTTTAGATCTTATCGCTAGTTGTTGCATCAAACAGTTCCGACGTCTGAATTCCGTTACCCTGGTCGAAATAGCAATTGAATGCTACGAGCGAAAGCTGACTCTAGAATTGCCCGATCCGGAAGATATTGCCCGTACTTTGACCGTTCTCGGGGGGTTATGCTGGACTCGATCTGACATGCTTCCAAGTCTCTCTCACGTGGAGACTGCGATCCGATACCTCGAACAAGCGGCCGAGTCTACATCTGAAACCCACCCGATGAGGCTCGAAATTTTCCGAGATCTAGGGCTTTCACACCGAGGCCGCTTTGAGATCCTTCAGGAAACTAGAGACATTGATTTGGCGATTTCGTATCATGCTCAAGCTGTTGCGATCGTGGTACCCGATGAGAGCAATCCGGAAACATTGACGCATATTGGACATTTAGGGAACTCGCATCTCAGGCGGTTCCAGCGCCTAGGCGAGCCGTTGGATTTAGACAACGCGATTGCATGTCATGATCGAGCTTCGTCTTTGACACCCGACAGTCATCCGTTCAAAGGAGGGATGCTCACCAACTTGGGAAGCAGCTACTTGTGTAGATTCAGACGTTCGGGACGAATCGAGGATTTGGATCGAGCAACCGAATGTTATACCAACGCGGCCCATCTGGCACCAGAACAAGATCCAAATCGGTACAAAATCCTTTTAGGTCTGGGTACTTCCCATCGGACTAGATTCGACCACACAGCAGAACTCATAAATTTAGATCGAGAGGTTCAATCAAATCATGATGCGCTTCTGCTCACCCCAAAAGGACATACTAGTCGGCTAGCAGTGCTCCTAGCCTTGGGAGATTCTTGCAATAGAAGATTCGGGCATCTCAAAGATACTACCGATCTTGAGCATAGCCTAGCTTATTTCAACGAAGCAATTGAACTGATGCACCCAGAAAATCCCGAACTTCCGAGGACGAAGGAGCAGCTGGCACATTTATATCGCAAGCGTTTCGAGACATTGGGAGACACCAAGGACCTCGATACGGCGGTGACGCTTGGCCAGAACGCTGCCTCGCAAGGGGCTCATCTACTTATCGATAGGCTGAAAGTCCTTCAAGGACTTGGGCTATCCTTTGCCGATCGATACGAGCGATTGGGAGAGTTGCATGATCTTGACCAAGCGATCGCATATACTCGTGAGGGCCTATCGCATATACACGTGCAAGATCCTTCCCGAATCGGCTGGCTCCATAACCTTGGCGCTTTGCATGGCACTCGGCTCATTTATCTTGGCGATCAAAACGATCTGGATACGGCTACAGATTGTTATGAACAAGCAATATCGTTGATGCCTGATGACCATCCTGAAAAGCCAATTATACTTCATGGTCTCGGGAATTTGCATTCCAGGCGATTCTGGCGGCTTGGCAGACTCGAGGATGCCGACAAGGCAGTTAACCACCTGACTTCGGCTGTACTGGGCTTGCCCGATGATCACCCGGCCAAAAAAATGACTGTGATGAACCTCGGTTTAGCGTACAGAAGCCGATTCAATCACCTCATGCTTGTTCCAGACAGCGATAGGGCCATCACGTATCTCAATCAAGCACTTGCGTTGGGCGCTGAAGGGCTACCCGAAAGGCAGGCTGAGGCACTGCATGCTCTGGGAATGCTTCATTATGAGCGGTTTGAGCGGCTGAAGAACCGCATTCATCTAGATACCGCTCTTGAGTATTTTCATCGGGCAGTGTTCTGCACGCCCAATGGCCACCCGAGAAAGGCAGCTAGAATGGAAAGTCTAGGGTCGGCGAATATGAGGCGTTTCAAAGACTCGGGGGATGTCTCGGATATGGAGAATGGCATTAAACTGCAGAAAGAAGCTTTGTTACTGATTCCTGACGGGAATTCACAGAAACCAAACTTCTTGAACAACCTGGCGACATCTTATTCCATTAGCTTTGGCGTTCTGGTGAAATCTCTGACTTGGACGCTGCGATTGCTTACTCGACAGAAGCTGTTTTACTGACGCTTTCAGGCGATCCAAGAAGAGTCGAGTTTCTGGGAAATCTAGGTGGCTCTCATTTCGCTCGTTATAGTCTCCTCCACGAAAACCATGATGCTTTGTGTGCAGCAGAGTATTTCAGGCAGGCGGGTCATTCATCCTCTGGGCAACCGCTGCTGAAGTTCGAGATGATGCATCAGTGGGTTAGGACCTTGGTTGCGACAGACTCTCCCTCCGTGTTGGATGCATATACCGCACTAATGGAGTTGATACCTCAAGCCGTCTGGTTAGGCTACACGGTTGAACGTAGATATGAGCAAGTCCTTGGGATCGGAGCAGTCGGAATCGAAGCCGCTTCGTTTGCTGCCGCCTCGGAGAGGTACGGCCTCGCACTGCAGTGGCTAGAGCAAGGGAGATCGATTGTCTGGGGCCAATTGCTTGAACTTCGCACGCCTCTCGAAAGTCTTAAGGCAATCAACCCAGAGCTTGGTCAAGAGATGGATGAGACAGCTCGACAGTTACGACGGATTTCTGCTGAGGCACCTGATACAGAAACGCACCTCAGTTTGGAACAAGCCGAGCAAGAGCATCGCCGTTTGGCCCAAAGATGGGAACAACTCGTGCAGCAGGCGCAAGCGCTTCCAGAACTACAAGGTTTTTTACGTCCAAGGAAAGCAGAAGAGCTTATTTCAGTTTGCCGAACAACCACTATAGTCGTTATTCTGGTTCACGAATTTGGCTGTCAGGTTTCGGTGCTAGGCACGGACGGCGCTGTTTTTAGGCACATGATTCTTCAGGGATTAACTTACCAGCAATTAGTAGCTGCTCGAGATCATTTCTCTGACATAATTCGCAAAAGTGGTCGCAATATCCGTGGAGTCCTAAGAAATCCCGAAACAAAGTCTCCTATTGAACAAACTTTAAAATTCCTGTGGGATGAGATAGCAAAGCCGGTACTCGATGAACTTGGCTATACGGTATGTTTGGCTCACCTATCACGGTGGAACCAATCATAATAACGTCGCATACAGAGCTACTCGTCCACAGCTCAACTCCCACACATAACGTGGTGCCCCACTGGACCACTCGTATCCCTTCCATTACATGCTGCTGGCGACTATGGGGGAACAGGATGCACGGTCTTTGACTACGCAGTTTCCTCATACACACCGAACCTCAGCTCGCTTTTAGCCCCTCCTGCAGACCGTGCAAATTTTTCGGGTCTAGCGACCATCGGTCAGGCATCGGCATCTGGCCTTCCTCCCCTACCTGGAACAGTAGCCGAGCTTAACCGCATCAATACGCTTGCAGAAAAATCCGTTAAAACTACCCAGCTAGAAGGAGATAAAGCTACTGGCTCGGCTGTGTTGGATGCGATGGAACAGCACAGTTGGGTCCATTTGGCTTGTCACGCAAGTCAGAATGTCGAGCGGCCCACGGCCAGCTCATTTTACCTTCATGACGGCCCCCTGAGTCTCAGCGCAATCACACACAGAGCGCTTAAAAATGCCGACCTTGCATTTCTATCAGCATGCCAAACAGCAACCGGCGATCACGGATTGCCAGAGGAATCCGTTCACCTGGCGGCTGGTATGCTCATGGCGGGATATCGAAGGGTGATTGCCACAATGTGGTCTATCAATGACAGCGATGCACCAATGGTAGCTGAACAGTTCTACGCATACATGTTGAACGAGGAATTGGATGAGGAACACAAGGCGGCAAGGGCATTGCACCATGCGGTCCGATATTTGTGTGCAGAGTTAGGGCCCGGACATGTAGCTCGATGGGCACCATACATCCATCTTGGATTGTAATATAGTCTCTGTTGGAAATTCGGTCTTACAGCACTTACGGGGGATATGTGGCTGGCTGCACAGTGCCATTAGAGGTGTATTCTCCTGCTCAATTTTGTTAGAATTTCAATCTTTGTCCGTTCATGTATGCGGAATATTTGGAGCTATTTACGCTTTTCTTGACCTCATCGCGGCGGCATAAACCTTTTGGGGATTGTTGCGAAAAATAGCCATGCGCCTCAGCTTCACTATTGGTACCAAGATTTCTATATTACTTACAGGCACAAACATTGATTCCGATTGAGCAGAGTGCTACCCCACCACAGGAATGAACATATAAGCAGCCCGGTAACGAATTGAGCGGGCGACATAAGCCCCCATGACAGCCACACAAGGGATGTACTTTGAAGCTGAGGGCAGGGGATCTGATGCTGTGCGTGAGTAATGTGAGAGAGGCGTAGAGCGAGGAGCTTAAGATTGATTGAGTGATTCTTGGGATCCATGTCTTGTGCTCATGCGAGTTGGCAGGAAAGGCCGACTAAAACGAAGCCTACAACGTGAATTGTCTTCATAACGAGATTATGACGAAGAGATAAATTAGATAATCAAAGTAGTTGCGCCCGAGTTTAAATCTGCATGCGTTGAGCCTATACACAGCGACGCGTTCCTCGGGTTTGACTGCGCAATTAAGGATGGGGAGACTAGTTCGGACCACTGGACCAAGATCGCAAGAGCTTTTCGATGGAGATGCTGGTTTTTTCTTTTTGTCACCGAATTAGGGATCGGAGAGGAAGATAATCAGAACGCACTAGGGTGGAGTTCAGCGCTGGCTTCATCGGGGCTTAAGTATGAGAGTTAAGGCAAACGATTCAGTACAATTAAGGGTCTGCTTCAATTCAGCAGTGGCTACCCACAAGGAAAGGTTGAACGTGTCTTACCTTTGGCCCTCTTGTTGAATTTACAACCATATGCGTGTATTTATGCGCATATTTGTTTCTGTTTCGTATCCCCCCTCTCTGATATCATGCGCGAGTTCGCGGGAACCCCCTTTCTCCTTCCTTAGTTCTCTACCTTCGTAGTTGAGCTAATGTACCGTATTTTCTTTCTTTTCTCATGTATTCTATTCACACTGTACTCTGTAGTACGATTTGTATCTTAGGTACAGTATATACGCTAGTTCTCTACCTTCATAGTTGAGCTAAGTACGATTTGTATCTTAGCCACGAGTTACCTCCCTACGTGAGACCTCTCTCGGTAGGGAGAAACTCTGTCACATTCTGGGGCTCCAACAGGCTGGGGCGCGGGTCGCGCGGGTTTACCTACCGAGGCGACTGAGGGCAAAAGGAAACCAAAATGTACTGATTTTCGGGGGTACGCGTGTAAGCTTTGCCTCTGTTTAGTCAAAATATGGCGTCTTTATATGAGCTTGTGTTGGGTGGAACGAGTGGTTATACTCTCGTGGATCCAGCTATTCGATCATGGTACAAAATCCCTGTTATTTGTTGGAAATTCCGTTCCGTTGAATCAGTGTACACTACCGTCTTCATCCTCCCCCTCGAACGTTCTGGCTAGCGGAGCTCTAAAAGACATCTCACGCAGGGGGGGTTTACGGGACGCGCAAACGTGCGCATACACACAACGATGGGGATCCGAGCGCAGTCTTGATGGAATCTTGCGACTCGGCTCGCATACACTACAACGAGCAGGACCACCCCGCAAGTGAGTGCTCTCGTACCCCTTCATCCAGTGACTTTTGGAAACGACCCCTTATATCATGCACTCTGATATCGGATACTCTATATGTCGATTGTCACTTCTCAGGAAGGTTACTAATCCAATCATATGCGGGGTAGAGCACAATTGAACATGGTCAATCGCACTTGGTAGATTGGGATATTGACATGGTAGAATAACTATAGCTTACTCTATAGTTATATCTCATGGCCTCAATGGATACCTGAGTTTGGACGACCACGAATTTTAGCTCTCCTCGCACAACCAAATTGAATTAGATATGTCCGATACTGCCCCTTTGAGCATTCTGGCAGTACTTTGCACCATCTTGCAAGCAAATCCCGGCCGGCTTCGACGTTTTTGCTAATCGATATGATTTTGATGCATCCTCGAGCCAATATTTTGAATGATAAGACGAGCGAGGCTTGGATGGTTTGAGACCCATTGGGGCGAAATTAAGGCTAGTATTCGTGCACCACCTCATCCCGGGGACCCATTTTCATTGAGTAGAATGGCGTCACTGCATTAACGAAATGTCTTGCCCCGGGTCATCAACAAGCTAAAAAATCATCTCCATCCCCACATCCGCTTTTCACTAGTGATCATGCGGGCTGTGTTACTGCAAAAACTTCTATTTATTTTTTGTTGATCTACAGCAAATCTTAGCTTCAGCATATTCTGGGTAGGCTCCAACACCAACTTACATTCGACAGTTTACGTCGCAGTGATATGGGGCTGGTCTGATTTTCCTCTTCTCGCACGAGTTCGAAGTCATTCGTCCACTCTCCTGTCTTTTTTGCCTCGTCAGGAATTTTGACTCCCATATCATCAATCATTTTCCACATTTGAGGCTCTTCGATGATACCCCTTCCTTTCGCAGCCCAAAGACCTTTGGCGATATGCCAAGTACTGCTGGGCCCAAACTCCTCCTGTTGAACCTTTTTCCCGTCGGGTCCTTTTCGCATCACACCAAGCCGCCTATACTTCTTCGCTAACATCCAAATACGCCACGCTTTGGTCGGTTGTCCTACTTCAAGAGCAGTCTTAATGGCAGAACGGATAGTGCTGGGTCGCGCATGATGTTGTGCAAGGTCCAGAACTTCGAAGATGCGTTTGAAAAGATGGGCCTGTTCAGCCCGGTTTATTTGATGCATATTTGTCTGTTTGTCCCGCTTCGAGCCCTCGATTATCTTTTTGATAGCAGACCTCAAGAGAGCATCGAGAGATTTAGGTTCAAGGGAGCCAGCTCCAGCATTTCGAGCGTGGTTCATGATTCGCGCAGCGTCGTCTTCACGATCTTGGAGCAAAGAATGGTGTAGGACGATATTATATAGAAAGGGGGTAGGCGTGAAGCCCGGTATATGGGCCGGCGCCGCCTCGAGTAATATTTGTACTGCACGGCCAGCGTGTCGTCTTGCAAGAGCACCAAGAATGATCCCAAGATCTTTTTCGTCTGGAAGCTCGTTTCGCCGGAAGAACTCGTTAAGGGCATCCATCGCAGGAGTAAATCTATTGAGTGCAAATAAGCAAGCGATAGAGGTAGCAACCTGGTAGTGGTCGGCTGATGAATATCCAGCGCGGCCTTCTAGGTCGAACCCGTGCACTGTGGCAAAAGTATTGTACACTGTTTCGGCATTATCGACAAACATTCTGCGGTTTCCTATGAGCTGCGACAAGTGCCACCTCTGCAGCGACTTGCGATCCTTCTCGGCTAGCTTCATGAAATGTCGAACAAGAGAGTAGGTCATACTCGCATCGCCAAAGAACTGGGCTTGTTCGAGTGAAATTGGTACTTTTGGATATCCTATTTGTAAACCTGCCAAAGACCAAAGTCGAAACGATTGCTGAGTTGCGCCAGCCCGAGCGGCAAGGGCGGTAATTGGGGCTGCGAGTTCGATTGGGATTTCTGGCGGCAGGGATTGGGCCTCGGGCGGCTGGGATTTGAGAATCGTGGTGACAAGATAGATCATAGGACCAAATTCTTCTTCCCCGCAAAGCTTCTTGAGAAGTTCAAGGAGCGCTCGGCCGGCTGGACAAGGCCCGCCAGAGTGCATAACGTGAGTGCAAATTTTTCCGACGAGCTCGGCTGGAGCAGCACAATAGAATTGTTGAATCAGATCCCTTGGCAGTAATTTTGGCCGAATAGACTCAATCAACGAAGCAGCATAAGCGAGTGATTCGGAAGAAGCCACTTCAATTAGACCCGAGATGACATGAAGAATAGTTGGGCTGATGGACTTGGGGGCATCTTCGCGATAGAGCTGAAGATACTTGACAAGCTCTACCGCAGCTTCTAGTTCGGTGTTTTCGAGAGCTATCCGAGCACCTAGAGTCGCAATCGACAGTGCTGGAGATGTGCTCCCAACGGATTCTGCTTGACTGGCGACGAATGCATCTCGTGGGATGGGATGGGTGTCAACCAGCAAGCGCAGTGTCTTCCCAGCAGACTCGACATTTTCTTTTCGCAGATATCCGATTACTGATTCGAGGGATGACCGGAGCTGGGACGGCCGCGCAGATCGGGTGGTGGGGAGCGACATTGAGATGTTGCGCACGTGACCGAGTTACGTCAGGCAGACTCCACCACTAGCGGCTGATGACCCCCCTGCCCCTGGATGTCATCGTCTGTATCTCAGCATATCTTAATGGCTCCAAAAGCACTCAAGCTAAACTAGCCTTGTTGAACTCGGATCTTTATCGCGTCATCATTCCCTTGTTGTACCATGAAGTCAAACTCCGTAGCGCAAAGGTGATTATATCCTTTTGCAATGCCATCGCAGCAAACGCGAGGCTCGGCCCAAGCGTTAGATCCCTTTCAATTCACTCGCGTATACCAGCCATGCCCAATACCCTCCCCGATATCTCATCTGAACTTGCTGTCGCGTTGCCGATGCTTGAGAACCTAGATAACCTGTCTCTTACATATCCACTTAACCCGCTTTCGAAATTCGAAGAAAATCGTTTTGCTCGAGTGGGACCTAACCTTCGACGATTGGTGATCCTCCCTTACCCTCGTTCGGACCTCTACTATTTCCTTTTATGCCACGAGGGCATAACCTATCTTGAGTTTCCTGAGTTACCGATCCTCGGAGCGGAACCATCGTTTTTCAGCGCGACAATCCATAGAGATATGGTGCCAGAGCTCTCTGAAATCATCGGCCCTGCCACCCGCATCGCAGGGTTTCTGGCCGACCGCCCGATTCAAAAGGTCGACGTATTATTTGATATACCTATCACAGAGCTTGTTCCGCTCGTTGCCCTTAAATCTGGACTCGCCAAGTCGTCTCGTCCAGTCACGGAAATTTGTATTAGGCAGGGTATAATGAAGTCATACGGCCTTTGGATGATTATACAATTTGATGGACAGGCTCTCTCGCTGACCCTGCGGCGGGTTACGTTTCTCCTTAGCGCACCTGTAGGTATCATTCGCTCTTCTCAAAAGGCGATTCTGATCTGTTTTACCGGGTGATCCTCCGGCTAGATAAACTACCAAATTTGGCCGCACCACCTCAGAGAACTTCGCAGCTTTCAAGTACTGGAGCACCTGACCTTGGGATATGAGTCTAATGACCAGCCCAAACCAGATTTCGAGCGGCTAGGTCAATTGGTGCATTTGGATGTTTGGAGATCGCATTGCAGTTCTTTAATCACCGTGGATTTATTCGGTCGTTTGTTGACATAGCCCCACCTATCGTGCTAATCCATGATGATTAAATAGTATCACTTGCAAAGAAGGATGAGCTTGATCATTTTTTACAAGCGCTCACTCTATCTTCCGGCCCTCTGTTAGAATCGCATCTCCTCAATAGAGCACTATATGGTTTAACTTGGGACGCCCTAAGGCTTCTCAGTGAAACAACTGTTCGCCTCAACTTGGGCACTCTTACGATTACAATGGCACCGGGTGAGGTGTGTGGCACCCAGCCTACACCTGGAAGAGTGCAGGCTAGTTGATTTGCTAGGCATCTACGGATACAAAGGGTTTGGAGCAATATATTCAAGTGCTAACGCCTTTTCAAGTGTTGCGACATTTTGAAATTGATCGCCCTGCCCGATCAAGCGGGGGGTTTGACGGCTCGGGCGGGATACTGGGACCTTTAGGAAGGTGGTTAAACGCATCGAATCACCAATCGATAACACTTCATGGACATGTCACAAATGCACAAAAGGGACGCAGCGCCTCGGCGCCCACATTCGAAGACTGGAAGGCTTGCTGTCCAAGTTTGTAATTCGTCAAGTTTTTTGATACCGTCCTGAGGTGAAGCTAAAGGGTGTATGTTACGGATTTATGTTGCTAGAGTTACACACTTCATCAGCACATGTACACAATATGTTGAATAAATGCGCAGTAGAGTGAATAGATATGAATATACTGGTGCAGTATAAGCGTATGTACATAGGCGTATATATACTATGAAGCGTCCGTAGGGCTATACTACTGTAGATAAGATATGAGGCAATACATATGAATAGCTACGCAGTACAGATTGCGGCGGCGCACAAGCGCCATCATCGCAGCCACATCATGGCTAGGTATCAATCAGCGAGTCTTAGCATGTGTACAAACAACACAATATGTTTGCAATTGCTCGCTGGTTCCGGTTTACCAGCATACACCTAGCTCCCAATTCGCTTCCTCAGCCTCTTAGTATTCTGGCTAACCGAGTGGCCAGCTTTCGTTTTTGTTTTTTTTCTGGAGAATCTACCTGTGTGACATAATCAAAGGGGTGGATTTGATCATGATGAGAGAATCAAATAGTGGATTCCGCGGTTGGACAGAGTAGCATATGAGCTTTGCACAGGCACTCATCCATGCGTGCTTGGCAAGTGACGTCGTTTTTCATGATGCGTGATACTACCATTCTTGGGAACGCTGACCATAGTGCGGAGAATCAGTTTTGTGGGAACCTGAGCCGTTATGGAACCCCGCCCGACCAGTGACGTACGTTTATAAAAATACTACCGATTTGAACGTCATCGAATGCTTCTTGATGCCAACCCAGACCCGGATCAATCATACTGTATTGCCACTCGGTCTCCACGGGCTTGGCATAGCTCTCTATATGATCTAGGGTTTCAGGTTCCGAATAAATACACCCCTCACTCTATTCAGCACCGTGCGCGGACGTTTTCAATATGAATTCTCAAGAGCCCAAGCCAACCGAGGGAATGATAGCTGGTATGCATGTGCTTGAGCAAGTTCTGCATAATATACTCGTACTAATACGAATATATCCCAGCACCGCCACCCGAAGAAAAGGATCCCCGAACGGGAGAGGCGAATGGCCAAGATCAGACCGAGGCAAAGCAGGGTACAGGCAAGGTAACACCGTTTGTATCATGAGCATCTCAGCCTTTACAATTATGACTATGCTTTTAGAAGCGTAGCTCCTGTTCATGCAGTCAAGCTGCATCAAGCCCTGGCGCGATGGACGGGCTTTGCACTATCCTATGCTGTCCGCTTTTGTGTCTCGCGAGCTAGTCGGTGCTGTGGTACTATATAATTAATCAGCTATATATAACCGCCCTCTCAGAAGGGTTTGTATCGTAATTTGTATGCGCAGGTGGTATGAATAATCAATTTCATGGAGCCCGTTTGGTCCGATCTCTGGTATTATGCGATAGGTGAATGAGTCACGTGATCACACGAGGCGTGCTCCGAACCATGACCGAGGCCTGTCGTCCTGTGCTTGTTTTCGACAACGGTGCCCACACAATCAAATGCGGTCTATCCACTCGCAAGGAGGAGCCCAGGTAAGAACGGAGCGCTCCTCGCCTGTTCCCAATCCTGAACTCCGCAGAACCATCCCAAACGCAGTCGTCCGCCTTAAAGGCGAAAAGAACCGACAGTTTATTGGCGCAGAATTCGACGAACATCTCGATTATTCCATCATACACTATCGACATCCTTTCGAAAGGGTACGTGGCCTAGTGTATTATTAGTTGGGTGCCTCTGATTGTGCGCATAGCGGTTAGGGATACCTGACAGATTGGGATGTCGAGAAGGCTGTGTGGGATAAAACATTTGGAAAGAAGGGATTCAACGTAAGCATAACTACATGGATAATACGCACTCTTGGAATTTTGTTCTAGATTGATCCACATGACCATAGTTTCTTGGTCACCGAACCCAATTTCAACATGCACTACATTCAAGAAACCTACGACCAAATGATATTTGAAGAATGGGAGTTTGAGTCGTACTACCGGTGCCCTGGTGTGTTGCTATGCCAAGTCGCTTTGGGAAATGTTTAATTCGATCGTCTAGCGGCTGCCTTGACGCCGTTTAGTGACCTTTTTGTTCCACAAGGTCAACTTCAACCGGAATGCGTTGTTATAGTGGACTCTGGGTTCTCGTTCACGCACGTGACTCCCGTTGTGCAAAAACTCTCTGAGCCGATATCGCCTGCTTCCATCCAGTGGCCCTCGGTTCGACGCCTGGATGTCGGTGGAAAGCTTCTCACAAATCACCTGAAGGAGCTGGTTTCTTTTCGTCATTGGGATATGACCGAATCGACCCATATTATTAACCAGGTCAAGGAACGCTGCTGCTTTGTGTCGAGCAATTTTGCGAGAGATTTAGAGATTTGCCGGTATGCAGAACCATTTATCTCTAGACCTCGATCGGTTTTATCGCGTATCATACAGCTCAGATCTCAAGTCAAATCCCATCGCACAATCCTACGTCCTTCCAAGTTTTGCCTCTGAGCCTCCTCGCCCTGGATATGTCCGAATCAAGTCTTCCCCTCCACTTGATGAATCTGATACGGTGCTCCCCATGAACAACGAGCGTTTCGTCATCCCGGAGGTTTTGTTCCAGCCGTCAGATGTGGGCCTCACACAGGTTGGGCTGGTCGAGACTGTGGCCAATTCGATTGAGAGTTTACCGGAAGACATAAGAGGTGTCGCGTGGGCAAATATTGGATTGGTCGGCGGGAATTGCCTGTTCGATGGGTTCCAACAGAGATTGTGAGTAGTCGAAACAACGATGAAGCGTTCGGTGCTGACTTGGTTAACTAGGTTTGACGGACTTCGAGCCTTGGCTCCGTCTGATTATGAAGTATGCTTGTATCGCGCTAATAAGTAAGGACTCTATCTGGTATCTTCCGCTCGAGATATTAAATCTTTTTCATAGCCCAATAACATCGACATACCACGCTGCTCGCAACCTCGCCTGCTCTCCGATATTTCCATCGCTTTGTATTACCCGTGCAGAATACCTCGAGGGCGGAACGTCTGCTTGTCGCCGGAAGTTTGCAAGTGTCAACTGGTACCCTGTCGGAGACGGCGAAGCTTCTGCCGAAAGGCGAGATGCGGGAACCGCAAGGAAGGATAGGAAAGGCAGTTTATTAGGAAGAGAGGGGGGGAGAAGAAAAAGTAAGAGTGGGGTGGCGGCCGTAGCTGGAGAGGGGGGCACGAGTACCGAGACCCCTCCAGCAGCTTCATCGGCGCCAAAAAGAGGGAGAAAGAGTACAACTAGCTAGTCACATGAAAACATAAATGGGTGTGTTTTCGAAATGAAAGATACTGTGGGCAAGTGGCACGTGACAATATTTACGAATTCCCTTCCCTACTCGACCACCATCTCCTGGGTTCTCAGCTCTGGCAACTGCAACCGGCAAACACAGGGTCTTTCTGATATTAAAATAAAAAAAAATCTACTCAAATTAGGAAGGATATTTTCGAACCGCTGATGGCTATCACCTCGTGCCGCAAACGGAAAACTTTTCCCGAGCTTGATACTACAGAGCTCGAAACTTCTAAAGCGAGAGTCGTTGCTGACACCGATGAAGAAGCGTCAGATGATGATTCAGATGAACCAGAGGTGATTACTTTGACTAGCGGGAGGGCCGTGGCGGACGCACAGGACAACGCCATAGAGAGTCACCAAAAGCGGTAAGTTCAGCTGTTTTGAATGACATTGCGTAGATAATATCTGACGATTTGTTGCTACACGGATAGACTCCATGAAAAGAAGAAGGCAGCAAACAAAGCTCGTGAAGCCTTTATCCAGTCCACTAAATCAAAGTCACAACTACTGCCTCGCGCCAATCCTTCCGAAAGCGATCGCCCCGAGGATGAGAATAGCTCCACTGAGGACGAGGCTGGCTCTATCGACGAAATGGGTGGGGATCCGGCTCTGCTGGCTCGTATGCAGAGGGCTATGGGAGATGCTTTGGATGAGGATGATCAGGAGGACGAATCTGGCGAGGAAGGTGCAGCAGATGATCAGGACTACACGCCTCCGTCAACGATTCGCCTACCTGATTCTGTATTTGCCGCCGCGGCCGCGGAACAACAGAAACCGGAGCGGAAACGGAAAAAAATGGGCAAGGCGCAGGCCGCAAAAGGAAAGCGGCGACGCTTGCGAGAGGGACCCACCGAGCGAGTTATTGGGTATGTTTTAGAAATTCCTCGGTTGGTACATACTCAGGTCAGATGATTTTGCAGTGGTAGGGTGATTAGAGTTATGAATGCGCCGGACGCTCCCCCGCCTCCTCCTTCTCGTTTATCTCGTAAAATGGCCACCAGCACCAAAGGGGGGCTGGCGTTTAGGCGAAAGTGGAAGCAGCGCGATGGTGGGCCCACATGTCTCTATTTAAGTCTATCCGTTAACTCGATCGGCTTTAGCCATCCAAGCCCAAATCCGGTCACGAAGCGGTCCTGCCCAAAAGTTTGCTACCCCAAGGTAGTCCCTATACATGTATTTGTATATCTTAATGCACATCCCATCCAATACGCCGGTAATCATTCATATTTCATTCGCCAAGCCCGAAATTCAAAACCCACTCTGGGATGATCATTCTGCCTCCCAAACTGTCACGTGCTGTGACGATAGCTTCCTACGTTGCCGACCTCGAGGAGAGTTGACATTCTACCCTCCATCTAGCGAGCTTCTGTACCTACCGCTCGGCTTACATCGATTGTGTTCCTGTGTTCCTATTGGTCGACTATGCTCAAATCACCCGGGTATCCGACCGAAGCACCCACCAGCGCGCCCCGCTTATAGACAATCTTCCGAGACCACGCCAGCCTAGTACAGAACGGGATGAGATGTGCGGGAACAAATGCGGAGCGACGGTTTGTGGTTTATAAACCCGCATCTGGGGTAGTGGGGTCAGTCGCGGGGCCCCCTCTACCACCATGGACTCGAAAGACGACAAGGCCAGGTTTGACGTGCCCGAGCACATCGACCATTCGTCAGAGCAGTCAATCCCACCTCATGCTGACGATGCTATCAACCACTGGTCGCCTGAAGAGCGAGCTAGGCAGGAGAAGAAGCTCGTTCGCAAGCTGGATTTACGACTCATGCCCATGATGATCGTTATTTTCATTATGAACTATATCGACGTGAGGTCCCGACCAGACTCTCAAATTATCGCCTAACTATTGTTACATTAGAGAACAGCCGTCACTGCCGCTCGTTTGAAGGGGCTTGAGCGGGACCTACACCTTACTGGTTTGTGGAACTAATGGAGTTGTGAGGAGGAAACTAATCTCTGTGATAGCTATCCAATACCAAACAGTCCTTGCCATCCTCTATGTCTCGTACTGCACTCTCCAAGTCCCCTCAAATATGATATTAAACAAAGTTTCCCGGCCATCGCTTTATATTGGAACCTGCGTCGTCCTGTGGGGCTTAGTTAGCGCATTGACAGGTGTACGTCATCCATCCCTATCACTAAGCGGTATCTAACGAAGGCCTAGGTCACGCACAACTTTGCTGGAATCGCTGCTTGCCGTGTGTTCATCGGTGTCCCAGAAGCAGCGTTTTATCCGGGAGCCATTTATGTGCTGTCCCGCTGGTATACACGCAAGGTATACCACCCTCACATGTTCCACCAGAGCGCTTACTCATTTTTCTACAATTCCCTCTTAGGAGCTCGCATTCCGATCAGCGCTTTTATATTTTGGGCTTTTGGTTTCGAATGCGTTCGGAAGTGTGAGTCTTTGTGTCACGGTCATGGATGGTCACTCATTTATCGATTAGCTTATGGCTGCCGGCATTTTGGGCGGGATGCAAGGCAAGCGAGGCATTGCAGCGTGGCGGTGGTTGTTCTACATTGAGGTACTTCGTTGGACCTATTACCAAAGCCTCCAGTGCTTATCTACATCTTAGGGTACGATTACGATTGCGATTGGGTTCCTGTCCATGTGGGTGATCTCTCGCCAAAACTTGATTCCTTGAATACTAATGTAAAAATGATAGGTGGATTCTGCCAGACTATGTATGCTTCAGACTGCCTGGACTTCTGTTTTGGGAAACTGACGTTTTCCTATTACACAGCCTCACAATACCCGATGGATTCGCGGACAGCAGCGGCGTTTGGCCCAAGCTCGCCTTGCCGAAGACGCAGCCGAAGCGGACGAAGATGGTGCAGGAGACTCGTAAGTGGCCCCGAATCGTAGTCTTAGCCATTGAATGATTTGATTCGGACTCAGGGCTTTTGCTGGGCTCACTATGGCCTTGAAAGATCCAAAAGTTCCCATTTTTGCCGTCCTGTCTTGCTCACAGTTGCTCGGCCTCAGTTTTGTAAATTTCTTCCCAACGTGGGTATTTTCCTCAAGTGATGCCGGGAAGAGCAACTTAGTTGGCTTACAGCTTAACGGCCACACTCGGATATTCTACGACCGTCTCACTCCTACTCGCTGCGTATGTATTGTGATTGGCCGCCAATGCATACGCCACTTACCAGGTCTATTCTAGGCCGCCTTGGATATTTGCAGCGATCGTTTGTCTCTTGAATGCTAGACATGCCGATCGGACTGGTGAACGGTTCTTCCACATCGCCGGATGGTGGTGGGTCGTGGTACTCGCGTACATCATCGCTTTGAGCACGATGAACACCGCCGGGCGGTATGTAAGCATGTTCTTGATGGCGTCTGGATATGCAGGTAATTAGGTCCAAGCTAAATGTATGCGACTTACTGAGAAAATTTCCGCCATCAGGTTTTGCGTTGACACTCGTCTGGGTGAGTAACGCGGTTCCACGTCCTCCAGCCAAGCGTGCTGCTGCGATAGGAATCGTGAACGGATGTAAGTGGCTAGATTCTTAGTCAAACCCACGTTCCATGACTTACAAAAACGTTTTAGTTGGGAATATTGGGAACCTGATAGGCTCCTTCGCCTGGAAAGCACAATGGAGCCCCAAATACCACCAGTCTATGATTATAGGAATAGCGTCACTTGCCCTTGCTAGCACTATGGCTTTCGGTAGTTATTCCATGTGCGCAGACTTGGTAACTGTACTGACATGAAAACTTAGTGATCCGAACGATATTGGTCCGCGCGAACAAACGTATGGACCAACAGGACCTTGACGCACTCAACAACAGGGGAGAGGGAGATGCAGAGCGCGTGCGTGAGGCTGCTAGGCTGGAGGGAATCACAGTCGAAGAAGCTATCAGGAGGAGAAGAGGCTTCCGTTATCTGTATTAGTAGCATTTTAGCCATCGTTGTATAACTATCAATTGTGAAAGGCAAAGTAAACGTTTTCTCTGTTGAGTATGAAGCCGCGAGGGATCCACCAATTCGCAATTGCAGTTCGGCTCGACATATCTTATTATTGTCGTTATTCCACTTTACGTGTCTGTATACCCACAATATGTCCCATTTTTTGGGAGCGCGTGGGTGGGTGCATTTTGAGATTATGGCTGTGTTTTGATCGATGTCAACATTTTCAAAAGTCCGACAGGCGATGTGGAGCACGTCATAATGCTCCTTTGGCTGTGGAGTGTCGGTGCTGGCCACTATTTTATCTATCACATTTCGGCTCCTTTTGGTATAGATGACTCTGAATGTACCTCTCTCGTGAAAACTAACATTTCGTGGGGCTATAGAGATACGGATTTCTACGCGGGCACGCATACAACTGAATTGTATTCATTGCCGGAATAAAACGATTGATGCCACACGCAACCCTCTTCAACCTCATCTTGTTGATCTAGCGTGATCAGAGACCTTGGGTGTCCTACTTTAAAATTCGCCTGTTGACAACTCGCACATGCCGCAACTATCTGCGCTAGTAATCTTAATGTTTCAAATAGATCTCTATTTTCGGCTCGTATGAGAGAGACAAATGACATTCAAATTTTACCAGAGCATAGTCCCAGTGTAACAGATCTCGAAATTCAATCAAATGAATTAAATTACTAGGCAAGGCTGGCATCCTCAGACTCGATGTCCCTAACGAGATTATGAGCCACTCAGTATTTTCAAATGATACGCATAAATGAGATGGTACCTATTCGAGAACAATCCCGACTTGCTCCAGTATAAATGCCGAATACATATTCCCAGGCCCCCACTGGACAGACCGAAGAACATGAAGAACAGGAACGCACAGCCTGGAACAGACCAGCGGTTCACATCTAGTTCGGCCCTCGGGTTTCCCCAGTTTAAGCTACGGTCTGGAAGCACAGGGATCTGATTGACTACGTAAAAATCATAGTGGGTGTCTTCCCAGGATACCCAGGGATAATACTTGTATCTTGAGAGGCTCGAATAAGTGGGAAGCAGGGTCAAAGGGATTCCTAGAATAATGTTTACAGTAGCGAGGGCCATGAGCCGAAAATAACGGGACATGTTGAGGCCAGTTTCGGACTCTGAAAGGATAGCCGAGAACTGACGACGAGACCTGAACAAAACGTATATCGTGCGAACTACTCTCAAATAAGCAAACTGAATCTTATAGGTCCTTTTAGAGAACGGACCTGCGTATAATCCAGCACTTGTTTGAAGAAGTGGGGCCCACATAAGGGCCAAAGGTATGCTTAAGTACGTAGTATATGTTGCTGGAACTAGGCTTTAGGACAACTTCGCTATAATAGAAAGCATCTCACTAGGCCAGCATCCTATTTCTTCTATGATATCATAGCGGTTCGGCTGAACAATGCATGCTTGAAGGATTTTTAGTTTAGCTCCCATATGGGAAATTGGCGTTCTGCCACCTACACAAGCATATTACCAATAAAGGAAGGCCGATTCCTATCAGCAGGTCAACCTTGCGGTCGAGAAAACTCTTGCCCTTTGGTTGGATGAGCAAGGTTAATCCGAGACCGGCATGCATTTTCTTACCCGATCACTTTTTCCCTCTGTTGCCACTTGATACAACATGCGTTGGATACATAAGGCACCTGCGGGAATGCCAATGCTAGTAGCAGCGATAATCTTGCAAGCTAGAGTGCATGAGCATTCCATTTGAATAACCCCATTAACACCTGGATACCTATGTCACACCAGATAGGGGCAATGTCTTCAACATGATCCGCCCATACGGTCGAGTTGATAAGTAAAACGAAGCAGCCGAGCAGAGTCTGTTGGAATTACAATCATATGCGTACATGTATGCGATGTGCTTGTATTTGTTTGCTCTTTCTTGTATTTCATTCGCCCTCGTGGTAAATTTTCTCCCCTTAGTTCTCTACCTTCGTAGTTGAGCTAAGGTACAGTTTTTCTCTTATTTCTTTTATCTTTTTCTGTTGCTCATCGTACCTGTAGTTTGTTGTAACTAGGTACAGTCAATTGATAGTTCTCTACCTTCGTAGTTGAGCTAAGTTTGTTGTAACTAGCTCGCCCGGAAACCTCCCTGCGCAAGAGAGTCCACCCTAGAAATAATGAGGTGCCTACATTTCTAGCGACCAAGTGACCAGGTAGATGTATTGCACAAAAGCAAACGCCAAATCCACAAAATAATGGGAACACGGGGTCGCGCATGATTCAGCCAAGGGTGGTTCAGGAGCCATAGCACAAGCAATCGTCCTTGATATTGGGAATTTATTTTGGCTGTGCGTGTGGGTAGCGCCCAGAAAGAAGGAAGGTAACCATGTACCTTGCTCATTACCAACTCTTATTGTAGGGAGTCTTGTGTTTGCTTGAGCTCCTTTGTTGGGCGGCTTTCCAATCACACACAAACATTGAGCCTGTCCCATATTGTGGTGATGGTTCCTATCTCCTATTTGAAAATATGATGATTCATTGAAGTGAAACTATACAAGGTTTCAGTCCTTGACGTATGGCTATGGGCGAATTGTAGGCTCTCCAGCCTAGGTGATAATTTCAGCAAATAATTCAAACATAGCTAGTACCGCGACTCACTCGAACTCTATCACGCCCAACTTGGTTCACAAGCCAATCCTCATTCCGGTTATCATTTAAAACTTCAGTGATAGTAGGTAGATCGAGGCCAAGTTGTTGTGCAATGAACTGTCCAATTTCTATGAAATATTTAGATCAGTGATATACAACGAGCGCTCACACGTGTTCAATTACCTGTGTTGTCGCGGTTCCCTGCTAACATGTTCACGTTTGGACCGTATCCAATCAGGTTGACATCTATCTGGGTGATGAAAGGCTGAGGATTTGCAAAAGGTAAAATGACCATACCGACGCCAGTATGCCCAATCTGCATCACGACATTAGCCCATTGACACAAAAGGTGAGATAGGCCGACCTACCGAAGCCCACTTGGCCATTGTCCTGCGGTTCATCGATTGCCCGAAGTGTACCGTTGTAAATCCTGAATTGGATTTATGTTCTTTGGCGACTGAAATCTCCGTCGAACTGGTTTCATATCAGTATTCAGGCCAGTTCAGTTCAAATAATAAATCACTTGGCATCCTGTATCCCATATTCCCCGAACATTTTGAGCAGGTACGAATCTGGGTCCGTGCCGTTATATTGTGCCCATGCCACGGCAACATACCCAGCTGTATGTTTCGCTTTGGCCAGTGGAGCAGGATTGAATCTATATGACCTTTCATATGAACTCGGTTGTTTCGCGCTCCCCCTGAGCACTCACTGATACTCCCCACTCTCGACAATTCCCCCTAGCGTCAGGCCGCCGCATTCGTGATCCGCGGTTCCAATGAGCACCGTGCCTGGATTGTGGTCCACAAACGTCTTGATATAGTTGACGACTCGGTTGTACATGATTATTTCACTCAAATGACCGACAAGATCGTTAGCGTGCCCGGCGAAATCGATTTTCTACCAGCAGTCGTTCAAATATAGATGTCATGATCTCAAGACGCCAACTCACAGATGCTTCAATCATCTGTGAACCATGAGTGTCAATTAGTCATGAGGGAAATCAGGGAGGCGTACTATAAAGAATCCTTTTTCTGTGTCTGCGGTTGCTCGTTTTAGTGTCTCAAGAGCCGTCTGTGCCATTTCCAGCAAACTTGGTTCTACGCTCGGGTCACGGTCAATCTCGTAAGCAAGGGCGCGAGGCGCGAACAAGCCCAAGATGGGCAGCTGCGCAGTCACACCGCCATTTAGAGCATCAAATTCGGCGCGAGATGTTAGAGTATGAACGCCATTCAAACGAGATTCACGCATAAGGTCTCGGGAGTCCGAACGGGCAGAACCTGGGGTTGTGTTTGGTCTGAATTTAAAAGCATGATAAGATCAGCCTCGGAAAACACCTCTTAAACTCACTGGAAATACACTAGTCCTCCGCCGAATAATAGGTCTGCAACTCTTCCCAACGGCTGATCCCCAATTAGTTGTACGGCGATCTTGTCTTCCTGGTTCCGATCCCAAATGTGGCTCGCGAACGAAGCTGGAGTGGCATCGGTGATGTGGCTGGTCGCAACCAAACCAGTCTTGTATCCAGCTCGCTTGGCAGCTTCGAGCACAGTGCCGCATGGATTTCCATCTTCATCCACGGCAGCTCCCCCGTTATAGGTCTTGATGGCACATGAATAAGCTGTAGCCCCCGCCGATGAATCGGTTATGTAGGTTGAGGACGAACGAGTGCGAACAGAGCCAATTTGAATAGTGTCGGCCGCAAGCTAGGAGAAGACTCGTTTAAGTGATCGCACCGAATACGGCGGGGAGACGGAACAAACGTGGTGATTCCAACCAAAGGCCGTGTTGTTCCACTGGACAAAGTCCCGAGCCATCACTTGCGAGGCAGGCCTGTCCATACCAGTATGAATCTTTAATGATTACTGAAAACTACTTGGCGTACCCGAACCCGTCAGGAATCACCATGATCAGGTTGCGCACTTTCTCTCCAGTGGGAGGGGTATACTTGGGCTGTCCATTTTTCGCTTTGCCTTGCGGCACCTATAAACGGGATCTTCAATATTTCTTCAGAAGCAATATAATCCCACTTGTACGTTTGGTGGGCCAAAATCACGGCCTCCGTTTTTCGGCATAGGATATTTTACCCATGAAGTCTGGAGCGGAGGGGTTGCACAAATAGTGGTCGAGTCCTGGGCTGGTTCAAACGGAATTTGACGCGAAAGACAGAAGTAGGCTCCAGAAACAAGGCTCCACACTATTTTTGTCTTGAAGCTCGGCATATTTATCACGCATTAAGCGGGAAAAATTCGAGTACACAGGTGTGTCCGGGTTGCTGTTCAAGACGGGAGACTATGCACATATACTCGAGTTATACGACAGCAACACAATTCTTTTCACGCGGCAGAGAATGGGCAGAGATTCCCCTTATCGGAACGTATACAGGGAGCCTCTTGTTCTACGATAGTTCTCCACGCACGTGTGGGTCGATGGTGTAACGTAACCCTTCATAATCGACCAATCATGAGGAAATAGAGCAAAACACATGTCTGATAGTGTACAGCAAAGATTAAGCTCGACAGCTCCCATTCCATGACAAAGCAAAAAACCGGCCTGTTAGCAGATATGAGCATTGAGATGCAGTGACAACAGGGCGAGACACACGCATCCGTACTCAGCTGATTCCTTTCACTCAATCTCCAAACCGTACACAGATGCTGATTCTAAAGTGGGTAGATAATGGTCCCATTGCGCAAGCCCAGATAGTTTTCGCAACCATCCCCTGAGAACATCAGTATTTTCCGGTCCACCCCCATCCAAACTGATGGCAATATGCTTCAGCTGCATGGGACAAGCCTTAAGTCACGGTGTTCCAAGAAGTAGTATGACAGTGAGTGCTAAGATTGTATCCCGAGGAGGCTAGGCACAAATATGAGACTTATTTGAGCCACACGAGTTGAGAGCGTACCTGGTGACAAATCCAAAGGGAAAGGGTTCTACGGTTTGGCAGAGACCAGATGAACCAAAGCTGTGACAGAATAACGGCCACGGATTTTGGCCAAACCATTACCTGCCTGGTATGCGGCAAAACAATCCAAGGGATTTTATTGAAGTCGCAGCGTTTCCCGCCTCAAACATAGAGAACCTCCCGAAATCAGCAATCAGCATATCCTTGTCATTCATCACAGCGGCTTCCAATATATCTCCCTGCCACGATTCGACTAACAATGCCACCTGCATCAGCAAAAGGGATAAGATCCAGTAGAGTCTTTCTATCCTTAGCAAAGAAATAATAAAGCTGGAAAGCGTCATCAGGTGTTGCTGACGATAAACATAGCTCCCGAATCGATGGTTGACTTTGTGAAACCCCAATTAAGCATTCGGAGTCAAGGCAGCTGGTTTCAAGTTGCCTCAGTTTTAAAGGCGGATTGAAATCACGAAAACATATGTCGAAACCCTGTCTAGAAGTCCATAGAGTCAAAGGATCAACGTTGGGCGTCCGCAAGAGCGTTTGTCGAAGTAGTTGAGAATTCCCCCTGTGTAAACGCCGTAGTCGACAGTGGGCACTGTTTTTTTAATAGCCAATCTTGAGGTTTGCAGACATGAATGCCAGGATTCCGAGGGCTGGTGCAGACAGTATTACAAAATGACATCAACGTCGCTTCAGACAGCAAGACGACACGTTGGTAAAGGAGAGGCATCAAGGTTCGGTAGAAGCCCTTATCGACTTGAGACAGATGATGAATCGAGAGGGTTTCCTGCCCGATATGCTGAGCAATAGGAACTACGAGTTCCGCGGGAAGGGCTATGGTGGACGCCAGTGTAGCTTGTGCGAGATCAGCCGGCCAGCACCTGAGTGACTCAGCAAAGGCGGTGCGGTGATTGATACTCAGTCTCGAGCATATAACGTGGGAGTGGATGAATTATTTTATAGATTCCGAACAAACAGCACACAAAGCAAAAAAAAACCAGTCTCACATATCTCATACAAAATCTCGTGAAACAGCCTAGTTGGTATGCAATCGGCTCCCATCACCCTGTCCATGTAGTACCCTCTCGATGTCTGCCGCGCGCTGCTCGGCCGAGATAGCACCAAATAGAATATCAATCCTAAAGAAAAAGGTGAGATTCAAGTGCGTGGCAAATGGGGGATAAGCATACTCTTCCATGCTGAGTCCCCTCGTTTCCGGGCATATGAACCAACACAAGATGGATCCCCCTCTGCAAAAAGATTAACCCTCTGTGAACACTGGTGGCCAATCAACTCACAGATTAAGCTGTGTAGCATGGTACGGTATGAATGATCAAAGAATGTCATCTCTCAGAGCAGAAATCATCATACCGCAGCAACTAAATAATATGCATGATAAGCTCATGCAATTAAATCCGCTATTCGACAGACTCACATAGCATCCAGGTTTTCCACCTTCCATCCATATCCGCATTAGCAGCAGCCCACAATATATTTTACTTGTCGGCTCACCCAAGTTTAACCTATAACCAATGTGAATCACTAGGCGAAAAGCACTCAAGACGAAACTTACAAAGAGAATCGGAGTAACTTTTGAAGTAGCAAAATTGCACGCCCCTGAGATACAAAACCGTTTGTACTCCAGTCCAAAGTAGATCGCTAATGGTCTACTTACACGTCAGCGACGTGAACCACATCTGACCTAGTTCCCTTATTCGAATAGGATATATTTCAGACGAGTATACCCACGGCAGCGGACCTAGAAATTGATAGAGCTTAGGACATGAGCCATATGTCACCCAATGGACAAGTTACCCATTGCAAAAGAGTATACAATGCTAACACAACCCGTTCGCCATTAGATGTGATAATCATAGGCTGGAATAAGGTCGAACTCACACGTAAAGATACAGCAGCGCCATCATTGCGATGCTCGCGGGTTTGATTGGGCCCCCATGTGGAGGACGGGTCTTGAGGATCGCTCCGAGAATCTGCCGAACCGACGGATATGACGTATTGTCGAAGCAGCCGGACACAAATAGCCGAAAGAAGGAAGGGCGCCCCAGATAGAGTGTGATGACCGAACGCAGTCCAGATGGTGCGGCATTGTCCAAGTTGTTCGGTCGCATCGGTCAGGGGCGACCGGTTTCGAAGAAGAAAGCGGACGTACAAAGAACAGGACGGAGTGGGCAGCCGTGCCTACGCACATCCCGGTCACACGACCATAGCGATGAACTGTGATAACGCACGATCAACGCACATATTGACGTCATGAACAAGTATACGTGCCTGTGAACGCGAGCGCGGCGACGGTGGCAACAAACTGATGTCCGGGTCAACTTGGCATTGAGAGCGAGCGTCTACCCAGCAATGACTCACTTTACAGACACCAAACACGCCACTCGCCAGTAGTGCACTCCTCGTGTCCGAAAACCCAATGGCTTTGAACACGGTAGGGGCATAGTAGAGTATCCCCGTATGGAACGTCCAGATATGGAATATGGCGATGTACGTGCTGGTCACGAACCTTTTTCCGTTGGCACGCGTGAAGAGTTCTCGGTAAGATGCGCCCGGGTTTCGTCCAGCTGAGCCTGGATCCCGGCGTACTCGGCGTGGAGCAACGCGATATTGTCCGAGGGCGTTGGGGGTGATTGAGTCGGAAGAACCGAGAGGGTGGTATGGGGTATTTTCTCGCTTCCTGGTGTGCTCTCTGGGGTTGGGGTCGAAGTCGAGGTCGCACCGCCGTTTTGAACGCTGTTTTTTTCGCTTGAGCTATCGCTACCACTGTCGTCCTTTTCGAGTTTGACGCATCTTAACCACGCCAGCACCTTGATAGCATCTTCCTTTTGCCCTCTGCCAGCCAGCCACCTTGGACTCTCCTTGACGCCTATCATGAGAACCGAGAAGATTATCCCTGGCAAGAGCTGAATCCCCATGGGGACCCTCCATTGTGCAGAGTGGAATTCGAGATGCGAGGCACTGCCCGTAGGCTCAGCGGGGGAAGCAGGATCGGTCGTTCCGGTGGTGTTGGTTCCGGGTGGAGGGTGGTTGGCGGTGGTCGTAGGATGGAAGTGAAGGTCACAGCCATACGTGACCCAGTATGCGAGCAACGACCCTGCAACAAGAAAGGCTTGAAAGGCACCAACTGTGCGCGCTCGGTGCTTGGTAGGGGAGATCTCTGCGATGTAGTAGGGCGCAACGAGGGATGTAGCTCCGACTGCCAACCCCGAGACGACTGGGTGGATCGGGCAAATGAAATTAGATCGGGGACTTTGATCGGGATCAGAAAACGCACATCGTCCACCATAAATCCAGCTAATATCCTTGGCGGCGTTTGCAATGCACCCCCGAGCATGAACAAGATCATACTATACAAGAGCGCCGCGCGACGACCGAGGTAGTACGACGCAGAAGACATGAAAATAGCTCCAAAGAATGCGCCTCCGCTATATTTGTCATAACACCGAAAAAGTCGGGTAGAAGAATGGGGACAAAGCGTCAGTGACATATGACGTGTTGCGGCGACAAAATCACTACGCACAACAGAACGGACACTACGTTGGAGTTGACAGTCGCAACCGCAACTTTTGTACCGTCTATACCCATGTCGTATTTGAACGCTCGTAGAGGAATGACCGCGCCAGCAATGCCGCTATCGTATCCCAAGAGACTGGACAGGTTACAGGTCGAGAAAACGAGTCAGAACTGGATCGACAGAGTGTCTGAAAATGGAATAAACCATGTACGCACAGTGCCCCCATGTTGATGACTATGGTACAGTATATGAGCCGTCGCTGGCGCATGAATCCAGCCCATTTTTCTCTTCCAGTGCGACGGAGGAGGTCGGTGAGCGTCATGGTGGAGACGGGGGTGAGGATGGTGGTCGGGCGCAGGTCAGCGTCTCCACGCCAAGGATATCAGATCCAGAGCGCCTGTCATCAGTCCTGACTCAGCCACATCAGATCACGTGGCTATTCCTCCGTGCCTGGTCGACTCTTCTGGCTCCACCTCAATATCGAATCCGTGACCGAGCAGCACAACATGGGTGTATTTTTGCAATCGCAGGAGATCCATCTCGTCTCCTTCCCATGGACAGTCGACCGTATCACGTACAATCTCCCCCGACAAGATAAGCTTCAGCCGTCGCTCAAACGCTCAAGTTTTTCTTGGCAACCGTATTCAGCTGCATCCCTCGCCTCACGTGGCATTGACGCCTCCCCCAAGAAACGCCACATTGATCCTCCCTTGGCACAGCTCACAAACCCACCCCCAATTTCTGTAACTAGCTTATGATCTTACCCACATTGAAACGGAACCTATTCATATCTCCAAATGGGAATAGGATAACATTGTTATACCCAACCATCCAAGGGATGTCAACGCCCCGACAGTTCTTGCTCATCTTGGCGTCTTCGTGGATAGGGCACAAAGTTCAGAACCCATCTATTTGATTTGAGATCTACGCAAGGATTACGCGCAGCAAGCCACAGCTCGCGAGGGTCTCTATCCGCCTTGGGGAACCCCTGATGATCCGAGCGCTCACGCTCCTTGGGGTGTGGACAAAGCCGAACTTGCCCATCGTCGTAAGGGATAAACGGGTTATATGCGTGTCCGGCGCCAGAGACGGGTTCTGAACGACGGCTTGTTGCAATGTGCTACTGACGTGGCGAGTAGTGAGTCTGTATAAACCGTGATGCAAGCCTAATCCGTGCAGTTTCCTCGAACCCCATTCTGGCGTGGCTATCAACGCGCCTGGGCCCAAATTAAAACTCAATGAGTACTGAGCAACTTGGTGAAATTACGGTTGTTCGAGCAACAGTCGTAGCAGCAAATCCAGCCGTGATGCGAAGAACGCGGTGTATTCTAGAGTTAATCTAGCCCATTACAAGAGATATGGTCATGAGCTAAGACAAATTTTGTGTCACAGGTGAGGTCACTGCAGTCAGCGACCATCTTGAACCTAAAACAGGGTCTCTGTGGCGACTTGTAAACGATTGTGACCCTGTCCCGAAGGTCCCACCGATCATTACGTGGTATGTAGATTATGTTCACGTGGATGGTCTCCACTATTGTGCTGGCGAGAGAAGAATGTCGGTCCGGGTCCCAGCTGGAGGCGACGCGACGTTCCCAATTTCCAATGTCCCATGTCCCACCCTCGTGGGACATAAGTTTCCCGATATAGTAATATCACTTTAGGAAGTTGGCGGATTAAACATTACTCCACGCGGGGATTATATTAAGATCCTTCAAAAGGATTTTGTTGGATCGCCTAGAAGTCCAGGTACAGGAGTTGGATTTGATTCTGACTGTCAACAAAAAACTAAATCCAAATCCGAAAATGGCCAAATGAATCCACCTGGCGGATGTCACAAAAATCACATGGATCTGTAGGCAGTCCAACTCGCGGATTTTCGAGTAGCCAGGCGCTCTGATTAATCCGCCTGGACATTCCTCACACCGATCTAGATAGCTAAGTAACTCTGCACTTTACAAGGATTAACCGAGCTTGTGAACGCTTTGTATATATGCGTATGAAACAATGGATTGGAGCAAATTTGTGATTGTAATCAACATCAGAGCCATCAGACATTCGCGTTGCAAAACGGGCGCGAGGCAGCCGTGAAACAGGCGTTTGTGTGGACATATCATTCAATTATTGGCCGTAGACGTGAACGCACCTTTGCCTGACCGGTACTGAGGGCGAGCAGTGGATTCGGGTGGGGTCGAACGCGAGGTGGCAGTACTGACGCTCAAATTGAAGCACCAGGTGAGCGTCGGCCGTCGGTTGCAGTTGAGTTGTTGCCCGAACGGCCGCAAAGTGGTAGCATGGGCAGTTACCCCAACGCGTCGGTCGAGCGTCGGTCATGGTTGCGCTCATTTCAGCGCTGGCACGGCGATGGTTGATATCAGCGGTAGGGCAGTAAAGTACATAAATCAGCAACAGTCGGACGGGCACAATGCCGGTAACTCACCTGGCTGCGGCCGCCTTTCGGTTGCGTGGCGGAGGTCGCGATTGTCTTGTTATTCGAGCGGTGATGGTTAGCTGCGGTTCCATATATGAATCAAACACGAAGTGCTAGCGTGAGAGTTCACTTTGATGTGTTGGCCGAGAATGGGCCGTGGGCGTGAGCACACCGTTGCTCAAGCGGTAACGAAGGCGAGTGGTGGATCTGGGCACGGATTGAACGCGAGGCGAGAGCACGAACACTCATACAGACGCGTCAATCTAGTGTGGGCCGTGGTCGCGATCAACTCATTGCCTGATCAATCGCGGAACCACAGTGTGGGTGTTTGCCGTGATGCACCGCTCAAGGTCGGGCGTTGTTGCGGTAATCTTTTTGCCCGAGTGGTGGCGAGCGGAGGTGCCGACGGTCAAAAAAAGACGGCGAGCGACCGCGTGCATGGGCAGCGGAAGGCAGGTGCAAAGCATATAACTCAGCTGTTTGCGGACTCCGAGCGCGCTCGTGCTACGGCGGCCGACCGACCACTCGGTTCACGGTTATATCATTGGCGGGCGTTGCACACCCGCGTACAGCGTCTGGTATAACTCGGCGCAACCGGGTGAGTACAGCACGCCGATCGAAGACGACACTTACCCGATTTTGTCTGTTGTGAAGTTGCGAAGTTGACCTGTTTGGGTTGTTCGTAAATACGATTATGGCGAGAAGTCAAATGAGAGTGGCTGGTCACATGACCTCCACGAGCGGACTTGTCAAATCTCGCCAAGATTTGCTTGTGATGAGCGCTATCTTCCACTTAATACATAGATCCGCCAATTGCAACAGGATCACCCTGAAATCCTGACCGGTCTGTCAAGAAATCCATGGATCCCTAGGAAGTCCAAGGGATTAAAATTTAATCCCTAGACTTCCTATAGTGATATAAATCGACATTGCGAGGATATATAATATACACATATAAGCATATTTATCTCTCGCCATCACGCTGACCTACTCTTGCTCGATAGTCGTAAGGAGCCCCTCGCAACTCTATCTGACTGAATAGCAGTTACGACTTGGTCAGGTTCCGGCACTGGCATTGTATCATCACATTGCGCATCCACGGGGTCACCTAGCCCCCCCGTAATAGGCTGAGCAGCGTCAAGCGCACTCTCGACACCTGAGACCAGATTACAAACCTCATCAACCGTCGGGCAAATGTCGTTGTGATCGTCCACCACATTAATCGGCGAAAGTGACACAAATTGGGACTCGGGGGTGGAGGGATGTTGCTGAAATGGTCAACTGAAGCATCTACCGGTTGAGCGGCTGCTCCTTCAAGTCGGTCAAGGACGTATTGCAGAAGAACAATGGTAGACATGGATGTATTTGAGGGATACAGTAAGTGTAAGGTTTACCGAGAGACAGAATGGTTCAGTTAAATATTCATGAATGAACTACAGATGACTGGGCATTTGGTTCAACGAGCCATTTTATTGTTTGGAAATAAGTCTTAGCATTCAGTCTATCAGTCCTCAAACTGCTAGACGCTGCGCTAAAGTAATCTCAAGGGCGCATCTATGCTCTATTTTGGGCTATATGCGCGAATGAAACCAATCATAGACCGATAAATTCATGATAGATTAGCAACTACTCCTTTAAGTCCTCATTAATCACAATACGGCAGCGTACGTGTAGGGCTATATTGTGATCACAGACCGCAGGACGATGTGTGGCTACCCGAAGTTTCAGTTCTTAGTCGGCTCCTATGTATCCAGGGGCTGCGGGATTTTGGGTGTCTCACATCTCACACAGCCACTGACGTTCGGGGCTGTTCCACGTCTCATAGCGGGCCGACACAGTGCGACACAGGTGTCAAGCAGGCCCAAACAAGTCGAAGCGCTCAGCGCTTTATGTAAGCGACATTATTCTCTCGTCAGTACAGTACGTTCGCCAGGATCCGAGCCAAAGAAAGGCAAGAGCGAAATTGGCACAACTGTCTGGGGCACGTTTCCAGAAGTATGGGATCTCGGTTACCACGGTAAGTAGATTGGTGCCGGTAACAATGCAGCCGTGCAATAATTAAGTATTGGTAGTCGCAAACGCGTACTATGATTCGATGGTGAAAGCACTCAACACCTGAGCTGCCCAAGGAAAAGACGATAGGGGGCATATTAGACGCTAAATGTATCATTTTACCTTGGATTCTAATGCAAATCATTCTTGAATTCCGGTAAGAACTGCAGGGCCAGACCATCGTGATATGTCTTGTCGGGTGGAGGGTCAATGGTGACCAACACCGCTATACGTGTATTTTGGGGTGAAGGTTGTACCTGGGGAAAGATAGCCTTGCAACGACGATCACAGGAACGGGTTCATTGAGTGGAAGCGCGGGGACCCTGAGGCTGTCCGATAAGCGCTGTGGGGACACAAGAACCAACACCATCAGCCAGACTCCCAACCACGACTCTGACGAGCCTGGCGTCGCTCCTTGCCAAACCCCCTTCCGTTCCTTACCCACCATTCCCCGTCGTACTCGACAGTTCGATCGCCATGATCAACGTATCTCGCCACAGCTTGCTCTCGGTCTCTACGGCGTACCACTCGTGCATCGGTGACTCGGCATCCGACGAACAGTACCAGGAATCTGTATACAGCTCATACTCGGGCGAGCATGAAAAGTCGCATGTCGAGCCAGAGCCCATCACCAAGGAGCACTACGAGCAGCTTCGGAGATCCTTGGCGAATCCGTCTCGACTTGGTGAGCATGATCATTTGGACTGATGCCGTTATCTACTGTATGCTCACGATGCTCAATTAGAGCCCCCCAACTTTCGATCCGATGCACGAGAAAGGCTGGCCCGCCTTAGTCGAGTCCAGTTTCTCGAGTTCGCCATGGACGTGCACGACGAGGTTGCTCGAATAACAGGCAGCAAGAACGACCAGGAGGCAGTACCTAGTAGTGCCTCACGTACCGATCTCTCCCCTCACCGTATTGAAGCTCGAAAAAAGATCGCTCATCTGCGGGGAGACTTGTTGCAAGATCTCATGTCTGACATCTTCTACGAGCTCGGTCGAAGGTATCCAAAATTCAACGAGGCGAGGGATTCCTTCGAACCTGAAACATCAACACAGCCCGAGGATCAATCGTCTTTCTCGAAGCTCCCCGGCGTTCGAACTCCGTTGGCACAAATCGACATGAACCAGAATTTGTCGGACTTGGTCATGGGTGGAATTATGAAAAAAGTGGCGGACGATCTAAATGCACGACACGTGGATACTATAAGTGGTACGATGGTGCGTCTGCGTGCGATTCATATTTAACGCGGCCCTGAATATCTACAAAGTCTGTCTCGGAGATCATTACGATTCTCGGTCAACACGGTTGTCCGAATATCACCGCTGTTCTTGACTTGAAGCAGTGTGGCACCATACCAATTGCTGCTGGTGGGTTTGGTGACATCTATCAGGGCCGGCTTCGAGGGGGGACTGAAGTCGCGATCAAATGCCCACGCTTCTTTGTCAACAAATCTGAGCTGACCCGAGCAGATTTAAAAGTACGTCTCGTATCAGAATCCAAGGCCCCAGACTGATTTGGACTAGGCCGCCGCGCGAGAATTGCATACATGGTCAAAATACAACCACCCGAATGTCGTCCGGCTGTTGGGGGTTGCTCTATTTCGAGATCGAATCGCGATGGTTTCTCTGTGGATGAAGCATGGGACGATGAGTCAGTATATCTCACGTACCCCGGATGTCGATCGACTCCGTCTGGTGAGGTCCTTGCTCTGTCAAGTGATAGTTTGCTAAACATATGTCAGTGTCGTGAAATTGCTAATGGGGTAGCTTATCTGCATGACATGGGGACGGTCCATGGTGATATCAAAGGCGTAAATATCATGGTTTCTCCTCAAGAGTATTGATAACTCATATCCTTGTGCAGCTCAACGTGCTCATTTCTGATGATGGAACTGCTAAATTAATCGACTTCGGTAATTCGCGGCTCAAGAATAGCACCTTGAGCTTTACCGGATCACAGACTACATCTTCGTTCTCTACTCGCTGGACGGTAGTGCTTGTTCTTTCTTCAATCATCCGTTTTTCTAAGACGTTTCTTTAACTAGGCTCCAGAGTTGTTGGCGGATGGTGGTCCACATACCCCCGAGGCCGACGTCTACGCATTGGGAATGGTATGTCGTGTTGGGATCGTCAGAACCTGACTTGGGCTGACACATTTTCGGTAGACAATACTGGTTCACATTGTTTCTCTCTGAAGTGTCCACGTTTGTGTTTACAATTCACCTAGGAGATCATCACGGGCCAAGTCCCGTTCCCGGAAATCAAGGTCGAGCCGGCAGTCATTACGCGAGTCATCATCCAGAAGCAACATCCTCAACGGCCATTGGATTCGATCCCGTCGAACAAACACGGCGATGCGCTTTGGGCGATTTTGGTTCGATGCTGGTCTCAGAACCCATTGGATCGCCCACTGGCTTCCGAGGTTGCCAGTCGGGTATGTGATGTCGTTCGTTGTCGGTTCATCCACTCTAAACCGCGCCTTGTAGATTGGCAAGATCAAACTTGTTGGGTTGCACAGTACCGCTCACCCGGATGAGTTTGGCCGGTTGGTTTCACCTGGGTTGGCCAGACGATTCAGGTGACTATATGGAGGTGAGGAGATATAGAAATACCTGCTAAAGGCTTCTGATCTGGAGATAGGTGTTTCAAAAGCTATCCACTACATCCAAACGAAAGCACACGTTGCCCCACTAATGGTGGTTTCGTAGGCCCCATGTGTACCCATGACTCGGCGTCAATGATTTACGACGCATCAATTTCAATGTCAATCCACGCCTTGTTGTTGATCTCGGACTGTTCGACCATCACGTGCTAGTAGCATATGTCTGACTATTTCTCTCTGGCCCAGGCGGCCAGGTTCATTGTTTTCGTACACCCGTATCCCATGTACTGATCTAACTTAACAAATAATAAATCCTATTAAAGGCGATATGGTTATAGCGCATTGTTTACCCGCGCCACCGGCTTTGGTTTATTTTGGGCTTGGCGGCCGTGCCTGGCCGTTCTCGGCAGGTGAGCCGTCAAGTTCCGTTATTGCGTCTCCAACGGATTCCGGACAACGACAACCACAGCGACGACGGCCACTATGCGTCTGCTCCTTCCTCTCTTTTTTTCTGCGTTAAACATTCATTATGCGGTAGCCATGTCGCCCGAGACTGTCGGCCTAGTCAAGGCCCGACTCAAGGACGCGGCCCAAAAGAGGCAAGCGAAAAAAACCAATAACTGTGTTAACCAAGTTCAACGCTGACGCCGTTTCGATTTTTCAGTTGGGAGCTCGGTACTCGGGCTCAGGCTCTTCTGGAACTCGACTCGCCTTCGATTTCTGTCTTTACTGCAGCGTCTATCCCCGGTTCCCCCGCGGCGAGCCACTCGGGGTCACTTGACGCTCTGGTCCCGGTGGCAAACGCTGTCAAGATTGCGCTTGCCGATGGCCAGCTGAAGGATATTATGAAGATCACCACGGACATCGTGTCGAGCAAGCCGGATGGGAGCTTGCCGCTCATGAAGGACGGGAGCGCTGCTGATCCGGCGAGCAACGGTGTTGCTGTGTTGGTCGCCAACTGGACTGAATCTCAGGTATGGTATCCATTCTCCATCCACCTACATCCCTCTCTCGATATCAAGATGACCCTACCCGACTTATGACGCTTACCTTGTTCCTTCTTGTTCAGGGACCCGACTTCGCGGCGGCAGCCTCGGACCAGATCACCTGGCTCCTTCAACACGTTCCTCGGTCTAGCAAGGGCGCCATCTCCCACAGGAACAACGTCATGCAGTTCTGGTCCGATTTCATCTACATGGTTCCGCCGTTTTTGGCCTATTACGGTGCGTCGACGTCGAACAAGACGTTGATTGCCGAGTCGTACCGCCAGATCAAACTCTATCGCGAGGCGCTCCTCGATGACTCGGGTCTATGGCAGCATATCCGTCAAGGGTCGTTTGAGGACAAGGGTCTCTGGTCGACCGGCAACGGCTGGGCTGCGATGGGTATGATGCGTGTCGCGGCGACGATCAAGGCCGGTGGTTATATGGACGAGTTCAAGGACGAGTTTAATGATTTGGCGGATTGGACTGGTGGGATTTTCGATGCCATGTGGCCTCTGCTCGTGAGTCGCGTGGTCGTTCCGGATCCGATCGTCCTACTGACCGATTGTGTCATAGACCGAGGATAATTTGTTCTACAATTATGCCAACAACCCCAAGACGTTCCTCGACGGCGCAAGTTCGGCTCTCATGGCTGCTAGCGTCTACCGCGCTGCTGTTCTCTTTAATAACACTGCCCATATCAACTCTGCGGAAAAGGTTTATAATGCCATTGGAGGCGCAGACGCGCTCCTGCCAACCTCTTCCTCTGCGATTGTATCTCCCACATTCACCTCGACCGATTCCGAATCACCCACCTCGACACCCAGCAAACGCCGCTCGCACTCGCGTCGCGCAACCCACCATCGCGTCCCCCTCGGCGTCGCGCACCACTCGAATGACAAGAGCCACCACAAACGCGCGACCAAGCACATCGACTCTCAAGGCTGGCTCACGCCCGTCGTCGATCCTCACTCGTTCCACCAGATCGGCCAAGAGAGCGCAGAGGGTCAGGCGTTTGTGGTCATGATGTACGCCGCGCGAAACGACTATCTGTCGAAAAAGGGGCTTCAGCTTCATGTTGGAACCGGATCGGTCGGCCCGGTGGCGAATGTCGTTGGGGTGGGCATCGTAGCTGGCAGTCCCGGGACCGCGGGTTCGAGCGGAGGAGGGTTGAATGGACCGATCAATGTTGGGGGTGCTGGTCCGAACAACAACACAACTAGTTCGGGCACGACCAAGAACAACGGCGCTGGAACGGTTCGAGTTGCGACGGGTGCGCTTGTTGGGATGGCTGGTCTGCTTTTGGCCTTGCTGATCTAAGTACGAGCGAGCTTTCAGTCTCGTTCATCTTGAGTGGCTAGGAGGTGTTGAGCCGGCTCGCCCAAGGCGAGCGGGTTGTTTTTGGTTCTGCTCGTCGGGATCGAGCGACATCGACTGGATCGTTTGTTTATTGGTTTATTATGCTTTCTGGCTTGATGCGCTGGAGATGTGTGCCAAGTGTACTTGCCTCTACTGAATAGGATTCGATACCCCTCTCTAGACAATTATGACAAGCTCGTAAGCTCTAGGCTTATCAGCATTTGATTGCCGGACCCGTAATATCGACACCGTAGACGTGGACATGCATCAAAGTCGGAACGAATTTGTTCCAAACCTCCAAATTCTGATACTCTCCTATCCACCCGATCACCCGGTCTCGAGGGCTAACTTGACCATGTGCACACAAGAGGTGGATGCTCTCCAAGTTGTCGAAACCCGTGCCAGTGCCTACACCAGAGAGTCTAGCCTCAAAATCCCACTGGTGAATTGCCCATTCGGGATACTATGAGAAACGTTTAGGAAGCGACATGGGAGCTGTCAACCGGGAACATGGCTCACGGGGGCTGCGCAGAAAATTGTAATATTCCGAACACATTTGCTTGTTCCTCTTGCCCTGAGGTCGCTTATGGCCCCGTGCCAGTGATCGATATGATGTCTGCCACCCCAAACCCACCCTACCGAAACAAGGCGAGACGGTTTGAAAAGATATTCCAGGCCCCCAGAGGAGAATGACGAAGACCGATCGTGACCATAAAAATTACCCCCTCCGGAGACGATCAAGTCTGACAGTTCGCGACTGGATGAGAGGGAGCTCAAGAGCGAGGCGGAAGCAGTCGCGTGTACAACATGGGGGAGGACACCAGGTCGTCTTTAAGAAATGTGCAAACCCCCACTTGGTCGGCGAACGTGCTCGGGAAGAACTGCAGTCTCGTCACGAGCGTTTGCCCCCCTGAGAAACGTGAAAACCTGTTTCGAAGCTACGCATGGAATTTCTAGCCTGCGGAGTCTGAACAGGGGTTTAAGGTTACTTAAACGGACGTTCAGTGCTAATCTCCCGGCTGAGAGGTATAGCTCTTGCAGATTGTGGAGTACACTGAGCAATGAACGAACACTCCCAGCTTGGACTCTGCGCAACATCCTATCCGCTAGCTGCAATCGTCTATGGCATATCTCCACGTCGCATGAACCAAAGTGATCTCCAATTTTCAAGCAATAGACCAATGGTGCCAGCTTTTGAGAGTTTTCTCCGACAGACTGGCAAAATGTTGAAATAGCCCGTGGGCTGTACAGGTGGACGTGATTATACAGGAGGGGGAGCAAGTGATCATACAAGTCACGGCTGGATCGACAGAGTCGCCCGAGCGGTTTCTGGTCGCCACCTAACCTTTCGACGACCAGGATCCAAATCTCGATTGGAAGCATGGTGATGGTGGGGAGATATGGCCTATGCCACTTGGCATTCCCGCGGGTGGCGCGTCTGGCACGTGACTCTACGCCACGGTGAAGAGTCGCCTGATTCAGGTCATACTTGGACATGGATTTCGACTGGATTACCAAAGGTTCGCCATGGGGGAGGCGCCCTTCGTTTTAGTGCGACCGTAACACCGTCCAAACCGCAACTCACATTACCCTACACTGCCTCCTATGGAAGGCTGCCATGCGCCTGCATCTTTCAGACCTTTTCGGCACCGTCAAGGGCCTTTCGGGCTGCGTCCGTTTTCTTAGCTTGTTCTGGCGCTTCTACTAAACACAAGATGTCTTTCGTGTTTGTTCCATCTGCTCGTTCTTTTTCTAATGTGATTCCCTCGTCCTTCGGGCACACTGTGGTTTCTCGTCCTTTGGTCTTGCGATTCGTGTGAATGGACCTTGCGTTCAGGTTGCACGTTGAAATCGTATGCAATGAGAATTGTGGAGCACGCGCAGAAGGGATTAACGATAAACGATTGATTGAACGACGTTTACTGACATTGGAGGTGAGGTTCAAGCGGAGATTTATGCAAGTTGATCAACAATGTAGGTATTAGTCCGAACACTACAATCATTTTTGAGGCTATCAAGAGCAATAGAACTCAAACGCTTAGGCTTACGATGGACGAGATTACCAGAATGGTTTGTTTGTTCTGGGGCTTGCTCGTTTCAGGCTAGCGAGCCTCAAATTTGTTTTGTTTAGGAGGTGGGGTTTTCTCCTTGGTCTACAATATCCAGGCCGAGCTCGATGTGCTGGAGATGTGTATACCGAGAATACACGCCTTAACCTAATTAATATCATTCGATGTCCCCTTCCACACGTTCGGAGTATGGGAGTTCATACCTGATCGATAACCCATTATAGACTCATAATATCTACCCCAAACACATGGACATGTTTCAAACTTGGCACGAATTGATTCCAGGCTTCCAAACTATGATAATCCCCGAGACGTTGCAGAATTTCACATCGAGGTTCCGCTTCTGTGTCGTGCGCGCAGACTACCTGGATGCTCTCCAGACTCTCAAAGCCCGACCCAGTGCCCACAGTGCAGAGACGGTATTCGAGCCCCCAGCATGTATAAAATTTTTGCTTGGGGATCTGAGGACATTGGTCTGAGAGGTGAATTTTCACGATCAATGATGCAGATGACTTACTGCAGCTGTATATATGATCTTGATTATATGAATAGCCTTTTGTGCGCTTCGCGCTTTGAGTTCATCTATTATTTCATTCCAAGGGTCGTCACCCAGATCCCCAGCCCAGAACCAGCCAATCGAAACAATGCTGGGCACTTTGAAAAGATATGGCAGTTCGCTTTCACCGTACAAAATTTCCCAGTCCCGGTTGCTAAATGCACCCCTTTCCTGAGTGATGATAATGCTGGAAAGCCTCCGACTGGACGAGAGGGCGTCCAAAAGTGGAGCAGAAGCGGCCGCGTGCGTAACACGAGGAAGGACATCAGGGCTAGTGCGAAGAAATCGGTGAACTGATTCCTCGATACTGGGTGTATTCCGATATAGCTGTAGTCTTGTTAGGAGCGTCTGCCCGCGGAGAAACGTGTAAAATGGATTCGACCCCACACAGGGAATTTCTAGTCTGTGGAGTTTAAATGGCGGGTTTAAGTCCCCAAGACAAATGTTCAGTGCCGTTTTCTAAGCTGTGAGGTATAGCTCTCGCAGATTGTAAAGTACCCCGAGCAACGAGCGAACATCAAGCGCATGGTTTTTGTGTAACATACCACCCAAGAGCTGCGATCGTCGATGACACATCTCTAAATCACATGGCCCGAAGTGATCTCCGATCTTTAAGCAAAAGACTAAGGGAGCTAGCTTTCTGGAGTTTGCCATGATAGAGCGACAAAAGGACGAGATGGCCTGTGGACTTGATAGATGGACACGATTATACAGGACGGTGAGCAAACCAGTATACACGTCACGACCACATTGACAGAGTCGCCCCAGTGTTTTCTGATCGCGTCCTAATTGTTCAACGATGAGGAGCCAGATCTCGGCCGGAAGCATGGTGGCGGATGGGAAGGCATGGGCTGTGCTATTTGGTTGTGTGGCGTATAAGAGCATCAAGCACGTGCAGAGAGGGGTCAAATGCGCATGATTGCTTGAACCATGTGTACCGGTTTTAGAGAGCACAATATAGCGACCAATGGAAAGATCAATACTAATTACACACGATAAGTTCCATTTACTTTCAACAACACTCCCTAACCAAACGACTCGGTGGCGTTACAAGCCCGACAATGTCCATTCTCACAAGATTTCTAACATGGCCAGGGTGATATAACCACATAGATGTTTGCCACGCGTCATTAATTTGCTACTGAGGGCTAGTCAGAGCGTCGGTTCTGCCTAAGCAGAATAAACGCCAGTAGGGCATGCTAATCTGAGCTATCCCGGCATCAATTCTGCTTAGGTAGAACCAGGGCTCTAGCTAGCCCTAGCTAGCAAATTTGCTTTTGGCTGAGATAGTTGAATGATGAGCAGCCAGATCTCAGCTGGAAGCATGGTGGTGGGTGGATCTATTAATGCTATGCTGGGGCTTTGTGTGACTCTGCCTGCCAATTGGTGATCGCCAGCACCTGGCTGAAAGTGCCAACTTAAAGCCAATTTGTGTTATCAGAAAAATCGAGGGGCTTGTGTGCATACATGGTGATATTTGATAACATAACCATACAGTGTTTCATGGGTGCAGGTTGGGTTAATAATGGTATATAGCTGACTGTCAATCAGTCATCCATAATGATAATAAAAATAAGCATTGAGTACACTATGAAAAGGATCCCACCTAAATCCTATGTGGGTTAACCCCCCTAAAGTTAGGGGGGTTGAGCCCCCTAAATCTAGGGGGTTGAATTGCCTAATCAAAATGTCACAAAAAAGTGGGGTAACAGCACCTAATCTTAGGTGGTTCATACACCTGATGCTTTGTGAGTGCATATATGGTTTAAGGTCCTGTTTACCCTTTTTTTCTTTTTAGGTGTACTTCACATCTTTTTCTAGCTATGGCTTTAGGGGTTCATGGCATCTACATTTAGGTGTAGAAGCACCTAGTGGTTTTAGGTATATAGTACATGTAATAGTCCATTATTGGTCTGAATCACAGACACAAGTCTGCCTCATGCCAGGAGGCTTTGTACAAACACAAGGGGAGACAATGTTAAAGGTACGCAGTGGGAGTAAGGTGATAGGATGGGTATTCACTGTACAGATGTCGACGACGACAAGTCAGGCAACGAGGAAAATAGTAAGAAAAGTAAAAGAACTTGTATTCGACGAGAGGTCAAGTTCTTGAGGAGTCCTCTGCGAACTTGACCTGGTTTATATACACAGTACGAGCCACATCATAACAAACAAGTCTGTACAGTGAGTCACGACAGATAAGAGATAGAAGCAGTAGAAGCGACTGCGGAACTGCGGAATTTCACATCAGAGTTGAAATACATCTCGGTTACCGGTCTGGAACATTCCCTGAGTCACGTGATACAGATATACCATAAAAGGCAAGTATGTTTTGAAGATGATCTCATAAAATGTAGAAAATTGAGAAAATATTGTAGAGTGGATGTATGCATGTCAGTTCGTGACAACAGAACACATAGCATATATACACAGTAGGACAATAAGGCAGGCATACATGCAAATGGGGAATATGAGTAACTACGGGGACACTACAGGGATACTATGGAGTGTATGTAGTAGGCACACAATAGCAGACAAATACAGACTAATGCAGCAGATGGAAACATGCGCATGTGTGCTGAAAACAATAGAGACAAGAGAAAAAGAGAGTAAGAAAATAAAAAGTTGCAGTGTTTCAGTAATTATCAGCCATATTTATTTGTGATTGCACAACTTCCACAACATGGGGACCACCACCTTCATCTTGGTGGTGTGGACAATACATTGGCCATCCTATAAACCATGTTAGTATATTAAATGCCTGAATTGATTGACATACTGGTTGGGTTGTGCCCAAAACTTGGGGCATGTCATCCAAAGACACCACAATAGGTGCATGTGTTTGGCCTGGGGCTGGATCACTGGAAATGTTGATAGTCATGGGGGAGGAGGGCTCAGGAGGAGGGGGAGGATGCTTCAAGAGGTAAGTAGAGAGTATTATAGAGTGATTGTGTACTCACCATTTTTGGTCACACCTTTGTCTTTTTCACTGGTGTCTCCTCAATGATCTCCTCACACTCCAAACTCTCCTTGGCTGCTGGCTTGGGCTTGTGCATGACCTGCTTGCCTTTTGCCTTGTGTCATGAGCCAAGGTGGCTCATGACTGGAACTGGTGGCTATGACTATAAATCTTACTAATATTGTATTTTGGATGAGTAATGGGGCTGACTGATGTGATCAGTCAGCCACTAATGGTGTATTAGTCATGTGGCTAGAGGGATTAGTAACTGCCAATCACCTGCTTACTGATCCACCATTCATGCTGACTCACTCCCTCCACTTTGCTTACTGATCTGCCATTCATGCTGACTGATCTGCCATTCATGCTGACTGATACCAAATCATGTATGCTTATGTGATCATGTACATAGAGGAGTATAAATACAGCCATGAAGCTGCTCTGGGTCCCCCAGATTGCTTCATCTTGACATCCCCCCCACTGTACTAGGGGGCAGGCTGGTTTCAGCAGCCTGTCCCCATCACCCCTACTACACGTACACACCCAGGCAAGCAGTGGGTTGTGACACCTTGGCCTGTTTTGGTCCAGTAGCTACCTTTTTCTTTGGGGGCTTGACCTTGACCTCCAAGGTCTAAATTGAACATGTATTTAGCTGAATGAATGATAAATGTATTAAACTCACTTGATTATCTTTGAGCTCCAACTTGGGCTCCAGCTGCTTATGCTTTGCTGACTTGGAGTACAATGCTGCCTTTGACTTCTTTGGCAAGGGATGTTGGGTCTCCTTGGCAGACTGAATGAGGCATTAGTATGGCAGGGATCAAAATATTGTGACTTATGTCTTTGTGCTCAGAGTTGGGCTCTGGCTTGGTGTTTTTGTGCTTCTTCCCAGCAGATTTGGCAGTAGGTGCTGGAGCTGCAGTCTAGAGAAATAATGGTTAGTATAGTGTACATATGGTATGGGTCACATACTGTGTCAGGTTTAGGGGATTTAACCCTCACATGGTTGCACACACCTGGCTTAACTTTCTTGCTCATGAAGATAACCTGTTTGTGTGTGAGTAAATCTATTAATTAGCCATACCAGACATGGTCCAGGTCATTGTCTGGGTCCACAGGTTGATTGAGGGTGGGAGCAGGATTGGGAACAGGAGTGGGCTGATTGGCAGCCTTGGGTGATTTGTTGCAGCCAGGTGCAAAGGAGGTAGGCAAGTTGGGGGTAGGAGAGATGGTGGGAGGGGCAATTCTGGATTGTCCATGCTCAGGCAAGTGGTAGCTCTGCCTGAGAGATGTTGAAGACACAGGGGAGGGATGATGGGGAGCAATCAAGGAGCTGCAGGCATGGGATTGGTTCTGGCAAGAATCCAGGTCCAATCTGTGGTGGGGAGCTGGCATAGAGGAGGAGCACATGTGGACAAGGGAGCCATGAGTTGGTATGTAGCAATGTGGGGCATGATCATGGCAAGGAAAGGGGGATAGGTTATGAGGGCTGCAAGAAGTTGATGCATGAGGGGATTTTTTGTCTGACCTGTAAATGTGAAGTTAAAATATAAATTTAGTTACTTATTTCTACTAGAAAGCAGAATGTATGCAGTCATAACTTACTGTGGCTCTGCTGGGGGCATCAATGGAGGTAGTGCACAGGCAGAGGAGCAACCCCACTGGGGGACAGTAATGGTATTGGACTTCCTGTAGTGATTCAAGCATTAGTAGAGCATTCTTAAATCAAGAAAATGGAGCAAATAACTTACCTTGGAGGACTCTCCAAGTTGTCATACAAGGAATGTGCCAAAGATTTGCTCACACTTTGAGACACACCCAGGGGATGCAAGTGAGTTGACCTTCCACACCACTCATTGGAATTGGCATGTTCAGGATCAGAGGAATGCCCAAGAGTTGTACTTTGAGCATAGGGATCTTCATATTAGACAAGAGCATTAGTGTGAAATCAAAGAACTATGTTTATAGCCACTTACTGGGTGAAGTGGTGGATGTGTCTAATTGCAGTGGAAGATTAATAAAGCACCAAGTGAAACCAAAAAAAACAAGCCTTCACCTTCTCCAGTTTGCAAGTCTGCTTGAACATCCACATCTTCTGGCTGCACTAGTAGATACAGTTTCCTTCTAATGAGAGCCAGGAGCTCCATATCACTGAGAGTCTAGGGCATCTATTAAGGTATGTCAGCTTTCATTTCAATTCCAAATGAGTCTAGATTCACAATAATCACATGCAACTATGGCAACTGGGAGCAACAAGAAGACAAAATCAAAGATTAAGCTGTTAGCAGAATTGAATAAAATAACTTGGATGGCTTACTGGTTTATTAATTATGTGTATCTTTGCAGGTTGTTGGTTTGTGGCAGGAGAGTTTATGGCCAGGAGTCAGTAGCAAAGGACAAGGGACTTGGGATGAATCACAAATCCTGCACCCACATGACCACATGTGTGTCTGATTGTGCTAAGTCTGTTTGCCACCACTCACCACAATGTCCTGTGGCAGGAAATCTAGTCAAAATACTCAGCTAAAAAATCTAAGCCTGGTCAGAAATACATGTGTACCTGTGGCTGCAATTGTGACAACCTGTCTAAGTGCCAAATTTATCAGCATCTTCACAACAGATCTCAGGAATGCACTGAGGCTCAGCAACAAGAATTGGAATCTAGTAATACTAATACAGATGGCTCTGTAGCTATGGAAATAGACAAAGATATAGGTGCTCACCTGAATGGTCCAAAAGAGGAGGATCTATATGACAGGCAAATTGGTAAGTAAATTATTCTATTTTTTTATATGTGTGTTTGTGTTGATCTCTCTACTCTAAGAAGCTACAGACAATATATTCATGAACTTCCAGCACAATGAACCCCAATCTGAAGATGAAAGATCAACAGGCAGTTGGTGTCATGGCCCAGACCATGAGCACAAATTTATCCAAATTTAATATGATTTATTTTACCTCTATTTTTCTGCTTTATGGACAAGTCCCTTTTATTCAGATATATGCATAGAATAATTGACTCAGTCATGTGACCTTGTTGTTGTTGACCATTGTTGATGTGCTCTGGAATATTCTGTTGACATGGCGCCATTTCTGTTATTGTACAATTTACATAGGCTTCCTATTTCATATGTACTGCCTCACTATAGGGATGCTGTGCCAGAATGAATTCTAAATTCTGGCAGGTGCAGGAATATACAAATTGTAATTGCAGGAATGAAGACTATTACAAAAATCTATTCTGGCACAGCATCCCTACCTCACTATTGAATATATAAGGGAGAGTCTGAGAGCCTTAAGCCTCAGAACTTGACCTCCTGTTGAACACCCCTTCTACCTGAGTTGGTTACCAAGCCACTTGTCATGGCCTAGACCATGACGCGGATTTTATTATGATTTTCGTATATTTTATAAAATCTCTCCTTTTCATATTTTTGGACAAGTCCTGTTTAATCGGATATATGCATAGAATTACTTATATGATCACGTGACCTTGTTGTTGTTTATGTTCTGTTTGTACCTTCTGGAATATTCCATTACATGGCACCATTCTCACATCATACAATAGTTGTCTTGCACCATACGTGTATTTGATATATAGCTCATCGTATGAATATATAAGGGAGAGTCTGAGAGCCTTAAGCCTCAGAACTCGACCTCCTGTCGTATCCCCTCTACTACCTGTGTGACTTACCAGTCCATAGTCCCTGCCCAGTCCTCTTAAGGACAAGTGCACTTACTACTCTACCTCCTTGCGTCTTATCGCACCCTCACTGCACGTCCACCCTTAGACGTTGTCAGTAAAGCCTCTGGCATCGCTGCCCATAGGCTTGTCATCACCACTTAGGTGTTTGACGTTACTGTTCAGGTCATAGCTCTGACACCACTTAGTCTCTGCCCAGTGCTCTTAAGCACAAGTGCACCTCTGAACCCTTCTGCATATTGTTGCACCCCTTCCCCTCACTGCACGTCCACCCCTAGCATTGCAGTTTGACCTCAGGCCATCAAGCCCATAGGTCTGCCTTTGCCTCACCAGCATTAGGCCTTGTCATTCAGGTTGTCAGCTCTGACAGTTGGTACAATATAAGTATGCCTCCCTCTTCTCCACCTGCTTCTCCCTTTCAACCCCCAGAAGACAAACTACCATCCAACACAGAGGAGGGATACCAGGACTTCAATGTGGAGGAGTACCAAGAGTATGAGCACTGGTATGCAGAAGAGTGCCCCCAAATATCCAGACATCGATTCACCTCTACTGTGGCAAATCCTGGTCTTTTTGGCTAATATACATCAGCCCTATTGTTTTTTGTGGCTGTCTAGCCAACAAGTACTATCAGCACTACATGGAGTATGTTGAAATTCTGAAATGCTTGCTTGAGTTCAAGAATACAACAGCTTGTATTGAACAACTTCAGGTGGAAATCACAGGATATGTTGAACAATTCAAAGAGTGAGCTCTTGTAACTTAACTAATATTTATTAACACAATTTTAGGTACTATTACTAATACAATTACAACTGTCTTTGCATCTGCAGATTGACAGTCCACACCCTTCTCCATGTTGCCAACAATATTCTCCACTGCAGGCCAGTCAGCATTTACTGGTCTTTTGGAACCAAACAATACTGTTGCAAGACTATCTCTTGCACACACTCTGTCAAGCCCAGAGCCTTAGACAGGGGCAAATAACAACAAAGGGTAACACCCAACTCTACTGCAATAAATACAGAGAGTCAACCTGCAATGTCTAAGGGACACACAGGCAAGGAGGAAGGGGTAGAAGGCAATGAGGTGCCAAGGGTAATGGTTATTCAGAGGTGCGCTTGTACTGAAGAGTACTGGGCAGAGACTGTAATGGCTTGGTGACCACACAGGTAGAAGATAGGACACAGGACAAGAGGTTGAGTTCTGAGGCTTAAGGCTCTCAGACTCTCCCTTATATATTCAGCTAACTACCATGTACTTGTGGTGACACTAAGTGTGGAAATTGTCACAAACTGACACGCATATATCCACTCTATAATATTTTCTCAATTTACTACATTTTATGAGATCATCTTCAAAACATACTTGCCTTTTATGGTATATCTGTGTCATGTGACTCATGGAATGTTCCGGACTGGTAACCGAGATGTATTTCAACTCCAATGTGAAATTCCGCAGTTCCGCAGTTGCTTCTACTGCTTCTATCTCTTATCTGTCATGACTCACTGTACGGACTTGTTTGTTATGATGTGGCTTGTACTGTGTATATAAACCAGGTCAAGTTCGCAGAGGACTCCTCAAGAACTTGACCTCTCGTCGAATACAAGTTCTTTTCTTTTTCTTACTCTTTTCCTTGTTGCCTGACTTGTCGTCGTCGACAAAATTCTTCATGTGATTGTGTGAAAATTGTACCTCTTGCCTTGTATCATGCCTAACCACAGCATCACTGAGTATTCTGAGTTGACCATGGCCATATACTTGCATACTATGATGCTGGTCTTAATTATCCTCAAATTGCAGAGAAAACTAGCCTTTCTATACCAGGTGTATGGAAAACTGTACAGAGGTTCAAAAAATTCAAAACCCATAAATCTCTCCCTCATGCTGGGTGCCCTTGAGTCATTACATCCCATACTGAGCACAGGGTAATCAACACTCTTAAAAAGCATCAGTTTGACTCATATAAGACTGTGGCTGATATACTTGGAGGGATTAAATGGACCCAAGTCCAAAACATAGCCCACTGACATGGGTACCATTGGTGCTCTGCTTGCTGCAAGCCCTTTATGCCTAAACAAAATTCAGTTAGGTGACTCACATGGGCTAAGGAGAACACCAAGCAGGACTTGTTATGACCTGTCAAACAGACATAACAGAGTAACCAAATATTTTACGGATTTATGGCATTTTTTCCTAAGCAGAACAAGCCATAAACTAGGTCACGTGACCTCAGTGCTTAACTGGCGCTTACAGTGGTTACCCTGAACTTGCTCCAGCATTTCTCTCCCTTGTTACTTGGAGTGAGGAGCAAGTTGTCATGTGATCTTGGCACTTACAGCAGGATCACGTGACCTCAGCACTTACCCCTCAGACCTTGTGCAGCTCTATAAGATTCGGAGCTGCACAAACTTAAGATAAACAATTACCTAACCCATAGTACTGTATATAACCTGTACCTACTGCAGATTGTGCTTAAATAATACATCCACAGCCACCACAGCCACAGGCGTATATAAGAAGGATAAAGCAAGACTGGACACCTGTTATGGATCACTAACATTTTCTATTATTTTAGTCTGCTCTGCCAACCTCAAGCGATGCCTCTGTAATTAAATTGTGAAATACTTGAATTTGTATGCGCTCTGAATTGTACTATTTTCTGTTCCATTAAATAGTACAAAATTCCCGCTCTCCAACGCATATTTTATTAAGATTTTACGATAAGATCTCAGAGAGATACAGAGGTTGCGATATTTCCTCTTATCAGGAGATATTGATTACAACATCGCACCACTCATATCTCGGCAACCGCTTACGCTATCAAAGCGATCTTATGCTCTATCGATAGCTAATCTTCGGCAGTATCTGCTGCCCGAAGATCGTCGCGATCCACCGGATCCTCGCGCCGGAATGGCCCGAAGATCATTAGAATCTTACTGGACCATCAATCAAGATCTAATGACTCCAGTGAGTCAGGAGAGCTTCCCAAATTGATCCAGAAGCTTCTCTGACTCACTTTATGACTCACTGAGATGTAGCCTCTGTTCATTACATGTATATACTATGATAATATGATCTACAAGCCAATAGCAGGTCTCAGATGCATCAATGCCTTTGATCCACACCCTGTCTTTACTCTTTTATCCTATACTGGGCTAGGGTGTACCCCAAGTATAGCAGTACCCTCTTTTGATGATCGCACTGGCATGCATGTATCTATTTGGCTCTGGAATGCCCTCCTCAGGGTATAAAAGGACCTCCTCTGAGGCCTTTCCAGACCACCTTCCCTTCACTACTGAACCCAGACCGGTTATTGGTTTCTTTTTCTCTTTCTATTTCTCTTGTCTGTGTGTGATTTCTTATATAACTAGTACTGAGGAATAAAGTACCATATTAGTTATATACTGTCTGATTCATTGTATCTTATATACAGAGATATATAAGGATACAATATTGCCTGATTGAGTGTGACATTAAGTACCAGCTATTAGAGGAAATCTAAGTACCTGTAGCTGAGGAAGTACACACATTAGGCAGCCCACCATCTATCCTATAAGCTATCACTTAAGTCTAGTATTAAGATTAGTATCAGTTAGTCCAAGCAACTAGGGCTGAACTACATTTAAGATATTTAAGGGAACCTGACCATAGTAGTCTTGCTCTTTATACCTATAAATTAGTCAGTTTACACTGTGAAAGATTAAGACTACCTTGAGTGTTACTTGATTGCATTGCAACTACTTTGAGCCTTCTTACTCTAGTCTAAGAAGTATTGAGTATGATTAGTGTATACTAACATATCTACATTTGCTTAAGCTCTAGATATTCAAGTGTACCCTGACCTGTAACAACACCTCAGCTTGCTTTATCTTGTCAACCACCATAGACCATAGCAAACACTGTAACTAGAACACTCAATACATACCACATAACATCAAACTGTCAACACAGCCACTACTTAAGTGCTTTGCAAGGAAGCATCCAGAGGGTCACTACAGGACTGGAGAGGTGTTGTGTGGTCAGATGAGGCCATGTTCAAGGCTGGCAACCGCCTGGGGCATAAACAGGTTACCTGCCTCCCAGGCAAGGAGTACCTCCCTTCAACAATTGTCCCAATCTTCTGTAGTGGGCATAAAACACTCATGGTATCTGCAGTTATTGCAGACAGGTGCAAAGGTCCAATCATTCAAATCATACCTGGTGAAAAAAAGGGGGAGGGATTGAAGCAGAAACACACTGGTGGGATGACCAGGGAGGATTATGTTGAACAGGTCCTAGAAGGGCCCCTACTCAAGTTCTATCAAGATCTAGAAAAGGAACGTGGGTAAGATATTTATTTAGTAGAGGATGGATCAGGTCCACACCAATGAAAATCAACTCAAGCAGCACAGGATAGGCTTGGCATTAAATCACTTCCCCATCCCCCATCCTCCCCTGACCTTAATCCCATTGAACCACTCTGGCTAGGGCTCAAGAACCATGTGGCAGATATCCCCAGCTCCAGAAATAGCCTTGATGCACTCTGGGAGGCAATACAAAAAGTGTGGGCTTCAATTACCAATGAGGATGTAGCAAAACATACTTCAAAGATGGATGAGCAAGTGCAAGAAGTCAAGTGAAAGAAAGGTTATCAAACTAGGTTTTAATTACACTATGGCATGTCAAATACATATTGAATATACTTTACTCAAACAAGTCTTATATGATGGGCCTCTCAAAGAGCATTAGGAGAGGAAGGGTGGATGGGTCATGTGGAGGATTTCCACACTTAGTGTCACCACAAGTACAAGTTCTCATACAGCACAGAGGTGAGATACAACTGTGAGAGAATAACTGAAATGAGACAAGTACAGTACTGGAGCAAGCTGAGATGGAAAACACTAAAATAAGCGCCGTGGCACTACTACATAATGTGGCGACGCATATATTGTAAAAAATAGAATAAACTCAACTTAGAGAAAAATATGTAAAAATATGAAAAATGAAAGTAAAATATAATAAATTGTGTTCATGACGTTGGGTCATGACACTCTCAATGGTTGTCCCATACTCAGCAATTAACAAGTATTTGCTTCAAATGTCGCAGCTAGCAACAGTCGTGGCACAATTCGCTGAAATTTGCAAGTCTTTACTGTTTGGAAAATCCGATGCACCATAGCTACAACTCGTATGGTGCATATATACAAAGAATGTAAGTCGCTTTTACTCAATTATTTCTCAAACCAACATCACAGGAAAAGATCCCGACATTATCCTTTGCTTCCCTGTCTCCCTGGATTTCGCCTTGAAGACAACGTTCACCGCCGCATTGCTGCCCACTTTCGCCAAAAAATCAACCCTAATCGGGCGTTTCACCAATGGTATCAAATAGTCCTGGAGCAAGGCGAGCGGTGGGGCAAGCTTCGGATTGCTGATCAAGGAGACCGCATTCGGAGCGCCTGTGCGACAAACAAACTATCCTCGTATGGAAGTCAAGATGCTTCGTTTGTTCGGGTGAGTGCTATCACTTTATTTCATTCTATCTACTAACACATCTATAGTTTGTACACGAGGTTGACGGGAATGCCAGCCATCAGAGGGCCGAAGTAGAGATGGTTGAGGTGACCGGTTATGGCCGCCTTGACTTTATCCTCACCCTCGTCCTCCCCGCCAACCCCCAATTCGGAGTCAACGAAGATCAACTGCACATCCTGGTGCATATAACCGAAGCAAGGGACGCGTATAGTGATGCTACAACTGAATTGGTATCCTATACGAAACTTGGCCGATCCTTCGTTCTTGACATTACGGCGGTAATGCACATGGTTGGTCAAGTGGAGACGCGAGGCAAGAAGTCTGGAGGGGAGTGGGTGATTGTCGATCGGAGCGGCTCGCTCGTTCAGACGGTGTTCCACCAGGAACAGCTCAAGCTTGAGCCAATAGAGGATTAGTTGTACTTAACGCCTTTAATACATCACCTAGCTCTTATCTTGATCGTTTAGGCGTAAGTGTCACCTTGTGCAACGGATACACCTAAATCCGAAAATTTCATTAGGCGTAAGACCCCCCTAGCACGACGCATACACCTAAATCCAAAACCACCCCTAGGATTTAGGTGGTCGGACTTAGGTGTATGTCCTATAGTGACATTGGACTTAGGTGTCGGAACCCCCCTAACTTTAGGTGTATTCTTAATCATAGTGGTATGCATGTAGAACTAGGAGATCGAGGCTACATGAAATAGCCAAAGAACCCAAGCAAAATTGCCAGGCCGCACCACATCCCTCCACCTAATGTAACCCCGATCGCCGCATGATTATTGTTTGTGTTGCTACCACCTTTCAGGTTTGCAATATGACTTGGCGGAAGAGCTTGTGCACTTGCGATAGTCTGTTTCTCAATCTTCCCTGAACCAACCATGATTTGTTGGCCTACAGAAGGAATACCATTAAGAACGACAAAGATGAGTGCTGGACCTGGTGGGAATGTGGCTGGGTTTGCAGGGAGCTGTGAAACGTGCAGGGTTCCAGAGTTGTCCTCGTTGCCAGTATATGTGGATTGCAGCTCGAGGTAGCGTTGTCCCATGTTCTACAAATCGAAGTCAGGATGGGAGCCAAAAGTGTCAAGATGTATGTCCAAAAATACGCACAAGAGCATGGGTCGAAAACCCAGTGCGAATGATTGCAACCTTGGCAGTGGATATCATCGAAGAATTCCCACCCAGGTCCTCTGAGGACAGGGTGATGTTAAAGTAGTTTCCGCCATAGCCGAGCTGGCTCAGCAACCCACTAGGCTCGGGGCGGCGTTCTGAATAGTATATAGGATAGAAACGTTCTATGCGATACCTAGAAAGCTGCAAATTCGTTTTCATTCCCAAAAAATGCACAAGAAGGCGCCACGTACTCGGTAGGATACTTGACATCCTTGCCAACGCTGTGATCGGCATTCGGATTGGATCCAGCCACAAGCACGGATCCGTCCGGGAGCAGTGTTGCGCTTGAATGATACATCCTAGCCACTGAGCTATCGCTGAGACCTTTGCGAGACCAACGAGAGCCGGAAGGCGCGGAGGGGTCATAGATGAGAGGGTTGTATAATGGCCGCTCAGCGTAGGACTGGCTTGTCCCAGAAGCGTTTTTGTATCCGGCAACGCCAAGATTAGCCCTGTCATCGTGATTAGAAGTTTTTAAAGTGAGAATCAGTGAGCTTAAAGACTTGCCCGTTGAGCATTAGGATCTGTGAGTTGGGCAAGATAATCATACTGCCCATCGTCCTAGCGCATTCAAGTCAGAACCCCGTGACAGAATAGATCTCTTTGTCAACATACCGTCCTTCAGGTAGTGAGTCATCTTCCTCCCACTTTGCCGAAGTATCTGGAGACATCTTGACGCAACTAGAGTCGGCAGGATAAGCCGCAATCGCCAAATCCTCTTGCCACTCGTTTGGTTTACGGTTAGAGCCACCACAGAACCTTGGAAACCATTAGCGTGCAACGGAAGCAAAACTCTATCATACGAGACCCACATTATTGTCGCTGTCCAGTTGTTTGCTGGGGTTAATGGCAGCATAACAGTACCTCCACTGGCGGGGTAAGTCCTCACGCTGAGACAATTTGATCAATACGTAAACAAATAATCGAACAAAAATGGAAGCTCACGCATGAGGGATATCGTCCAGTGGAAACTCTTGATTCTTCTTGTAATCGAAAATCTCTGTCTTCCAATTTGTCTGAATGAACAAGTTACCGCTCGGTAACGTCCACACCAGAGGAAACAAGTTTGCAGGTAGCGTGGTATTCAAGATCGCAAGAAAAATCGGGTCGCCGCGTGGTGGGAAGAATTCGTATGTTGGGTTGTTCTTTGAACCGCCATGCTTTAAATAGCGAAAAAGTGAATTAAAGCGAGACACGTACCTGCTTTTCGCTGTTAACAAACCCCCCCGACATATCGCCCCCAATGATAATCAAGCTCCCATCGTCCAGGGTTTCCAGTGTGGGATACCATCGGCGAGTGGGCATTGCGGTGTCCCACCAGTTACATGCTTTGTCTTCGCAGGGATTAAGCAAGCGAATTCTGTGTGTTGAAGTTTTCAGATAATTTTGAATATCATATTGGAATCTGTACTCACGTTTTTCCGCCATCCAAGTTGTGGTATGGATCAGGTTTTCCATGCTGGGAGGGTGCCCCTCCCCACGTAACAGCTGTCAAGCTGGTGAGCACCGAAAACTGATCGGTTAAGGGCTAAGACCGACCTTGATTGCCGCCCACGTTGAGCCAAGTGCCATTGCCCAATACTCCTCCGCCTGCACAGAATGAATTCGTCACTACATCCATGGGCCGGTAGGTGTTTGTGTCAATATCGTATTCCGTTGCCCAGGCTGGGTGTGGAGGGTTTCCAACCTGGTAACCGAATAAAGATGAGCCAAACGACTGCCGAGCGATTGTGAGGACCTGCCTTGGGTGGGTTGTTCTCGACTTTATCAATAAAGTAGACTCTGTTTGGTTGCCCCAGGAAAAGTTGCATCCCAGATACCCCGCTGTCGCCAACAACCTCAAATGTGCCCGGCGCGCCGGACTTGGCGGGCTGGCCAGGAGTGGGAAGCACAGTTGGCTCACCGAGCACCGAGCCAAATAGGATAAAGAGTATTAAAACAAATTTTGGCCTGGCAACGACGCTCATGCTTGCAGAGCAAGGGGATTTGATTGAATGGTAACTAATGGATCTAGTCGAGAAGGACGCATTTATGCTCAACTCGGGCGGCTTCAGGCCGCCTGGTGGGCGCAAACCGCCCATGCAACCAACTCACGCCACACAGCCCGGACTCTTTGTCTCTTAAAAATTTCTATATGTGTCCTATATTCATGTTTCAATGCTGGAACGGAAAAAGGAAGCTTGGATGGCTCGCTTATCCACATTAGGAATCCCCGATCATACAACAACCAACTACCGGACTATGTGTCGGAGTGAATCCCATATGACTACAGCTACCGCCAGTCAGCGATGCAATATGCTATGCGCATATCTTTCTATAAGTTTCTGAATATTCGAACAGCCCTCGGCCCCGGAAATAGCTCAATAGTGCTTTACAACCTGTGCGATTCTGAGCGCCAAGTGCAATGACTCACCTTTTCTTTGCCATTGCGCATCAGATCACGCGCTGGTGGCTCACGCCTTCCGAAGTCGGACAAGAAACCCCTGGTGAGAAATTGACAGCTATCATGATTCTCTAGCATTGTCCGGCTTATCGGGCTTCGACAGTTATTTAGATACAAAGGGTGACAAACTCATTTAGTGGTGTCGGATAAACACAATGGAGATACTGTCGAACAATTAAGTATTGATCCTGGTGAGCAACCGTTCTGATGGATAAATCTCCTTAGATTCACCAGTCCGTCTATATTCGCACTGCTCGACACGTACTCCTTACTCCGAGTGAGTCAAATCGGTGAGGCGCAAGCTCCGACACTTGTTGATACACAACTCATGTTCTCTTCGGATAGCACAAACATAATTCGGATTTATTCTAGGCCCAGCCCGTACACATGAACTTCTTTGAGCGTTATTATTTTCTTTTCGATGCGCTTAGTGTTAATAGTCCTCGCAACCGATATATCACTTGCTGTCTATCGATAGGTAAGTCTTTCACCCAGCGGATTTCGATGCGCTCGAGTCTATCGAATCCACCTGTTCCCATGGTTGTGAGTTGATCCTATATGATCCTAGGACTGACCGTGTTCCAGCAGTTGTATAGTTCCTGACAATACGCACGCGAACTAAGATGCTTCAAAGGATAAAACGGCGCCCATGTCCAAAAGGTCAACCTGGTCATATAGGTCGGGGAGTAAATTATTATACAAACGCCCTCCGCATTGAGAAAAACGTGAAATAGATCTCTGGTCAGACATCCCCCTGTCTACGACAAGATGCCCGATTTCCAACGGGAGGGATTCATTGCGGAACGGGAGACCACATGATGGCATAGAGCTGCTTGGTCTTGCTTGCGCCAAACCACGGGAAATTGTTGCACGTGACACCGGGCAAGCGCAACCATGGACTGGTTGCCTGTCGAGCTAATCGGGCTTATTGCCGAGCATCTCAAAATCGAAAATGGCTCTGTGAAGCCTCTCCTCCTTGTGGGGACCGGCAGCCGAAGGCTGCCGAGTGTCCAGGTGGCGGGGCGAACCAAACAACTACATATACCGTTTTGGTCAAAAAGCATCGTCGAGCATTGTCACATGTAATACGTAGTTTAGTAGCCGTGTAGAAAATACATGTAAATTCAAGGTAGTTAATAGAGATACCGTGTATACGGTGATGCGCTCAATAAACCCATTCTGGATCCAAATCCATATGCTCGTCTGGATACTGCTCGGAATCACCAATATGCCCATCGTCCATCTCAGTATCACCATCAACCTCCTCATTTTCTCCCACTCCTGCTCCTTTATCAGCCGCTGCGACTTTTCGTCGACATAGAGCCTTCAAGATCTCCTGTATTTTCGCTTGTTTGTTTCCTATTCTACTTTTCACAGGAATTATTTTGTCCCCGAGCTCGCGAAGCTTGTCGATTTGGGCGTCTAGTTCGACCACTTTAAGTTTCGAGAGCTCATCAATGCTGGCACCACTAGTAACTTTGACCTGTGCGAGTTTGTGCTTGGTCGCTGCTTTTCGTTCGCTTGATTTTGTTATTTTGACTAGGTTACTCTCTGCCCTTTTCTCCCAGACCTCATTCTGCTCGAGTCGTGCCTCCTGCGAAGCGCCGCTAGCGTCGATTCTACGGGCCTCCCGGCGTGTAAATTCGTGATCTTTGTTGCTTAGAATATTATGGGAGAATTCAAGAGTGTTGTTTTGTTTCCACATCACCCGTGCATTTCGCTGATTGTCTGTCATGAATGGTGCCCGTCGCAGCATCTGGCGGCATTGGCCAAGCGCCCCCTCACTAGCATCGTTTGTAGCGCTATTCCATACGCTTTGCTGCTGTTCAGGAGTCGCTTGACTGATGGGAGCACCTGGCGCGAACTCGGCCGTGAATCGCTCCCATGTATCTAGGGCACCCTCAAAAAAGGCAACCAATGCTTTGCGTAGGTGTGGCAAGTTGCTCCCTGTTCGTGCGACGTGGTACATAAAGTCTGGACGATCCCAGACATCACCTTCAAGTGCTCCGTGTCATGGCCTAGACCATGAGCACGATTTTATTTTGAATTTTCTATATTTTATAACTTCCTTTTTTACGATGTTTTGGACAAGTCCCGTTTATTCAGATATATGCGGTTTATTTACCTTCATGTCACATGACCTTGTTGTTGTTGACTCAATGTTTGGTATTACCGGAATGTTCTGTAGTGACGTGGCACTGTTAGCTTCTTATTGGTCCTGGTATTTGATTTGTACTGCCTCGGCCATGAATATATAAGGGAGAGTCTGAGAGCCTTAAGCCTCAGAACTCGACCTCCTGTCGTATCCCCTCTACTACCTGTGTGACTTACCAGTCCATAGTCCCTGCCCAGTCCTCTTAAGGACAAGTGCACCTACTACCCTACCTCCTTGCGTCTTATCGCACCATCACTGCACGTCCCACCTTAGACGTTGTCAGTAAAGCCTCCGGCATCACTGCCCATAGGCTTGTCATCACCACTTAGGTGTCTGACGTTACTGTTCAGGTCGTAGCTCTGACATTAGGTCGAGTTCTTCCTCATCACTCGGGATTGAGACGTACCCCTGTACTAGCCTACTGTGAAACGGAGAAAGGCTTGGACCGCATAATAATCAAAAGCGGAAAGAGACTATCCAGTAACAGGTGTCTACAAGGCAGACGGTACCTATTGCCCAACCCTAGGACTCTTGTCCATCACCGCACGTGTTGCAGACAGCAAACTACCCGCTTGCAAAAAAGACACTCTATATCACGCCTGTCAAAGGCTTGTTGATTAGTTGTAGTCATTGTTCAATGCTAGGTAGCAGAGCAGCCACAGTGTTTGAGAGTGAAAATCCCAGCTTCAAGAGCACCCACCATACTTGTCTATCCCACTTCCTTTTTTAGCTATGTCTGCACCAAACCCTGCCCCCGCTTGGATTCAGTTCGATGCCACTCAGATTCAAATACCCACCAATCCAGCTGACCTATTAGCCTTCACCCAAACAATCAAGGACGCACTGATCGCAATAAACAACAATCTGGCAGTATTCATCAATCAACAGTTGGCTGAACTATCCACTATCAACACCACTCTCCAGAACCACGATACAAGCCTATCTAACCTTGATACGAATGTAGTCGCGCTCCAGGCTGCAGTCCAAGCACCTGGTACAAGCACCTCTATCACGCATACTCAGGCACCCAAGTTATCGGCACCTGCTAAATTCGATGGTTTGGATAAAAACAAAGCAGTATCCTTCAGGGTCGCGGTGGCCCATTATTTGCGGACTTCCTATCCCTCTGCGACTGCTGATGAGCAGATCGCTTACATCATTTCCTGCCTGGATGGCAAAGCGCACGAATGGCTGGAACCCTATCTGGAAGACGACATTATCAATGGCAATCTGGTCACTTGGCTTCACAATGTCAATGATTTCTGGACCCAATTTAATGCTTGTTGGAACGTTGCCAACAAGACTGAAAACTTCAGGGCAAAATTCAAATCGCTCAAACAAAAGAATTCAGTCCAAGAATACTTCAAAGACTTCCAGACATATTCCCAGGGCCTCGGCTACAACGACGCATCCCTTCGCGATCACTTCTATGATGGTCTCATGGTCAAAATCAAGGAATTCCTTGTGGCCCAAGACTACGATCATATGGCTGCCAACGTCACCCTGCAAACCCTTGCAGATAAGGCACTCAGAATCAATCAGCGTATTGAGTCGTTCCAGGCACAAAATCCATCTTCCAAATCTTCCTCTTCCAATGTGGCTAGCACCTCTACCAAAGCTTCCACCTTGCCGTCAACAGCTCCTCCCAAAGGCCAGGCCAGGGAAAAGATGTCTGTTGGGGAAAAGGTGTACACGCTTGGTCCAGATGGTAAGGCTCGCAAAGGAACAATCTCGTCTATAAACTGCAACACCAAAGGACAGTCGATTCCCATGATCAAATGGAATGACGGATCATCTGAGGAAACTACCTTCAAACAAATCCAAAAAGATTTGCATCCGATCATCATCGCTCCTCCAGCTCCCCAACTCACTAAAGGATCAGGTCCAGGACCCATGGATCTTGACTCAGCAGGCAAAGGGAAAAAGCTGCTTATCTGCAATAACTGTGGAGGAAGAGGCCATATCGCAAGTGCCTGCCCATCCAAACCCTATTCAGGGCAAGGTGCCACTTTATCTGATGAGGAGTCGGAAAACGAGGACCTCTGAACGCAGATGGAGCAAGCATCTCAGAGGAACCAAACATGGACCTGGAAATTTATGCTGTAGATAACGTATCTCCTTTAAATATATTCTTTATCGCATCTCCAGTCCAGACCGCTCCTGATAGTAAAAGCTTGAATCGTATGAAGAGACTGCATGGATGGGCCATGATAGATTCAGGAGCTTCATCTTGCTTCATCCACCCACGCCTCGTCTCAGAATACAAAATACCAACTCATAAAAAGAAAAACCCAAAAAAATTAAAAGTTATTGATGGTCGTGAAATCAGTTCTGGACTTGTCGATTCGGAATGTACATTTATATTAGAAATTGGTAGTCATAAAGAGCAGTTGGTTTGTAACGTAGCAGACATAGGTAGACATAGTTTAGTACTAGGAATGTCATGGCTCAAGTTACATAATCCTCATATTGACTGGCCTATAAAACGTGTTGATTTTAATTCTGCCTTTTGTATTAAAAATTGTGTTCCCATGTCAAATGTAGTCTTTGGTAATATTGGTGGTCATTTGGATCCGTTTGAATCTGACCTTGGAGGTGTTGAGGTATTCCAACCTCTTGAAGGCATCCAAAGGGACCCTGGAGGTGTCGTGGCTTCAAAACCACTTGAAGGCATCCCAGTCGAATACTGAGACTATTCAGATGTCTTTGCAGATGATGATGTGGTGACGGAATTACCTCCCCATCGTCCATATGATCTGGAGATAGTCCTCCAAGATTCCCAAAAACCAGTTAAAGGACCCGTATATCCCTTACGCCCTTCGGATGATGAAGAACTTCGCCAGATACTCAAAGAGCAGCTTGACAAAGGATTAATTAGACCATCCAAGTCACGTTATAGCTCCCCAGTGATCTTTGTACCCAAAAAGAATGGCAAAAGGAGAATGTGTGTCAACTATCATGCGCTTAATGAAAATACAGTTAAAAACTCGTACCCCATTCCACTAATATCTATGTTGGTGGAAAAATTACGGGGTTCACAAGTTTTCACTACCTTGGATCTGAAATGGGGTTATAATCTTGTTCGGATCAAGGAAGGCAACGAATGGAAAACCGCGTTCAAAACAAAGTACGGCCTGTTCGAATACCTGGTAATGCCGTTTGGACTATGCAACACTCCGGCTGCGTTCCAAAACTTCATGAATGAAATCTTCCGAGATATTCTAGACGTCTACGTAATTGTATACCTAGACGACATCCTTATATTCTCGAAAAACTTGGAAGATCACGCCAAGCATGTCGCAGAAGTACTATGCCGATTAAAGCTTCATCAACTGTACTGCAACTTGTCTAAATGTGTGTTCAATGCTCCTGAAGTGGAATATCTAGGCGTCATCGCTAACAGCGAAGGAGTCCAAGCTAACCTGGCAAAAATCACGGAAGCGGTGAATTGGGCAACACCAAAAACCATGAAAGGCGTTCAGGAATTCCTAGGATTCGTGAACTACTACCGCAAATTCATTGAGGACTTTGCTGGACGAGCATATCTGCTCTACCAATTACTCCGCAAAGAAAATCCTTGGCGGTGGGGTCAAAACGAAGAAAGCTCATTTAACATTCTTAAAAGAGCCCTAGTAGAATCCCCCATCCTCATCCAACCTGACGTCACCAAGGAATTCACCCTGGAATGTGACGCTTCTGACTACGCCACTGGTGCAATCCTCAATCAGTTAGGCAAGGATGGAAAACTACATCCAGTGGCATTTTATTCCAAAACCCTATCACCAGCCGAACGTAACTACAATATACATGACAAAGAGTTGCTGGCAATGATAAGGGCATTCAAAGAGTGGCGTCACTTGCTCGAAGGGTCAGTAATCCCAATTAAAGTACTGTCAGATCACAAGAACTTAGAATTCTTCCAGACAAAAAGGGAACTGAATCGAAGACAAGCAAGGTGGATGGGATTCCTAGCCGATTATAATTATAGGATCAAATACCGCTCAGGGGCACAAAATGGCAAAGCGGACATCCTCTCCCGTCGAGAAGACCTCCAGGAACAGGCACTTAAAGAGGGGGGTGAAATCCCGCTGCTTATCAGCCCTGAGCTTTTCATTTCGGCAATTCTGACTGACCACTCCCTCAATGACATGATAAGGGATGCGTTACCAGATGATAAGTCCATATCCAAGATCCTCAAGTCCCTCAAGGAAAACATTCCAGTTAAAGGCTGGCGTCTTGAAAATGACTTGCTGTACTATCATGACCGAATCTATGTACCAAGCAAGTTAGAAATCAGACGTGCAGTAATAGAAAGCTGGCATGATAATCCTGCAGCAGGGCACCCAGGGCACTTCCGAACCTTAGATCTTGTATTGAGGGATTACTATTGGTTGGGAATGAAAAAGTCCATTGTCAAATATGTCCAGGCATGCGACTTGTGCATCCACAACAAGCATTCAAATCAGGCTCCTCCAGGTTTACTCCAACCTATAGACTTACCCAATAAACCCTGGGAGGAAATCACTTACGACCTGATTGTCGGATTGCTGATGTCTGAAGGATATGACACAATACTCACGGTGGTTGATCGTTTATCAAAGATGGTGCACTTTATACCAACTCACTCAAACGCCACTGCGGTAGATGTTGCAAACCTGTTTGTAAACTTTGTCTGGAAACTACATGGACTTCCCTGAAAAACAATCTCTGACCATGGCCCCAACTTCAATGCCAAATTCCTACGCCAAGTATACAGTCGCCTCGGTATAGAGCCACATTATTCCACGGCCTACCAACCACAGGTAGATGGTCAAAGTGAAAGACTCAACCAGTTCATCAAAATCTATCTGCGTCATTATATAAACCATCGGCAGACGGACTGGGTTGCTGTGCTACCTCTTGGGGAATTCGCGTATAACAATGGGAAACATGCTGGATCAAAACATACTCCGTTCTTTGCCTGCTATGGCTACAATCCAGACTTTACGGTCGGAAATACCAAAGGAAGCAGTGTCCCTCAAGCCGATGAATATGCCGATCACCTCAAAACTATCCATGAAGAGGCCAAGGCTGCACTTACGATTGCAAATCGCACTTACTCAGAATACTACAACCGGAAGCATCGTGAGGCAACCAAGATCAAAGTAGGCTCAAAGGTTTTCTTAGACGGATCAAATATCAAAACCATCCGACCATCCAAGAAGTTGGATAATAGGCGCTTTGGTCCCTACAAGGTCATCGAACAAATCGGGAAATATACATTTAAATTGGATTTGCCCAAGTCCATGAAAGTATACCTGGTTTTCCATACTGCCCTTCTGTATCCTAAACCAGTGGACGATTACCAAAGGGACCCTGTCCCAGTACCCACAGTAATAACCCCTGAAGGAGAGGAGCAATATGAAGTGGAGCGTATCCTGGACTCATGCAAAGTTGGTCAGAGACTTGAATATTATGTCAGCTGGAAAGGCTACGGTGCAGAAGAAAATAGTTGGGAACCTAAAGCCCATCTCAAGAATGCACCGGAAGCATTATCCAATTTCCACTGAGATCACCCTGACGCGCCTGGGCCTTAATGGGGGGGAAGTGTCATGGCCTAGACCATGAGCACAATTTTATTATGAATTTTCTATATTTTATAACTTCCTTTTTTACGATGTTTTGGACAAGTCCCGTTTATTCAGATATATGCAGTTTATTTACCTTCATGTCACGTGACCTTGTTGTTGTTGACTCAATGTTTGGTATTACCGGAATGTTCTGTAGTGACATGGCACTGTTAGCTTCTTATTGGTCCTGGTATTTGATTTGTACTGCCTCGGCCATGAATATATAAGGGAGAGTCTGAGAGCCTTAAGCCTCAGAACTCGACCTCCTGTCGTATCCCCTCTACTACCTGTGTGACTTACCAGTCCATAGTCCCTGCCCAGTCTTCTTAAGGACAAGTGCACCTACTACCCTACCTCCTTGCGTCTTATCGCACCATCTGTCACGAACTGACACGCATACATCCACTTTACAATATTTTCTCGATTTACTACATTTTATGAGATCACCCTCAAAACATACTTGCCTTTTATGGTATATCTGTATCATGTGACTCAGGGAATGTCCCGGACCGGTAACCGAGATGTATTTCAACTCTGATGTGAAATTCCGCAGTTCCGCAGTCGCTTCTACTGCTTCTATCTCTTATCTGTCATGACTCACTGTACGGACTTGTTTGTTATGATGTGGCTTGTATTATGTATATAAACCCGGTCAAGTTTGCAGAGGACTCCTCAAGAACTTGACCTCTCGTCGAATACAAGTTCTTTTACTTTTTCTTACTATTTTCCTCGTCGCCTGACTTGTCGTCGTCGACATCAGGTCAAGTTCTTGACAATCGTAAGTCTCAGTGTCGTCTGAGATACTTTTGGAACGCCGTTGGCGTCGTCTCAAGATAACTCCTCATTGCCTTCCCCAATCCCACTCCACCTATCCACAGTCACGAGATATCGTTGCCCTATACGCGCCTCTGTGAAACCTTGCATAGCCAGGTCCCTCACACGTCGTAACAAGCTTCGGTTCTCTAATCTCTTTCGTTGACAAGAGGTAGGGTTGCTCATTGCCCTTAAGTAGTTGAGCAACGGAGGTCACCTTCCTATTCCAATAGACTCGGGAAAGGGTCTATTTTTCCTTTATCTTGCTCTTGCTCGAGTACGTCTCTGACGGAACGCACGGCCCTCAAGTGGCACAACCTTTTACAGAAGACCAGCGCTGCCATCTGTGTGGGTGGTTCGGACACCTATCGATCCACTGCTTCACCCTAACTCGGTCGAAAGTATCCTTGAAGAAGCTGGGCACATCGATTTCAACCGAGTAGTAATCATCAAAGTCCGCCCCCAAAAGTCGGACGTGCCCAACAAGCCTTTGTCACCGAGCCAGGTGCCCCGAGTGCAAAATTTGCCATCGGGCAAACGGAGCCACCTTCCCGCGCGCTGCCCTTATTGTCCTAAGAAGGACAATTCCTTTATTACTACACCATCCCTCGCAACCAGCTCTAAGCTGGAGAACCTCGGTCAACAGCTTCTCGTCACCTGTTAAACACTATCGAAAACTTCCAAGACAGGTACCGTTATTACCGGAATAAGTACGAAGAAACCCGTGAAAAACTTCACGAAGCCGAGGCCCGTTGCGCATACTAACCGAGCTTTGCGCGAACACCAGGAGGATTACCTATCCCTCCTCCAAGACCATCTCAGACTAGAAGCTATAGTCCGAGAAACAGTTGAACCCCACGAGTACGCCTTCCCCGTCTTCTCAACGCCGTCAGACCTTCCTCACCCCACCTTTCTAAGTGGCACGGGCTCGCCAATTCAGGAAGAACACCCCTTCCGGCAGCCCAAATCAACCCTTCCCAAGGAAGCACTCCTTCGGGACCAAATTAAACTAAAGAGGGTGGAGTGTCCATATCGTTGCCAGGACACCAAAAGCTGGGACTGGACGATACTTGGTTGAGGTTCGCGGGAATCGGGAATTTTGAAATTTATAGACTTGTGAGGGGAACAGAAATCCTATATACCAAAACAATTCCAATTCCCTGTACTTCCTTACCGACTCCGTCGCCTTTAAAATCTTATCAAACCTTCCCTGAAATGGCATCACAACCTCCTGCCCCGCCTGGGCAAATATGTCTGATGAAGACAAGGTCATCTATATGCTTCGATCAATGGACGAACTGCGAGAACGAACCAATAACCTCCAAAATGACATTGGGGACGTCGAACACAATAATAAGACCTATACAGACTCACTCGAAGCAAACTTACCACAAATCAGACAAAGATAGATGCAGATGTGGCCGGACTAGCCACCAATGTCAACAACTTAGTGGGAATGTTAGCCATTCTCCAAACACCATCACGCGCATTGAAGCGCAAATCAAACATCCATGAGTGGCTCAGGTGCTGCTCAAGTACTAGCTCCCAGTACAGCCCAACCACAACCAACAGCACCGCTCCTCTGGAGGGTCAACTGCAAAAGTTAAGATGGCCGCCCCTCAAAAATTGATGGCACAAAACGGGAAGACGCCATCTCATTCAGAATTGCATGTGCCCGATATTCAATACAAACATGAGTGGGCACTCGGCTGACCAAGTGGTCGCCTTCATCACCTCTTATCTTGAAGGGTCCGCAGCTGAATGGGTTAACTCGTATGAGAATTCGAAATCCTGAACCCTGGAACTGCAATCCCCTGGCTTCACGATGCCAATTTATTCTGGCAAGAATTCACTACCCGATATGGGGATCTGAACCGCACCGAAAATAACCGCGACAAGTGGCGGAAGTTGAAACAATCCAAGACGGTTCAGACTACCTCACCCTATTCAACTTATATTCCACAGGCCTCAACTACAACGATGCCGCCATGCGTGAATCAGTTCTATGATGGTCTGTCGTCAGACGTAACGGATAGCATGGTGGCCCAAAACTATGATCCCCGCACAAAGACATTCGCCCAGCTCACACAGCGGGCCCTGGAAATTGACCGCCACCTCATTTCCTTCGGTAGCAAGAGGACATCTCATGGGGGTAATAAGTCCAGCAGCAACAATGCTCGACTAGCAGGCCCACAAATAACCCCCAAAGTGCTCCCCAAAAGGAGAAATTCAAGAATGGGGAACGCATATACAAGATTAAAGATGGCAGGGCTGTAAAAGGTCAAATCGTAGCCATTGGCCCCAATGCAAAGGGCTTCACGGTTCCAACCGTCTGTTATGATGGCAGTAATGCCAACATACAAGAGTCCTTCAAGGACATAAAGAAGGATAACCATCCGCCAGTGGCCCCAAAGGCAAAGGATCCAGACGCAATGGATCTGGATAGTGCAGGAAAAGGAAAGGGACAAACACCTGCTATAACTGTGGAGGACGGGGCCATATTGCAGCCAAATGCCCCTCAGCTAAATGTCAGGATACGAGGCAGTGGTTGAGGATGTAGAAACAACCGACGATGAGTCGGTAAAAGAATGAGCTCAAACCGTGCCAGGGGGGTGGTCTTGGGCGCTATGTTACAAAATGCGCATAATGAAAATAAAAATATGGAAATGGAATGTATGTCGTTAGGAAACCAATCACAACTACAGTTTTTCTTTCATGCATTCCCTCTGCGCATAACCCCCGAACACAAGTCTGCATATAACATGAAAAAATTCAACGGATGGGCCATGATGACTCAGGGGCCACGTCAGTATTTATACATGAAGATTTGTAACAATACGCATTCCTACGTTGCCCTAAAAACACCCAAGAAACTGAGGGTAATCGATGGAAGGGAGATAGACTCTGGGTCTGTGACCCATTACTGCACCTTTGAGTTGTGCATTCAAGAGCACGAGAAATCCTCAGTGCCTATGTTGTGAACGTTGGCAAAAATGATTTAGTCCTGGGCATGTCATGGCTCAAATTCCATAACCCCAACATTGATTGGGATGGGAAGGACATGAAGTTCGACTCACCAATATGCCTGAAGCATTGCATCACAAAACCCTTGCACGTGCGTGCAAACGAACCTAAGGAGCTTCAGCTGGACTCCCTAGACTCCCTTCCAACAAAATATAAAGAATTCCAGAAAATATTGCGAAGAAGACGACGTCCAACCACTACCACCCCATAGAAAGTGGGATATGGAAATAGATTTAAAACCAGATGCCAAGCCAAGGCATGGTCCCATATATAGCGTGGGTGTCAAGGAAGATGCAGAACTACGCAAAACCTTGGATCGCCAACTGAAAGCAGGGCACATCAGACCCTCAAGATCACCAATGGCATCCCCAGTCATATTCGTCAAAAAGAAGAATGGGAAGCTGCGCATGTGCATCGACTACCGACGGCTAAACGAAATGACGTCTCCAATGTATACCCACTCCCACGCATCAATGATATTGTGGAAACTTGCGTGGGGCAAAGATATTCACCAAGTTTGACCTAAAGTGGGGTTTCAACCTCATACGAATTCGGGAAGGAGACGAATGGAAGGCCGCTTTCAAGACCAAATACGGGCTGTATGAGCCCTAGTCATGCAATTTGGTCAAAAGAATGCACCAGGAACCTTCATGGCCATGATCCGAGAAGAATTCCAGGACATCGAAGGCATTTACGTTGTAATTTACATGGACGACATATTAGTATTCTCAAAAACCAGGAAGAACACATGAACATGTCAGAGAAGTCCTGCGCCGGCTTCAAAAAGCTGGTCTATTGCGCCCTGGAGAAATGTTTTTGATGTCACTGAAGTGGACTACCTGGGAATAGTAGTGACTCCCCAGGGAATTAAAGTAGACCCAGCCAAGGTTGAAAAGGCTGTTGAATGGCCAACCCCTACCAACCCAACCGAAGTCCTGGAAGGGTTGGGGTTTGCAAATTGGTTGAGGCACTTCATAAAAGACTTTTCGAAAATCACAAGATGTCTTTATGAACTTGTCAAAAGGACGTAAAATGGGAATGGACAGAAGAAAGGGATCAAGCATGGAATCTGCTGAAGCAAAAATTAAAAGAAGCCCCCCTCCTAATTCAGCCAGAACCCAACAAACCATTCATTTGGAAACCGACGCCTCAGGCTATGCCACAGGCGCTGTATTATTGCAATACGGAGAGGACGGAATGCTCCACCCAATTTCCTATTACTCCAAGGCAATGGTCCCAGCAGAAAGAAACTACGATATTTACAACAAAGAAATGCTGGCAATTATCAAGGCCCTTAAACACTGGCGTCATTTGCTAGAAGGGGCCGAACACCCAGTAAACATTGTTGTGACCACAAGAATTTGGAGTATTGGAAGACAAATCGGCCACTGAACGGTCGGTCACACGGTGGCATGATTCTTATCCAGGTTCGAATTCAAGATTTTATATATTGAAGGGGCAAAGAATGGCCGGGCAGACATACTCTCTAGGCTGTCAAGACACATCCCTAAAGAGGGGGGTGAGAGCCAAGCTCTGCTTGCACAAAACCAATTTTTGGAATTAAAATCTGTGGTTACAAGCAATCACACCAGACCATGACCTGGAACAACTCATTAGGGATGCTATCCCAGGAGATGAGCACCTGTCAAAAGTGCTAAAAGCTCTAGATGACAATGAGAAGGTCAAAGATTGGGAATGGGACGAAGGACTCTTACGACACAAGGGCAGAATCTATGTCCCAAATAACAAAGAACTTCGCAAACTGGTCATTGAAAGCCGTCACGATAGTCCAGCAGCAGGACACCCAGGACAGTTCAGAACTTATGAGTTGCTAAATCGCAAATACACGTGGCTATCAATGAAAAAATCAGTCAACAAATACGTCACACATTGCGAGTCATGCATCAGGAACAAGCACAGCAACCAAGTTCCCCCAGGGCTCTTAAACCCAATACCTGCACCAGAAAAACCTTGGGAAGAAATTACCTACAACCTGATCACCGGGCTACCCCTGTCAGAGGGATTTGATGCCATATTTACAGTTGTCGACCGCCTGACAAAAATGGTCCATTTTATTCCATGTCAATCGGAAGCCAGTGCTATGGATTGCGCCAACCTGTTCCTAACATACGTATGGAAACTCCATGGGTTACCACGGAAAACAATCTCAGACTGAGGCCCCAACTTTGCATCCAAATTCTTAAGGCACCTATACAAACGACTGGATATAAAACCCTCCTACTCCACAGCATACCACCCTCAGACAGATGGCCAGTCCGAACGAGCCAACCAAGTAGTGGAAGGGTACATCAGACACTACGTATCAGACAGACAAGATGACTGGGTCTCGCTCCTACCATTAGCTGAATTTGCCTACAATAATGGTGTCAACGCCTCAACTGGCAAATCACCATTCTTTGCAAACTACGGTTTCCACCCAAGGCTAGCAGTTGGAGACAGGGAGGAACCAGAACTCCCTTTAGCGGACAACCATGCAGAATGGCTCCAAAAGGGCCATGACGAACTTAAGGCAGCCCTGGAGATAGCAAACCAGAGGATCAAGGAATACTATGACCAGAAGCATCGGACTCCTGAAGCAATTAAGGTTGGAGACAAAGTCTGGCTTGATACCAAAAACATACGGACACAGCAGCCCTCCAGGAAACTGGCCCACAAAAGAGTTGGACCATTCAGGGTAGTAGCACAACATGGCACACATGCATACAAACTGGACCTACCGATAACTATGAAAATACACCCAGTGTTTCATGTCTCCCTCCTGACCAAATATAAAGACGACCCCTACAGCCGTCAGGTTCCCCCACCACCACCTGTGGTAACTCCTGAAGGGGAAGAAGAGTTCAAAGTGGAACAGATCATAAAGTCACAATATAACAAAAGATCTAACGTCTTCGAATACTATGTCAAGTGGCTCGGCTATGACAAGCGACAATGGTTAACCTATGACGACCTGGTGAACGCACCAGAACTCATCGCTGACTATGTCAAGTCGCACCCAAAGGCACCCCAGGACCCCCGTGCCTTGAAGGGGGGAAGTGTCATGAACTGACACGCATACATCCACTTTACAATATTTTCTCGATTTACTACATTTTATGAGATCATCTTCAAAACATACTTGCCTTTTATGGTATATCTGTATCATGTGACTCAGGGAATGTCCCGGACCGGTAACCGAGATGTATTTCAACTCTGATGTGAAATTCCGCAGTTCCGCAGTCGCTTCTACTGCTTCTATCTCTTATCTGTCATGACTCACTGTACGGACTTGTTTGTTATGATGTGGCTTGTATTATGTATATAAACCCGGTCAAGTTTGCAGAGGACTCCTCAAGAACTTGACCTCTCATCGAATACAAGTTCTTTTACTTTTTCTTACTATTTTCCTCGTTGCCTGACTTGTCGTCGTCGACACCATCACTGTATGTCCCACCTTAGATGTTGTCAGTAAAGCCTCTGGCATCACTGCCCATAGGCTTGTCATCACCACTTAGGTGTCTGACGTTACTGTTCAGGTCGTAGCTCTGACACTCCGGTTTTGGGACATGCATCCAATGCTAGGAGTAAATCCGGGTTTGCAATAATCGCCCGACAATGAGTCTTCACGCATTCATGGAAGTCTCCGAGCGCGAGAGCGTTTTCTGCTGTGCCACGAACATGTGACATAGGGGCGACCAATCGCCTGCGCATAAAGCCCAAGAACCGTTAGTTCCATAAGCGTTGGTATATCTTGTAGGCCATTGAAGACATTAAGCTCAATATTGGTAAATCCTGGAGCGTTCTTGGCATCGTGTACTCACTGAAAAAAGCGTAGGTACATTTTGTGGTTGATCACAAGCTCCACTGCAGCGTCGCAGTGTGACCCATAGCATGTGTTACTTGTATCAGGGAAATTTGGCCGGAAACTGAATTGTTTCTTGAGTGTACATTAGTTCATGCAAAGCAAATGACTTTACGTGTGCATACCTCAAAGTAATGTTTGTACGTATCTTGCTGCCCAACTTTGTCGTTCTTGTTGTTAATAATAGCGCCTGCTAGACTCGTAAGCTTGACACCACCCTGTGAACTCTCTTGCTTTCGCTTTTGGGAGGTCGCTATACTTTCTCCCTTGGAGCTTGTTGTCTTTTCTGTCTCAAACTTGTTGTATAAGGCAATTGGGGGAGGAAGTTCATCTGCTTTCCATACTGCTGCCATTGCATTCGCACCACCTTTGACGGCATTCAGTTCTTTATGCATGCAGCATCCTGTCCAGACAACAAACGACGCATTGCTTTGCTCACTCTCGGACAGTGCCTGGAACACCTCTTCACCAGTTGTAAGAGCTAGAGCTAGCCATGCGTTGTGCGTTATAGTGCCCTGTTGATCAAGATCCAGAGTCTCCCAGTCTCCTATCGCACGGCAGGCAGTATCAAGATGCTCAGAAAGTGCCTGTATGCACTCTTCTTTGCTCATGGCGTCTAGAATTTTGTGTCCGCGAAGCTCACGATCGCAGTCCACCATCCACGCTCTCAAGATCTTAAAAAGTAGCTTTTGATCTGAGGCATGGTCAGTAAGAATGGCGTGCGTTTTAAATGCAAAAATCTGTAAAGTTGTGGGATTATGTTCTCCTAGTGGGCTCCTACTCAAGATGTTGCAGCAAGTACTAATGACTTTCTTCCAGCCTTCAAATTGTGACTTGGCAGTATGATTTGCTGCCTTTTGAACACCCAAAGAGCGCAACGGGGGAGGCTTGGGGGTATTTTCTTGTTCTGTCTGGCAATCCTCATTGGTGTAAATAGGAACTGGCATTCGGATAAGTCTAGCTTCGTGCTGCTGATTTTTGATCCCTGTGCCATCTCCACAGATGGACAAATCTACCGAATACAGTGAGCTATATAGTGTGGTTGAAAAGTAGCTTAATTACAGGTAGTTTTATTTATCTCATATGCGATCTGCATCTGCGCTTGAACTAAACCTTCAAGTACAATTCGGGAGACGCTTCTTGCGCTGACAGAGTCGATAACCGCAAGTCCAAAGGTTCTAGTTATACAGTAGATCACAGGCATCATTTTTTCCGTAGATATCTGCAGACCAGCAAGTTCTCGTAGCATATCTCAAATCTCTGGGAGGATAATCCCATGTGAGTCTTTGAGCGATCGGCTATCTTCTGCACATGCTTTTGATTTGGCAAGCTTGGCTGCCCCATGAGCCTTCTGTATTGGCGCACAAGCAATGCGCTTGCGCAAAGCATCACGGCTGTGATTAAGACCACAAATGCGTTTTCGAAGCTGTTGTATGATTGTATGGTCTTTCCGAGTGCTACTAGACATTTTAGCCACCGTTTTAGCATGCGTCAAAGATTGTAATTTTAGACAGGCAAGACTAGCGCCTAGTGCAGCATTTCTAGCATAACTAGCATCGAGTTTTTCATCCAAAAGCTTGTTCGAAGTTTCAGCCAGGGACAATGCACTCCTACTAGCAGCTAATTCACGTAGTGCGCAGTTTAATTCACCCTGGATTCTATAGCACTCGGCCTGCATGGTTCCAGTCAAGACTTGCAGTTTGGAACGAAGTGATTTAGCCCTAGAATCTGCCCATTGTGCACACCTTTTTGCGTTTGATAAAGCAGCGCATTTATGCGCTTTAAGAAGTGTGTTATCAGAGTTTTCGGCCGAATTAATCAACCCTGGCATGCTTCCACAACGGCCTGCGACATTGATAGACTGCTGCTTATGCATATGACTTAACAGTGCAGTTGTTTGAACATCCTGAGCACCCGAACGACGTTTTTTTGTGTTAGAATAACAAGATCTGGGCATCACAAGAAGTGGATAAATGCAGTGATCAAGGAGCACGAAGACGGAAGGTTTGGAGAAATCGATTACATCACCGGTTCTGATCTTTGGATCGCCTTTTTTGGCACGTTTTTTTGAACATGCTGATTGTTCCTTTTGAACCAACTGGCTCATCCGATAAGCGTGATATAAAGTGCGATAGTACTTTGTTTCTTATGGTAAGAGATCCTTGGTTTTATATGCATAATGCGTCGTTGTTTTAGCCTTATTCCATAGCCCAGAAGCCTTTTCCCAGTCAGGGGGTATTGTTTTTAAACCAACAATCTCTTCGAATGCGAGCAGGAAATTATATTACATTATGCTACTAAACACTAGGGCAACGCGCTCGGTCCACAAATGCTGAAACCATAAATACATACCCGCTTTTGGTAAGTGGCTGTGTGGGAGAAGATTTCCGCTCGATTAGCGTGGACACCGGCAACTGCCGTCCTCTATGTGGTTGCCGGTCCCCACTCCTTGCGAATTCTCGTATATACGCAGCACTGGTTCATGTCCCCTTCACCCACGTCCACCTCTCCTACCACAAAGCGGTTCAAAAATTCTACTAGGCAGTTTGTCTTAGCGATACGAAGCTAGAAAATTCGTTCTAATTCTTCGACTCAGCAAGAATCTTCTAGCCTACGAGTACGGTGCTTGGTGTCTTCCAAAGGGATCCGCCCACCAATTGCGATTCGCCTTTCTCAAAATGCCCCATCTCCGCGAATTGGATATCGTAGCCTCGGCGACAGCCCTCAACAAATGCCTCTACGAACCGAGGATTCCGTTCAAACTTCGAAAACTAGAGTTGATGTGCACCAGCTCTCGCTCGCTGGAGCTGTTTTTGTCTCGCCAGACTAGTCTTGAGCATGTCCGCTTCGTTCCCGTGGGCAACTTGTGGGACAGCGGTACTCTTCATTCCATCTCGACGCGTTTGGATATACTTCCTCGGATTACTAGCATTATCGGTCCTATCGAATGGCTTCAAGCGATCGCACCGAAGCGGCTCCTATCCCACGTCACTATGGATAATCTGGGACCGGAGCGCAATTCTCGGGCTTGGCGTGGATATGTTGGCACTGTCCCTCTCAGCTCCGCAGGTTTTTATTACCAAGAGCAATACTACAGGGCCCCTCGACCCATGGACCCATGGCTACGTTTCCTGGACTCGCTATGTGACCAACAGCAAGATCAAAGTATCACTGAACTCGTGATATATGAGCCGCTTTCGGTACTCATAAGCTCTCATATATCCGCCCCCCGGTACTAAATGGCATGTTTCCAGGAGCCAATAGGGATGAGTCTACGTGAATCAATCACCTGTTCGCTGAAAGCTATTCAAGCACATCGTGGATTCCCTCAATTTCGTCTCCTCGCTATCGAATTGGCCAATCATGAAGTCCGTGCTCCTCGTCTGGTTTCAGCTTGGCTGGGCGAGATGAAGCATTTGCATAGCTGGCAGAAACACTTGCCTCGTTTGGACAGTGCGGCTGTCTACGGCGTGGAAGGCGTATAATACTCTCGGCTCGATTGCCGATCCTCCTTGGGTTGGATAAATGTTGATTTGAATAAATATTGGTACTACGTTGTCGCTTCGTGGAGCCACCATTTTGCTCAAGTTGACCGACCTTGTTCGGGCTGGCGTGGGCGTGAGAAGTAAGATCGGGTTTGCGGTTATTCTTCGCATCCGAGAGCCAAGCGATCAATAATAACCCCACCACAGGGCTCAAGCGGCGATTCTGCTATACGACAAGAAAGCAAGGGCTGCTCAAACCCTCTCCAATAGCTGTAGGTATGGCATGCATACAATACTGCTGTAGTGTTAGAAAGGGAGTCTGGCGAATTTCTTTGAGTATATGCGATTTATTCGTATGAACGTTAGCTTCTTCTCACCAATAAAATGTCTTTAGACACCAACCACTCACACGGGTGGTTTGCATGAGACGGACAAACCCCATAAAATACCCGTTCCCCAACTCACCCCCCACACGGACTCGAGTCGCGGAAATGTTGCGGTGCTGTACTATGTTCCGCCTCGTCGGGTAAAACCGCCAGGGCACAGCTCAAGTCCTGAATAAATAAAAGAAAGTGTCGGGTCACTCGACAACCCGCAGCAAGGTTACCCCGCAGGGCTGATGTCGATCATGCTTCTAGAATGCACACAATGTCAAGGCGTAATGCTTCGTCATCACTAGGCACGTTCTACCCGCACTCCACCACCAAAACCCTCAACCGAAAGTTATCCCTTGGGCCCGCAGCTCGTCTGGAGCTGACCGATGACCGACTTTATGAAGACCATAGCAGCCAGCATGACTTCATTCGATCACTGTGGCGGCTACCTTTGGCTTGGCCGCTGGCGTGCGGTCGCTAAAATTAGACTGCCCCACAACAAAGGGTCGCAGCTAACCTCATGTGGACGTGCAATGTGCTCCGCAGTCGGGGCGATGTCGTCGAAGAACGCAATCCACCTATCAGAGCGTTGGTTTTACGAGTTCAGGGTGATGACCTTAGTGTCCGACGACAACGGTTCCCTGAAACGGATCGGGTCCGTTGGAGATTGATGCGCCTTTATATGAACATGCGGAGCCGGAGCAGTATTCTGTATCCCTCATTCTTCCCCTGCATCCGGTCTTCAGAATATCTGAAGCGGACTCCCCCTATCCGAGAGTAACTGCGTTCTGCCCCGTCGCTTCTTGCATTATTGGCCCGCTGAACGTCAGCAGCAGCATATTGTCTCTTTGGTTTATTTTATCAGCTTAAAATATACTAATTCAATCGAAACCTGTCGTAACACCTTTGGAGGAACATGCAGATATCTCGTATCTGCCGATCTATCTTTGCAGCGTCTCTGCTCGCCCTGTCATACCTCCAACAGGCGTTTGGTGCGAATGGGGGGTCATATTGTGACCAGGTGAGAACGTCCAGCTCATCTTGTGCGCTTTCTGACCAAACCTTGGTTGTAGGTCTTTTGCGTCGGAGCTACCGTCACCGGTGGAAACACCTATTGTAAGCGCGGAATGTACACCTACCCGCTCTCATGCTGAGGATAAAACCTAGACTCCTTGAACACTACTGTACCCTTTCGCAAGCTCGGCTGGATGGCGGTGTGAGCCTCGATCCTTGTCCAACCTTGACATTTTACCAACAAACTCGTGTAGCGGGTTCGGTACCGAGATGGGTGGGTCACCCATGGTCATTTTATGGCCGAACGATGACGGCACCATCACGCTGACTCAGGTTTGTGAACTCAATATATTTTAGCCCCTATCGCTTATACCACTTGTTTCGCTAGCGTGAATCCTCTGGTAATTACATTCGCTTGAGCAATGAGCTCGACTAACCGCATAAACAGGTGAAAAACCACCACAGGTAGTTTCCAACCCTGCTAGGGTAGCGACCGTTCAAACTTCCTTGAGTACACTCACCGGCTCCGCCGTTACACTATCATTTTCGGCTCCAGTAAGTAAGCTATTGGCACTCTCGGCAACCTGCTCATCATATTTCCAGAGCTCTGGACAATCAACCGAGAACATGATTTACGGCCTGAGCCTGCACAGGCCAGGTAGCAGCGCCGCATCGGCAATGGACGTGCACAACTTTAAAGGCACGTTTCAACTCGACCTGACTCGGACGGTAGCCGACCTCCCGACGTCGGTTACCTCCGGGAACGGAAGCGCGGCCACGAGCGCCCTCCCAGTCCCGACAGGTACCACTGGTAGTTCCGCTTCGATTCCATATTCTTCCTACGAGATCAAGTTGATCGTTCATGCTGTTCTGGCGAGCGTGGGTTTCTGCTTCTTTTTGCCTCTTGGTGTGCTCCAGGCCCGGTTTTTCCGGATTTGGTGGTCGATGTGGTTCAAGGCACATTGGATCATTCAAGCGGGCGTGGCTGGCGCGTGTATTATCATTGGTGTGGGTATGGGTGTCGTCTCCGTGCACGAGAGTGGCGGGGATCATTTCAGTGATAAGCACATGGTTCGTCGAAACGTTTCTTCTAAACGTGTGATGCTAACACGCGCTTATCTGTAGGTCATCGGCCTGATCTTGTTTGTGCTATATGCGCTCCAAGCACTCTATGGATACATCATTCACCGCGTCAAGTCGCCTAACCGCACAAAAAGACCTATTCAGAATTACGGACATGCGGTCGTCGGGTTGTTCGTCATAGGTCTCTCGCTGTACCAAGTCTGGATTGGCTTCGATGACGAGTGGTCGGATGCAACCGGACGCGATCAGCCAGGACGTGGGGTTTATGCGTTCTGGATTGTTTGGTCCGCGGTACGTATTTGGAGATTTCGTGAATGTGTAGGGTACTCATCCAGTTGTTGGCTGGTAGATCCTGGGTGGTGCTTACGCGCTTGGATTGGCTCTACTGCCCAAGCAGTACAAGTCTGAGGCAGAGGCTGTCAAGAACCGACAGAAACCTTCTTTGCCGGAAAGCTCTTATGACGATTTTTTTCCGCTCACAGAGCGTCAAGGATGACGCATTGACCAGACTATCTTTGCTTCTTTTTTTTGCCTTGAGAACGAGAGATTGTATGTTTGATGCGAGACAAGGCGGAGCCTTTCATTTGAACAATATGCCTCTTGGCTGGTCGTCTGGAACTTTCCTAGTTGCTTCCTCTTTCTCATGTAGGACCTTGATGGCAATGGAGACAATTATAAACAGCTTTCATTCGAGTGTGCTACAAGACCCAGGCGTGTGTATGGCAACCTCCCCCACTAATATCGACAAATGAATTCTCTAAAAATAGTCTCTACTGTCAACTTTGTATCCTGGCGTCTATTTGCCTGCCAACCTGGACAGATGTGGCCGGAAATGAGGCTGAGGGCACAGAAAAAATGCCCGAACTTATGCCTTGATATAGAGAATCCAATCCGATTGCCAGGTGTACCTGGTGAGTGCGTGGTTCTGTATGTAAAACGAACATGAAGCATGCGAGTAGTGTTCTTCTATATCAGCGAAGACCATGCGCAAACGGGCGAGTTCCACGACTTCTTGCATATATCATGGCTCCTCTGGTGTTTATTTTTGGTCATGACGTCCATGGTATCATTTCGTGAAGCAAGGGAGACGTATGTTGGGGGTCCCCGGCTAATAATAGTCCCCACACACCACAAGGCCGAGACACATTGAATATGGGACAGCCTTCGATCGCTCGGCCAAGACGTGTGCTGTCAACGTGCTCCAGGGTCCCAGCCAATCACAGCGCGGGATCCGGTGATGGAAGTGTCGATCATGACACGAGACCCTGGAGCATATCAACGTGTTCCGCTGAATGGTGCCTGGCCTTTGTCCTTCCATCCGGATTTTTTATATTCGATTGTGCAGGCAGATGTTCAAATGTATTGTGGCCCATCCCCCCCTTCCACATCACTCCTTCAGCTCGCCGGTCGTGTCGTGTTCTGATTTCCTGGTTTCTTGGCGTTTTGGATCCAGCGATAACCAGAGAGCAGACACTAGAGGGCCGTGCTAATCAGGATACACACTAGAGAGCGATCAGAGCCCGTTCTCGGAATGAGGATCCTTCACTCGACAAAATCGCTTCTTGGAGCTGGTCTATTGGCCTTGTCCAGCGTGCAACGCGTATTCGCTGCAAATGGCGACTCCTGGTGCACAAACGTAGGCCTAGATGTTGTCTTGTCATGATATCTTTCTAAGCGCCTTTGTCTAGCCGATGTGTGTTGGGGCAACCATCAGCGGCGGAAATACGTATTGCAAGTACTAACAATTCTTGGCCTGTCGTTTGTCTAACTTGGAAGAATGTAGACACCATGAACACTACTGTGCCGTTTAGCAAGCTCGGCTGGATGGCGGTGTGAGTTAGTTCTGCCCCAAATTAGGTATTTGGCTGACACAGATGTGCCATTTAGCGGGTTCGGTAGCCGCATGGGTGGGTCGCCCATGGTTATTTTGTGGCCCAATGCCGACGGTACCATTACACTGTCTCAGGTTGGTGCCATTACTGGATAAGCGTGTTACACGGGCTAATCATATTCTTCTCTTAGCGTGCCTCCTCGAGTATGTATCGCCAGTAGGTTCTCCAGCAAGTGCTAACTTTTCATTGTTAGACCAGGAGGACCCCCATGTGGTTAGCAATCCTGCCAGGGTAGCCACTGTGGAAACCTCGTTAAGTTCGCTGACTGGACCTGTCACCCTTTCCTTTTCCGTTCCGGTAAGGCATAATATTATCGCCAAGAGTCTAGTTACAATTAGTGTTTTTTAGAGCTCCGGGAAGACCACCGAAAACATGATTTATGCGTTGAGCATGCGCAAGCCGGGTAGCAGCGACCCTTCGGCGGCCCTTCAAGAACACAATTTCAAAGGATCGTTCCAGCTCGACCTAACGCAAACAGTCGCCGATCTTCCTTCGCCATCTGCTTCCTCATCAGCCGTGGCTACCGGGACCCCGACTGCAAGTGCGCTGCCAGTGCCCACTCAGGAAAGCAACAATGACCAGTCATTCTTTGTTCCTTACACTTCGTACGAGAAAAAGTTTGTTGCTCACGGTGTTTTGAGCGCTCTTGGCTTTTGCTTTTTCCTCCCGATTGGTGTGCTCCAGGCTCGCTTGTTGCGAATTTGGTGGCCCAAGTGGTTCAAGGCGCATTGGATCGCTCAGGCGGGCTTGGCTGGTCCGGCTGTTGTGCTTGGATTTGTACTCGGTGTCGTGGGTATTCGCGAGAGCGGCGGAAGACACTTCAACGACAAGCACACGGTTTGTCATCCATTCATTGTCTCAATGGTAGAGTTGTACTAATACATTTGATGTAGATCATTGGCCTTGTCCTCTTGGTGCTGTACGCCCTCCAAGCCTTGTATGGATATATCATCCACGTCGTGAAATCGCCGAACCGCAAGAAGCGCCCCGTTCAAAACTATGGGCACGCGATCGTCGGCCTGGGCCTGATCATGCTGGCATTTTATCAAGTCTGGTCTGGGTTCGATGACGAGTGGGCCAGGGCGACTGGACGCGACAAGCCCAGGCGTGCGTTGTACACGTTCTGGATTGTCTGGGCGGTGGTGCGTCGCTTATGGGTCTAATTGGAAAGCGTACACTTATCATGGTTATTTCTAGCTTCTTGGAGCTGTGTATGTACTCGGCTTGGCGTTTTTGCCTAAGCAATACGCTTCCGAGGCTGCGGCTGTTCGGAACCGCGAGAAACCCAACGACATGTCGGGCTCTGCAGAGGAAATGGGTAGCTTCGAGAAACGCGATTCATAATGGACCGGTTTGATGTTTGAACGTTGTCCGGACGAAAATGACATTTTCTTGGACACTCGTTGAACACTTCCATACGAGAAACTATTTCTTTGCTTGGGATTATGGTTTTCATTGTTTGTAGTCTATTCTCGTAACGACAGCTGTGTAATAGAACATTTTCTTTAAAAGGTTGATGTATGAATTGCAGATGCTTTTTTGCTTATTGGTGTGTTTCAGTGATGACTACTTGATGGCCAGATTTCATATAAAAATGTGAGCGGGAACATTGCTTTCGGCAGAAGATTGCGGGCCAATATATATGCGTGAAGGTCGAGTGGCGGAACCTGTAAATAGAAACAAATAGATTAGAATGAACCACCGCGCAGTGCGAGAACAGATTGGAAAGAATAGGAGCGTAGCGGAAAGGAAATATAACGTAGAAACATCGGGGAGTCTCGAGCCCGCATGTATATGCGCGCGCCCAGAAGAAATGACTTGTCGGAGTGGTTGGACGTAGTCTCCCGTAATCGCGGCGACTGCATCCGCGGCCTGCGCAGGCATACACGCGTTCTAAAGAGCTGCGCGTATAGTTGGTATAAATGCCACGCAGAATTTTAACCCTCCCGTACCATAGTTTTACTGTTCAATATGTACGATTTCGATAGCCACTTGTCAGTTCCCAAGATCTTATCTTATTTATCTTATCTCTGGCGATATACATGTCAGATTATGTGGTGCAGGTTGCTGGGTATGCAATCATAGAGGATGTCGGATGTTGGTCGAGTGGATATTTCTACTTGAACACTAGAAGCTTCAACTGATTGAGCTTGTGTAGTAACATAGGTGACGCCATTTATCTATGTCCTATTTTACACGTGGTTGATTGCCAGAGCGCTAGTTTCGTTCGTGTACTCAGTTAGGCTACCAGCTAACGAGTTAAAAACGATATTAGCTATGCTTCAGAAATTAGTTTCAACCATCGTCTCATTTAGGCTCAAGCTATCGCCCAAAGCAGTCGCTACCAGTTGCTTTTGATATCGCCCCGCTCATACAGGCAATGGCTTGCTGAGGCATATTGCCCTTCCGTAATAGCCGTCTTCGTATCGGCCTTCGCCCTATCCCCGCGAACTGAATGAAGCCCCGGGATCCATTTTTTCGGTTTCCATAAAGTGAGCGATCTGATAGTAGTATCATGATCCAGCGCAGCGCAGCCTAGCTCTGCCAACTAAGGATGGCTTTGGATTTGGCGTTTTCCAGAAACAAGACCTTGCCATCAGAAATGTTAACAATCCAAACTGAACCAGGTCAAAGCCCCGTAAGGTTTAAAGTTATTATTACAGGGGCTTCAACTTCCTCGACCCCTTCATTGTACCTGCATGGTATTTTGATACAGTATCGTAAGCTCGCAACAACTCAGAGGCGTTGGGGACCGCATATACAGGATGCTGTGTCTTCCAAATTGCTCTGTTTTCTTCTTCAGGACGACGCCAATACATCCACGAGGTTGAGATTTGGACTCGCCAGGATATTCTGGTGGTTCCCAGTCAGATGATTGGCTTTGACCTCACCCGGTGGACGGTTCCCGGATGCCCGTTTCTGTTTTATACAGTTTACGCCTATCCGGGAAACAATACGCGGGTGCTTTCTGGTACCTGGCTGCACCTTTTCGATTTAAACCATCCGAGCCTGAGACCGAATCTCAGAATACTAGTTGGTGGGTTGGGCGAGGCGATTATATGCTGAAAATAGTCTGTTGATATACTGTAAACTAGGATCAGTATGATTTGTCCTTCGGGATGGACAAGTCGGACCACGGGCGGCGACTTGGAGCCAGCCCAACAGTCGACCGGTAGTTTTGAAGGAGATGGGACGCCGCAAGTGGGCCAGGATGTCGTGACGACGAGAGACGTCGAGTCCCAGAGATAGCATTTCTCCTAGCAATTCCACACGTATTTTCCAAATATGGTACAATTGCATTTGTGTAGACGAGAAAGGATTGTATCTGACTCTAGCTGCTACGGCTGCCTGATAAGGTATGGAACAAGAGAATCGACTGCACCGCCACAAACCCTGATCTGCTGAGTCAGGGGACCACAAGCGCCCACGACGCCCACCGCCTGTTCTCGACCACAACACCCGGCAAAATGATGCATGGAGCACCGAACCGGATGGGCCTTGGCCTGCGTGCGCCGATGCCCAACTACCAGCAGCCACAAGCGCCTGCGGGCGGTGGCCAGCTCGTCAACAAAGCCACCACGCTCTTTGTCGGCAGCATTTCCCCCGGCATTTCCAACGCATTTCTGACCTCGTTGTTTGCGGTGAGCACCACGCCCAATGCATTGCAAACGATTCGAGCTCATTGATTCGGCACCACAGGCATGTGGGCCGCTGCGCAGCTTCAAGCGCCTAGATACGCCCTCGGGCAAGCCCCAAGCGTTTGGCTTTGCCGAGTTTGAAGAGCCGGATGCGTGTCGCGTGCACTCCAGCTGCTCGACGGGAGCTCTTGCCGTCGCTCGAGGGCGGTCCACCTAAAAAGCTTTCAGTAAGCCGAGGGTGTTATCATCTCGTACAGGTCGGAGCTGATCAGAATTTTTCATGTTGGTTGCAGGTCAAGGCTGACCAGAAGACCCAAGGCTTCTTGAAAGCGTACGAGAACAACGTATGCAGTCTTCGGTGCGTCTCTGCGTTCAGCCTTATCTTTTGTTGCTCACACGTCTTGTGGTAGGACGACGAGGTCGCAAAGATGACATCGAAACACTCATCGGCTCGCTCATTGCCGCTCTCACCGATCCATCCGCGCTTCCTCAGACTGATCAATCCTCGAACAAGACCGACGATATTATCATCCCGCCACATCTCCAAGACCTTCAGGAGCAGGATCTGCCTGAGGAGCAACGTGGACTCGTCTTGAGCGAGATCTCACTCTTCCGGGAGCGTAGCGCGCGCAGGGATCGTCCGCCCCAGGTTGTGGCTGCACAGCAAAATCGGGGGCGCCAGTGGGGTCAGGGTCAGGGCGACCGGGACCGCGATCGAGAACGGGAACGCGAGAGGGAGAGGGACCGTGAGCGGGACCGTGAGAGGGAAAGGGAGCAGAAAGAACGCGAGAACGAAAAGGCTGGCGAGAGCCATGGTCTTGGAAACAAGCCTGTTGGATTTGTCAAAGAATCTGGTGCTCCTCCCGCTGGGGCGCCTCCCAAGACGGATGAAGAGAGAGAGCAAGAGCGGTTGGAAGCTCGAAGGCGTGAAGAAGACAATTCATTCCGTGACGTAAGTCTTCATGTTCCGAGCATGATTCGTGCTGATCGTATTCTCTAGCGCGAACGTCGGTACGAGCCTCGCGAACGCCAACGCATCGCAGCGATTGAGCGCCAAATCCAGCGCGAACGTGGCCTGGCGCGTGCTGAGGAAAAGGACAGGCACGAGTTGGGGCAGAGGCTGGCCGAGTGGGATGATGATCAGTCGGATGAACCCTTTTACGTTGACCGGTGCGTTGCTCTTCCTTGTCTTTCTATTCCTGGGATCCTCGTCTTGACGGCTTTTCATAGTGCCCGTTGGCGCCAAACTCGGGCCCGATTCCTGGCGTCCGAAACCGCGGCGGACGACCAATCTCGCGCGCTCGAAGCCCGCCAAGCCGAACACTTGCGTCTTGAATCTGAAGCGTTCCTCGCTCGCCAGATGGACGAACTTCGGGCACTGGCCGAAGAACAACGCAAGGCGGGCTTGCTCCTCGACGACGGCGCGCCCGTTCAGCTAGCCATCAGCGCGATCAAAAAAGAAGAGAAGAAAGAAGAAAAGCCGGCGTCCAAGCCTGTTGCGTCCAAGGTTGTGTTTGGCGCCGAGGACGAGGAAGAGTTGGGCGCGAGGCGGAGACGTGGGCAGTTGGTTAAACTCGATTTCGAGGCGGCCGAAAAGGAGAGGATTGTTGAGCGGTTGCATAAAGTCCGGGATGCGGTGCCGAAGAATGCGGATGCGTTGTGGAAGGCCAAGGTCAAGTGGGATGCCATCAACGAGGTTCGTGCTTATCAGTTGCTTTATTGCACGCGGCTGATGCGTTTATGCAGAGTGTGGTGGAGGACAAGATCCTCCCGCTCGCAAAGAAGAAGCTGGTCGAATACTTGGGCGAGTTGGATGATGACGATATGGTGGTGTTTATTGTTGATCATGTGAAGGGAAGGAAGCCACCGCAAGAGCTCGTCGAGGCACTCGAGCCGGTGAGTTGATGGCGAACCTACCTCCATTTAGGTTGTTGTGTGCTGACGTCACCACTAGGTCCTGGTCGAAGAAGCCACCGACCTCGTCCTGGCCATCTGGCGCCAGGTCGTGTTCGAGAGCGGATGCTATGGCGAAGGCTTGGAGAGCGGGCACAACTTTGTGGATCAGGAGGGGCCAATGGTTCCGGCCATGGCCTAGAGGAGAATACGGAAAAAAGCACTGTGAACGGAACGGAGAAGTGAGTGTGCGGATTGGTGTCTAGCCAGACTTTACGAGACAGAGCGAATTCTTCTCCGGGGGGGGGGGTGCAGAGTAAGAGCGTGTCCACTCGGAAAGTAGTGTGGATCATGGGTGCGTTTCGGTTTCCGGTACTTTGTTATTGTTGTATACTTGATCTGTTAGGTCCGTCCCAAGAGGGTACAGATGCTGATGATGCTGGTGTATTTGTTCTTCGTCTAATGTGAGTAAACTATTGTGGGTTTTGGTTTGACCCTTGATCATAGCGTGATATGTTGCGTGACCGAGGTGAGTCGTGTCGGATTTTAGATATGTCTGGTGTGTCGTGTGATAGAAATGATACAAGACATTCTGGATTGTTAAAAAAACGTAAAAACGGTATCTATCGGTACATAACAAGGGGCGTGATGATTCTGAGCTGTCGTAAAAAGAAAGGTCGGTTAGGCGATGACGCAGCACGAGTTTTGCTATAGCCGATCATGTTAGCACCGACATGACCCTAGTGAGAGATGGAAACGAACCTTCTTGGCTGTCTTGTAGAACATCTTGCTCTGGCTGCTCAAGGCGTTGGACCGATCGACCAAATCGTCGAGCTTCTCGCCACGCTCCAAGACAGCTTCAATCGTCTTGTGCTATTGTCCCATTCAATTAGCTCCCTTTCTTCACGAGAGCGGCCAAGACACGCACCAAAACGATTTTGGTCTCATCCAATTCTTGCTGCACCTTCATGATCGCGTCTGCCTGCTTCGGATCTTGGTATTTGGCCACGTAGGTCTGGGCCTGAGGGAACGAGATGGACGACGGGTTTGAATAGGAAGAAGCCGGAACCGTCGACGCAAACTCGTCAGGACTTGGCCAAAAGTGAAAACGCCGGTCGTACGGGGTATTCCTCATCCGAGATGAGCACGCCTATGATCCACTTGAGCTCCATGCTGTCAAAGCAAGATAAATGAAGATAACCAACGCACCGACGAGCCCGCCCTGGTTGTACACATGGAATGTATACGACTTTTCCTGTATACTCTGTCGCTGGCCAGCGGGCGTCCGTTCAGCCACCGCACCGGAGAAGAAACTCATAAACTCGGCGACGGAGCCCTTTTGGTAGAAGGAAAAGGTGGAGAGGTCGCTCGCCGTCACGAGCGCGGTGGCTTTGCCGGCGTTGAGGTGGTGGACTGACAGGCTAAAGAGACGCATGGTGTCAGCTGTGGTGTGGTTGAGAGGAGAATGGAGTGAGGTGAGGAGAAGCGCCGAGGTGGGCACAGCGTTCAGGGAGGAGTCGATGAGGGACGGTAAGCGCTGGGGGCTGATGCATCAGGGCAATTCGTATGGGCCTTAGAGACTATTGGGGCCCAAGGACTGTTGCAGCCTATTGGCCCCCTGGAGACACTTCCGGAGAATAAGAGAGCCTATAAGCCCGAAGTACAGACAAACAACATGTACTTAGGTTCTGTCTATATACACGAATTTTGATCCAGCCATAATTTATCATATTCCACAGCAGAGACTCTATTAAATGCCGTGAAATACCCCTATGCAGGTAAGCGGCAGGGCAGCCACACACACAATAAGAGAGGGGGAAACCTTGGGGAACTTACTCTTGAGTCTTTTATTTATTTAATTATCAGATTAATTGCCTGCCGCAGAATCATGTACATGAGCTTATTTGTGTGGCGCATATATGAATAGCACCTTCTCTGGACTTTTATTCCCACAAGTTTGCCCTCCAAGTGGTGTGGTCATAGAATTACATATGCCCAAACCACGTGTTCGGGCAGTCAGAGTCGATTCCGGACTCAACACCTGATATCTCTTGGCCATCACCCCGCTGTTGATCTGGCTCTACTAGGCCCCTTGTCGTCACGCCCACATCCAAACGCTCATGGGCCCGAGCTCGAGCGCACAAGACACGAGTTTTCTAAGCCTTGTCCATTCAGTCTGATTTGAATCACCGCCTGGTCCATGGAACTGCCTCGTCCATTATGTTTCTACCCATCCATAAAGCCCACAACGCACGGCCTCAACTCGACACATTGGTCTTATGATGCCTTGATGCTACAGTTCAGCCGTCCTTCTACGGGCTCGGGGTTGCTTCATTCGGAATAACGTTAACGATATAAAGTCACCGCTCGTTCTGTCGAGCACCAGCCCCTCAACCGGATCTCAGAATGCATTTCTGGGCTCTCCTTGTGCTGCCCACTACTTATTTGCTCTCGTGCCTCGGGCCCGTGACCCGTGTGCAAATATTGCGGGAAAGGCATGGGTAAAGCCTTCAGAGCTCACCGCGTGCTTGTCCTATTTTCCTTTTAACGCTACCCTAAGGAACAACGTACGTATTTATCTCAAAAATCCTCATTATCATCTGAACCCTGTCTCTCTCGATACGTCTAGGTTGCGGATGTGTTAGCAGGACGTTTGCTCAGTTTCATACCTCGACCTCGTTCCATATACATATGGCTGATCCTTATACCGACGACACAGTGGACCTGATTGCAGAGATGAATCGCATCAAACGCACCACCTATAAGAGCGATTGTGAGTTTCTCTTCGTCATGGTTCATTCACCGTATTGACGATTCTCGCAAAGTCGAGGTTCACCAAGAGTAAGACAAACCCTCGCGAGGCTTCGCTACTTCAGATATTCATGGTTATTATTCAGTGTTTCCCAACAGGTCAAACGACTTGGGGACGGTCACGCAAATTATGTGAACTATTGCTGTAAGCAACATAATCAATCACCATTCCGTATCATTCTAACTAAGAATACCCCTAGACGACTCTGTTTATGTCACATATCTACCTTTCCCTATCGCCCCTCTGGTTACTCCGAAAGCACCTAACGTCCAGAACATCTATATTGTCCCTGAAGCCTATGAGATTGTCAAGTCTGCCTTCGGGGCTGATGCGATTAAGCTTTGGCAATCCGCCCTCGGCCGTAGTCTTACCAACGTAAGTATCAAACTTCCCGATCAATGGATGCTTTATACATCTCTTTAGTTCAACGGAGCTCGTGTGGTCTCGATTAACGGCCAAGATCCATGGACCTATATCGACAACCTTGCTGCTCACTCTGGGAAATACCAGGCTCGCACCACTCGCCAAAATGGATTCTTCGCTTCCTATAAAGGGCATTACTATCTTCCCGGAGACTTTGCTCAGCTCACCTTGCCCCCCAAAACCGATACAATTACTCTCACCCTGATTCGAAACGGAGCAACCGCACAGGAAACATATAAAGTCCCCTACCTTTCCAGACTCGGATCGGCCAGCGATACCTTTACCGACGCCAAATCATTTTGGGCAAAGAACTGCCGGCCTACTGCTTCAACCAATGGCTCGCCATTTCGAGTTTCTCCGACCCCAGATTCGCCGGACGGTAAGGTGGGGACTCAACTCACAGTAGAGGATCCATACAGTCGCCCTGCGCGATTCCAATCTGATCCGATTCGACCCCAAATCGAGGACGGGAAGTGGTTGGCTGTCTCTAGTATTGTGAATGATGGTCCACAGGACGATATCAAGCTACCATCGAGCTTGAATCCATCCGGGAGTGTGAACGAGGTCGGACCGATGTCCTGGTATATGCTAGGTGATGGAAAGACGGCGGTGCTTCAGCTCTCGTCATTTTCGGGAGAAAAGCTCCGAAGTAGGTACTTGTCAAACACACCTGAGCATGTTGACTAATGCAAATCGATAGCTCTCCAGGCGGGTGTCTTGGATGGTGTCAAGCAGGTCAAAGCCAAAGGTGCCACTAGGCTACTAGTTGATCTCGTAGGCGAACCTAAATCTTTTGACTCATGCATCATTAAAATAAGCTATAGAGTAACAACGGTGGAGGGGCCATATGTCTTGCAGCGTGGTTACACCGAGTTGTACGTTGAACCACACCTTACCTGATCTGATCCTGAAGGCTCACCGGGACGGGCAAGCTCGCTGGACCCCAGCCCGGTATTAACATACAGCCCGGGCTCGATGGTAGCGTTCGTGCCCAAAGCTTGCCGCAAAAAATTGTGGCGAAAATAGTGGCAAATAACGCTGGCGCGGATCCATTAATGGTATCACTTTATAACCGTAAGTTTATGAGCACACCATTTCAACGTTCAAAATTTAATGGATCGTTCTGAATATAGCGCGCCGCTGGAAGGGTACCAATGGAAAGACATTCGCCGCGGACTTTAATTGGCTTAATCCTGCCATTGGCGTACAGGCTAACGGCGTTTCCGACAGGTTTTCTCAAAAGTATGCTGCGGACAGATCGTTTCTCCCAAGCTTTCTAACAGCCTTGCGTCTAGAATCGGCGATATATGCCTTCCTTTCAGTCTTACTGCGCCCACGACCAAGCCATTCGAATTTAAGAACATTGCGATCATGACCAACGGACGATGTGCTTCGTCTTGCAGTTTATTCAGCATAACGATGGCCATAAAGTACAGGGTTAAAACTATCGTCGTGGGGGGACGACAGGGTACGACTCAGCAGTATTGCGGCATGGTTGGTGGTGAATCGACGAATCTGGTAACCATGGATAGCGAGGTCAAGACTTTTGGATTGAAGAAGGACCCTCTTGCGCCACCGGACTTTCTCACCAATAGTTATCAAGGCAAGTTACTATTGGCTTTTTTTGATGGTAGAGTCTGAGTCCGATTTATCATAAAGGGATCACCTGGAAGCTTGACTGGTCGATCCTGGATCCCAACTCATTTGAAGAGTTCAAGGCGCACCCAGCACAACTTAGTGAGTATCGGTTGGCTTGTGCGAAAATCGTCGCTAACAACGCACTTGTACCAGCATTCCCGCTGTTGCCAAGCACGTATGTCCCGTTCATATTCCTAGGCTATATGCTGTAACTCATACCACCTTGCTCTAGTGTTAACAATCCGATGGCGTTATGGAAAGATGTTAGCAAACGGCTCTGGCCGAATTAGGGTTGATTGTCAGAGCACTATGGACTGGACATTTAGGGAGCAGAAAGGGACTCTTTTACAACCGTTTAGCTGAATGATAATGTATTCCCCCTGAGAGTAATAATATTCACCTCCTCTTGCAACCGCTCGAGTTCGATTAGCGTCAGAGCAGCGATCTTCGATTGTGCCTAGCCATGGAAGACAAACTATCAGTTCTCTCGACGACGATCGACTGTCGGTTGGGCTTTGATTCATAAGGTTTTGGGTGCCGACCTGGCGCCGAGGGGGTGATGCCATTCCCGAGTCGATTTCGAATGAAAATACCCTTGTAATTATTTAAATATGGTGTAATCGAACTTTTATGTGCAGAACGCCTTGAACTTGCAGAATAGGCTGGATCCTTCATACCTCACCGGAAACCCGCTACCAAACTGAAAATCTGCCACTGGCTACCCGAATATAGTAATGACCGGGCGCATACCACATTTGCTAATCACGGTATTTTATTTGGCCGGTCTACCGTGTAACCACCTGCCAGCCTATCGGACCGACTGCCGGGCGTTGTGCGGATAACTGGGATTTTTTTGTTTTACTCATTTCAGCCAATAGCATTAATGTTTGATACCATTTTCTCAACTCTAATGGCATCTGGGAAGCCGGAACACAAAGTCACCAGCATATTGAGGACATTGACGATCATTAGTGGAGAAAATAGTAGCTGGAGACTGTGGGGCTCCAGCCTCATATGCGACGACATCAGGAACGGTTCACAGAGCACAGCCTTATGCCTCCTAACCGGGACAAGTGTCTCTGGAAATAACATGCGGGCAAATCACGTGCTCGGGCAGTCGGGTCCCGTTCCGGACCGGTTGCCTGATTCCTCTTGGTCACTACTCTCTCGTTGGCCTTGTGCTCATCGCCTTGTCGGTATGCCGCTGTCCACACACCCGTGGGCTCAAGCTGAGGCGCATATGGGTCTATTTTCTTCGATTCAGTTCAATTTCAATAACTGCCATGGAACCCACGCTCGTTGTGCTTCCATCGGTCCACGCATCTCACGGTACATTAATTCGACCCAGTGACCGTACGGCACCTTAGCGTAACATTTCAGCCGCGCTTCCATGGGCTCCCTTTGATTCGGATTAACATTCTTACCAGCAACCGAGTTCTATAAAGTCACTGCTCATTCCGCCAAGGCTGAGTTCCTCAACTAGCTCTTACCATGCGTTCCTGGGCTCTGCTCGGGCTGCCTGTCGCTACTTTAGCTCTTGTGCCTCGCGCGCAGGATCCATGTGCAAAAATTGCGGGAAAGACATGGGTAAAGCCTTCAGAGCTCACCGCGTGCTTGTCCTATTTTCCCTTTAACGCTACCCTGAGGAACAACGTACGTATTTATCTTAAAAATCCTCATTATCATCTGAACCCTTGCTCTCTCGATACGTCTAGGTTGCGGATGTCGTTAGCAGGACGTTTGCTCAGTTTCATACCTCGACCTCGTTCCATATACATATGGCTGATCCTTATACCGACGACACAGTGGACCTGATTGCAGAGATGAATCGCATCAAACGCACCACCTATAAGAGTGATTGTGAGTTTCTCGCCCTCATGGTGAATTCACAACTGTACTGACGCTTCTTACAAAGTCGAGGTTCACCAAGAGTAAGGCAGCCCCTTGTCATCCTTCGCTTCTGCAGATATTCACGATGGTTGTATAGTGTTTCTCTACAAGTCAAACGACTAGGAGATCTCCATGCGAGATATCTCAACTATTGCTGTAAGCATCATATTAAGCGACTGGTCCGTAGATTTCTAACCAACAACACTTCCAGACGACTCCGTTTATGTTACATATCTGCCTTTCCCTATCTCCGTTCTAGCTACCCCGAATGCCCTTGACGTTCAGAACATATATATTGTGCCTGAAGCCTACGAAGTTGTTTCATCTTATTTCGACGCCGACGCAATCAAGCGTTGGGAATCTGCAGTTGGCCGTAATCTCACCAATGTAGGTCTTGAAGTTTCCGAGTGGCACGTGTCGGGTAGCCTAAAGGTTTATCTAGTTTAACGGCGCTCGTGTAGTCTCGATCGACGGCCAAGACCCATGGACTTATATCGATAACCTGGCCGCCCACTCTGGAACATTCCAGGCTCGCACCACCCGCCAGAACGGGTTCTTCGCGTCTTATCAAGGATATTCCTATCGCCTTGGAGACTTTGCTCAGCTCAGCTTGCCCCCTCCAAGCGATACCATTTCTCACCCTGGTCCGAAACGGAACAACTGCACAGGAAACGTACAAAGTCCCTTATCTCTCTCGGCTCGGATCAGAGGAGAATACATTTACAGACGCGAAATCGTTTTGGGCAAATAACTGTCTACCAATTCGTCGACAAACGGCTCGCCCAGTTTGGTTTCCACAGGCCCGGATTCGTCCATGGCCGATGATCCGTACAGCCGCCCGGCCCGATTTCAAGCCGATCCCATCCGACCTCTGGTGAGGACGGGAAAAGATTAGTGGTGTCGAGTGTGGTCAATGACGGCCCACAGGACGTGGAGCTACCAGGGAGGTTGACCCCATCCGGGAGTGTGTTCGAAGTTGGCGCAATGTCCTGGTACATGCTAGATGATGGAAAGACAGCGGTGCTTGAGCTGTCATCATTCTCGGCAAGTTCCGAAGTACGTGCCTAATTGAACTCTTCCGAGCGTGGCGAATTTATCCGGCCTGATAGATTTGCAGCAAGGCGTTTTGAACGGTCTCAGTAAAGTGAAAGCCAAGGGGGCTACTAGGCTAATAATCGATCTCGTAAGCGACCTTGGCTCACTCGATTATCCCTCACTCATTTGAATGGTAGTCGAATAATAATGGAGGGATCATCTGTCTTGCCGCCTGGATGCATCGGGTGGTGTGTTAACTTATGCTCTGCATCGTGCATGAAAACTAAGCTTGACGGTCTAGCTCGCCGGACCCCAGCCGGGGGTTGATACTCAGCCCGGATTCAACGGCAGCGTTCGTGCCCAAGACTTGCCCCAAAAGATTGTGGCGAAAATATTGTCGAATAGCACTGGGGTAGATTCAAGCACTTCGTATTATACTCGTGAGCCCATGAACATATCTCCAACTTTGAAAACGGCGTTATTTATTCGGGATATAGCATCCCAATACAAGGACATCAATGGGAAGCACTTTGCCGCGAATTTCAACTGGCTCAACCCTCCAATCGGTGTCCAGGCCAACGGCGTACCCGACAAGTTCTCCCAAAGGTGCGTTTCGGGTCGACTTTTTTTTCTTTCTACCAATTCTGTCTTACACCCCCACACCCAGAACCGGCGATATATGTCTTCCTTTCACTTACACTCCACCTGCGACTCAGCCATTCGAGTTTGAGAATATCGCCATCATGAGCAATGGACGGTGTGCTTCGGCTTGCTGTCTGTTTAGCGTTACAATGGCCACAAAGTATAAAATCAAGACCGTCGTTGTGGGAGGTCGACCGGGCACGACTCAGTCCTATTGTGGTGTCGTTGGTGGACAATCGCTGAATTATGTAACCATGGATAGCGAAGTCAAGACATTTGGATTGAAGGATGACCCGCTTGCACCACCGGATTTTCTTACCCATAGTTATCAAGGTGGGTGACTATCGGCGCTCGACGGCAGGAGACTCGAGTCTAATGTATCGATCAGGAATCAATTGGAAGCTTGCGTGGTCAATCTTGGATCCCAACTCGTTTGAAGAGTTTAAAGCACACCCGGCACAGTTTAGTGAGTATCGAGTGGCTGGTGCGTGAGTTGTCGCTGACAACACATTTTTATCAGCATTCCCGCTTTTGCCAAGCACGTAAGTCGTGTTCACGCTCCTGCAGTAAATGCTATAACTGATATGATTCGTCCTAGCGTCAACAATCCAATGGAATTATGGAAGGATGTTAGTAAACGACTCTGGCCGAACTAGAGCCGGCCGTCATGGTACTATGGACTCTGGTTTTGTTGAGCAAAAAGGGACTTTTTCTGCATGTTCAATTGAGCGATAGTGTATTCGCTCCGCAAGTGATGTTGTTTATAACCCCACTTGTAACCACTCAAGTTCGATTACTACCCCGTGGCTAGTGTCCCTAGCAAGGAAAAACCTGAGGAAGGCTAGAGCGAAAATTGGAGAAGCGTCGATCAAAGTAATTTGGTGCCCTGGGCACTCGGGAATCTACAGTTCGGGACAAAACCGCTCGCAGCAATCAAAGTTCTGACTTCGAATGCTAATAACTTGAGACCCGGCGCATGCGACCACATGTATTTAGCACCGTTTGATAGCCTTATATCTCAGCTACAAAATAAATATACATGAAGCATACTTGATTGCGAAACCGCATACATATGAGCAAAACAATACAAGATGTGCATACGAGCAGTTTTGTCCCCAAAAATCCAGATATCTGTCCAGAGATATTTAATATGGAATCGCCTTTCCTTTCCTTTTCAAAACCATAGCCATGCGCCTAGGCATGCTTTCTATAAGCTTTTGGCAGTAGTTTTCGCCAAATTGGTTCCAGACATCCTGGACGCGATCCCATAACTCCAGGATCCCTGCAGGTGGGGCTTCATACTTGCCTAGGCACCGTTTAAGCTCTGCCCAAAGGTTTTCGATTGGGTTGAGGTCTGGAGAGTTGGCTGGCCACTCCATTACCTCAATTTTGTGATCATTGAACCAGTTAAGGCAAACATTTGCCTTATGGGAGCTGGCGTTGTCTTGCTGAAAAATCACCTCTCCAGGCTCCAATCCCAAGAGCTCAAGGCTTCGTGAAAGCTCATCACCTAAAATCTCCAGGTATAACTCCTTGTTCAAGGTGCGCTCCAAACGACACCCAAAGCCAGTTCCTGACCATCCCATACACCCCCAAAACATGAGTGATCCTCCACCAAAATTCGCAGTTGGAACAATCTGCCGATCTGTGAGTGTTTCCCCTTGGCGAGCCCATGTCCAGTGAATCCCATCTGACCCTAACCGATTGATTTTTGTCTCATCTGACCATAATACCTGTTTCCAGTCCTCCATTGTCCAGTCTTTGTGTGCCTCAGCAAATGCAATCCGATCACGGATCTGCTGTGGGGTATGCCTTGGTTTTTTAGTGCCCTTGACTGGCCTTAAACCTGCCCCCTTCAGTGCGCGACGGACAGTTTTACAATGTATGGACTGTCCCGTAAGATTGCAGAGCAATTGGGTGGCCTCGCGGGTGGAGACTGAGTTATGGTTGGTTACAAGTCGAACAGCATGGCGAATTGCTGTTGGATTCAGCTTGCGAGGACGCCCACCCTTTGATTTGCAGAGGTCTGGGCGATACCTAGCACATATTTTTGTAATAGATGCAGATGAAATTGTCAGTCTAGCTCAAATTTGAGAATGTTTATGCCCAGAATCAAGTAGTGAAAGCATGGAGTCGATTTGATCCTGAGTGAGTGGAGGGGGCATACCTAGATGACTGGTTTGTTATTGATCTCAAGGCTATATGCGCTATATATGCTATACATAGGCTGCCAAAAACACTGCAGATCGCAAGACTGAGTAGTTTCAAACAGGTAGGGAAAACATGCAGATTATGAAACTGGGGACAAAACTGCTCGCATGTACCTTCTGTTTTGTCTTAAGGTTATCTCTGAGACCACATGATGAAACATGTTACATATATATTAATTTTGTAGCTCAGATGTATAGCTATCGAACGGTACTAAATACATGCGGTCTCGTGTGCTAAGTCTCAAGCTATTAGCGTTCAAAGTCAGAACTTCGATTGCTGCGAGCAGTTTTGTCCCGAACTGTATGGACACGAACTAGCAGATAAAGAAGCGAAACTGGCGGCCCTTGGGAAAACCTACCCACCACACCTCGTCCCCCCCGCCCTCACCTCACGCCCGTTGCTAGGAAACCCGGACTTACTCAAGCGAGCTATTAAGGAAGACAACCAAAAGAAGTCGATACTATACTGGCAGAACACCCCCACAGGCACGAAATACCACCTCAAATACCCGCTCCTCTCGCCTTTCGCCTTTCTAGATCACACCCGAAACCTACCTCGCTCAAGGGCGGTCCTTTTGCTCCGTCTCATCACCGGGCACGTCCAACTCAATCAACACCTCAACCGAATCCAATGTAGCAATACCCCCGATTGTGAACACTGCCCCGGTCTCCCGGAGACGGTCGCGCACTTTCTTCTACGCTGTCCCCACTACGCCGCAGAGCGATACATCTACCTCGAATCTGCCGATCTAGACATCCTCTCTCTAGACTACCTTTTCTCTGCTACGGAGGCTCTCCTCCCTCTCTTCGATTTCCTTAAGGCCACAGGCCGTTTTAGTGACACGCTTAGATAGTTTCTCTCTCTCCTCTCTCTCCGCCTCTCGCTTTCTGCACTACCTACAAGAATTTCCTTATGACCTCACTACTAGAATGCCGTACACAGTCTCTAAACCTACCTAGTTTTTTCTCTCTCTGTCCCGTCCGTACCTGTCAGGCCTCCCCTGTACTTAGCTCGCACGTCGCACCATAGGGCCTTGCCCCGCAACGACGTTAAATAATACCTGATTCAAAAAAAAAAGTTCGATTACTGTCCGAGCAGTAATCCTCGATAGTTGTCTACCTAAGAACCGCGACATATCAGCCTTCTCGACAATGATCAGCTATGGCTCAAGAATTGATTGACGTAGTTTTGAGTGCCAACCTAACGTCGAGGCGATGGTGCTCCTTACAAACTAGTTTCAACTTCCTGCAGCAGGTTGAATGAAAATAACTTGGCAAGCATCCAAACACAGTGTTGTATTGGCAGAACTGTTTCGAATAATACAGGCTAAGTTTGCTTAAGACCATCTTTTGTGATACTTGTCATCTATCCGAATAGTGTGTAATGACTCTTCATTGTATAAAAGGTTGCTCACAATCTCTTTCACATGCCCGGCATCAGGTCGCTTCTCGGGTTCGAATTCCCAACAAGACTGGAGTAGCGACCATACAGTGTCGCCGTGGTCAGAGCCTCTTGGGATATGCTCCTCGGGTCGAGCTGGGTGTGCTTTCTCAAACAATACAAGATACATGATGTTAGGATCCGATTTTCCTATCCAGGGAGCTTCTGCGGTAAAGATCTCCTGAATTTTCGCTGCATCAGTGCTTTACTCGTTTCCAATGGTGCTACATATATACCAGCATTGTCTCACGGCGGCCACCGTTAGCTAGCGCTGGAGAGCACTTGAAAAAACTTACCATTCCCAATGCGTAAATATCGGCCTCAAAACTGCACTTTTTGCCCCTAAAAAGCTCCGGAGCCTGGGAAGACCCAAAGTTGTGGGTTTCGCGTCCGATTCAAGGGAGAACTTCTTACCGCCCAACGATATGAAATGTTTGATTTTGTAGAGGTCGAGGTGAACTGAAGGGTATACTCGAGCAGAGTGGCGTTGCCAAAGTCGGCAAGTTGCGGTGCGCCGTCCTGAGCTATAAGAATGTTTGCCTACAGGTCGTGGTCATGGACGGTATTTTCGAAATAAAGGGATACGAACACCCTTCAAGTCTCCATGGATCTACCGCGAAAATTATTTTAGCAAAGTGGGTATTATTTTATAAGCTCCGTCATTGAATGAAAAAAAGACCGACCACTCCTGATTCATGTAGGTATTGTAGACCCTCTGTCACTTTCGTGCTCTAGTTCCAACGATGCGATGTCAACAGGGCACGTTATGGGCCTGTGGTATTCTTACCATTACACATCGATCTACCTCTGGGTGTAGCTTAATGTATTGGGGTAAATTTCCGTTCAGCTCCCATTTGGCGATCATTCCGATTTGACCTCGGAAGGTGATCAAGCCGAGCAATGGCTGTACATTGGGATGTCGACACTTTGACCAGGTATACAATTCCCGCGCCGCGGTCTTGCATGCGTGAGCGTCTGGCCTAAACCTGGGATCAGCCGAGGACTCACTTTCAGTGAGCTCTGATTTTGTTCATCCGGGCCAATCTGAAGTCGTATAGTCTTAATCGCAATTACAGTGCCGTTCTTCAGTTGACATTTATATATATCCCCAAATCCACCAGATGAAACTGGATATTCGCTGCAGCTTGACATGTTGAGTTCGCGCGTCATGTCGTTGCAGCCTCGAACACTTAGATGTGAGACAATTTCGTCAACAGTCTAGAACAGTAGCTATTAGATCGCTGTAGCGTTTTTTATTCACAAAAGTAGATGATAGATACCATTGTGCTTGAGATTTCCGGATCAAAATCCTGGATCTCCATTGAAATATACTTCTTGGTCGTTTCCGCTCGCGCGCGTGAGGCGCGCACATCCCAAACTCTCAAACGACAATCTTCAGATCCGGAGACAAGACAGCTACCGTCTGGAGTGAATGCGATAGCCCAGACTGATGCATTATGACCCCGGAGCGGTCCTTCGTGGAGGGCGTGAGTGTCCAAGTTCCATATTCGCGCTGTCAGATCGCTGGAGCCAGCAGCAAGGTACCTCCCATCCGGTGAAAATACGGCGCACCGAACATTAGAGGTGTACCCCTTGATGGGCCCCCTAATATTCTCCCCTGTTTTTGAGTCCCAGATACGGACTGTGTCATCAAAGGATGTGGAAGCAAAACAGCGCCCGTCCGGTGAGAGCGCTAGTGAGGTAACGATCATATCATGACCAACGCATTGAAAGAGGATTGCTCGAGTGACTAGATCATACGCAATGATACGTCCGTCGCTGTATGCGCCAATGATCTTACTATCATCGGATGGAACGATCAAAGAGTATACGGCTCTATCAGCATGAATAGGCGCCCCTACTGGTTGTCCATTTTGAGCATCCCATATACGAACGTCCCCATCGTCAGATCCAGATATCAAAATCTGACCGTTGTTAGAGAATACAACAGAGTTGACTGGGTCTGTATGACCCTGAAGCGGGCCAAGTAGCGCCTTTCCCGTTATTGCGTCCCATGTCCGCACAGTGTAATCAAACGAGCCGGTCACGATTCTGCAGCCATCTGAGGAGAATCTCAAGGACTTGACTGATCGATTATGTCCAGATAGTGGGCCAAGAATCATCTTGCAAGTCACCATATCCCAAATCACTACAGACAGCCCATGGCTGACCGCTACAGAATTGCCTGCTGGCGTAATTGCAATCGAATAGATCGGGAAGCCGAATTTCCAGTTCCGAATCAGCGAAGCCATTTCCGGAGGGTCACCCAATCGACGCTATACGCTGGATAGGTCGCTATGGCACCGAGCCTCGGAAAGTACACGGCTGGGGAATTTTGGGTTGCGACAGGCGGATGAAGTACGGCATCGACCGCGGCGATTAGCACACCGTTGAGCGGTAACGGGGTTTCATACTTGCCAGGATGTTCCTCGTACGTAGGAAGGCTACCGAATCGCGATAACCACAGTTGTTAGTAGACTTGGGTCAGGGGATGTGGGCGCTAATCGTGGCCCAGTTACATTACTGGGACAACTTTGATGCTCCAAACAGATCAGCACGGATTGTCCCCCATATATGCGCCATTAATCGGCTCCGTGCATGAAGAATCGAAGCCAAAGTATTCGATAGTAATAGATTGAAGCGTGCTCTCTTCTAGTTAACCACTAGCATCAGGAGATGGACTGGCATAACGGTCGGGTAGTTACCCAGAATATGCAGAACCAAGCCGCTGTGGATTTGGTAGGAACGAAACAATATGAAGTAAGTTCTCCACAAAATTTTATTACTCACACGATTGTGGTTCTAAGGCGCAGTAGTAACGCAAACGAGGCGCTCGCTCGCAGGATCAAAGGATATGATAGTTAAATCTTTCTGGCTTCAGGCTCACCTCACCCCATGCATAGTTCGTACGGAGCTACATTCACCTCTCGTACCATGGCTACTCAATTCGACGGCTCGTTTTGTTCCACTGCAAGGAAAATTTTTCTTAGACCCAAATGCATAGATAAACACTCAACAACTAATTCGCATGGCATACGGTACTGTAGCAGGAGTGTGGCTCTGTCCAGCCTCAATCTGAGATTACTAGTACATCGCCCGCCGGACATTTCCCAGAAGTTTCTCGTCAAAATCGAAATCTAGGATTAATCGCATAACTTTGCAGCGAGTTCCGTTCGATTCGGCTCTTCCGAGCTTGTTCCTTGAGGCTGACCGTACCAACGCCAGCCGTCAATCGCCTTCGGCGGCCGGACTCACTCAATTACAGTGCCGACGGTATGGGCAAAGCGTAGGATTTGCGTAGCTTATTCTGCAGGAGAAGAAGATAAACACCTTGCCATCTTCGATCCGGGTATCTTTGAATTCGGCCCCATCAACGATTCGCTGGAGCATACCACAATGAACCACGTTTGCCCGAAATCAAGGCCACGGTAGCTAAGACCGGCAAGCGAGAAAGTGATTTGTACATCAGGGGCTATATTTATACACACGGAATATCGTGGGCAATTGGGGCAGAGTCAAGATGCGCAGGTGTGGCTCGGCTGATTCAACCGGGATACTGGCCCAGGGCGCTTAAAGCTGATGAATCAGCCAATGACGACAAATCGCTGGGGTCGCTTGTCGTCATCTCGCCCTTGCTAGGGGCGGGTATCATTACGGTGGCGTGTTTTCATTCATATCGCCGCGGGCGATGGTGGACTCTCAGATGTTCATTAAATGGTGCTTGATCTCGAAACGCCTGAGCTAATCCGACTCTCTTCCGATTCTTGGCTCGGCAATCACGTTCAACTCGTGTAACGGGAGTCATTTACTAGAGTCTTAGTCAAAGTGAGGAACGCATGCCGACCCTGCCCGATGGCTCCTAACCAGCACTCGGGTGTTTGGACTACTGTCTGACAAGAGGTTCACAGGGTGAGTGCCTTGGGCGCGGCGGCGTTGGTCGAAGCAAGTGTCGGCGGCACTCGCTCCTCGCACTTGCGAGAGCAAAATCCAGGATACAGCTCGGGGATTTGGATTTTCCACCGGAGCCTCCACCAACCCCATTATGTCATTTTCTCGCAAACCCAGAAACCGGCACGCCAATGTCCCGAATCCCGGCGAAAAGACAGATACGATTCATAAGCTGGGGGCGGCTTTGTCCGAAACAAGTGTGGCGCGTTGTGGGGTGTTTTTGCCGAGCGGCGTATAAAGTGCAGCCGAGCTTGGAGATGGTATGTTCGGGCTCTGTCCGCCGTAATGTCGCTGTCCAGGTCCTCTTCAGTCACGGTCGACGCGCCGAGGGAGCTGCCGCGCCCGGATGTTTCTGATCTTGAAAAGGACGAAAAGGTTGCAACCGAGGTACCCGATGGAGGTCTGGCAGCATGGATGACGGCGAGTCTCTTGCCTCCTTCCTGTTTTTAGACTACATACTTAGCCTTCCGCAGGCGGGGGGATCGTGAGTTTGAATTCGAAAGTTTGGCTGGATTGACTGAAAGCGGAATGAGGCTAGATGGCTTGTTTCGTTTAGCACATTCGGGTAGGTCTCTATCGAGTCATATTTGAAATAGTATTGATTGGTTTTCTCTCTAGTTATATTGGCGCATTTGGGGTTTATCAGGATTACTACACACGAACATTTATGACAAGCCAGGTATGAATCCCAATATCTCCAGGTGACGAATGCTAATGCCTCTCCAAGTCGGCTTCTGCCATCTCATGGATTGGTTCCACTCAGATTGGGCTCGTTTTTATAATGGTGAATATCACTCAGTCTATTCTGAACGCCATGCTAAGCTGGTGTTTGCGCGTAGGGATCCATCTCAGGCAAGCTCCTAGATATGGGTTACTTTCATTGGTCTGTTGGTATCGGTTCCTTCATATACGTGTTTTGGTTCGTCTTTCTCTATCAAAGCGAGACTCTAGCTTACCGAATAAAAGCTTATTCATGCTCTCTTTGGCACATGAAGACCAGTACTATCAAGTGTTCCTTCCACAGGCGATAGGGCTCGGAATCGGTCAAGGACTTTTATTTTTGCCGTCCGGTATGTCCAGCTCCTCGTTACTTCTCACAACCATTTTGACTTGTGGACAGTCGGCGTAATATCACATCACTTTGCAAAACGGCGATCCCTTGCCATGGGCATCGTCTTCACTGGCTCGTCGTGTGGTGGAATGATATTCCCAATCATGTTGAATAACATCATAAAAAGAGCCGGGTTCGGCTGGGGTGTGCGCTCGACTGCATTTCTAGTGCTCGGTAGGATACAGAGCGCATACAAGCTGGTTCAGTGCCTGACCGGGTACGATTAGCCTGTTTGCTTAGTGCGAACCTTATGATGAAGACTCGACTGCCACCGAAGCCGGCGCACACCTCTCACTCATCGGATGTTCGGAAGATTATGAAGCACTGGGTGTTCCACTTGACAGTTCTTGGGTGAGTGCTCTTACTTGATGGGAGGCTACGGTATTGAGCAAGGCACATAGGATCTTCCTGGCCCAACTCGGCATCTGGTTCCCGATATTCTATGTCCAGGTAGATCCTTGGCATTATAAAATATGCGGTTCGCTGACCTTAACCGGTTAGCTTTTCTCCGTCAGACACAATCTTGACCGTACTCTAGCGTTTTACGCGGTATGATTCTCGTATGCATCACTAGCTTCGCTTAACCCCTTCTGCATAGTTGACCATTCTGAATGCGGCTTCTATACTCGGTCGAACACTTCCGAATTTTATTTCAGACGTGAGTGACGTGTCTCAGAAGGAACTATTATTAAACCGTAATCCATGTAGAAAATTGGAGTGTTTAATGTCTTCATTCCTTGCTCGACCATCGGCGGCATCTTGGTGTTTGCCATGTTCGGTGTCAAGTCTTCTGCTGCGCTAGTCGTGTTTACTATTCTCTACGGGTTTTTCTCTGGCTCTTGTGAGTATAGTTTCAGCCTCGTTGCTCACGATGTACTGAATCTTGCGCACGCTAGTCTTTTCCCTCATGTCGCCTATGATCGTTTCGCTGGCAGACCATATGCACGAAGTCGGGTGAGTTGCAGCATTCACTAATCCTCATACTGTATGGCTTATGCTACGACAGGTTGAGGCTCGGCTTTGCGTTCACCGTAATCGGGATCGCGACGCTCATCGGCACCCCGATTTCGGGTGCGTTACTCACGGACCAGTATATTTGGCATCGGCCAATCATTTTTTCGGGTGTACGTGTTCGCCACCATCCCGTTATTCTTGTTCTGATGATTTTCCTTTTAGATTATCTTTTTGGCTGGGTCTGGGTGTCTCGTCGTTGCTCGGGTTATGCATGTGAAGCACAAAGGACACAATCGTGTATGATTAGAGTATGTCTGGGCTCGCTTGTGGCAAACGGAGGTTTATTATGGCCCGAATTTATAATGCACGCAAGTATGAGGCGTATCATAGACAAAGGCACTTCAAAGAGACGTAATCACAAGCCTGAGCGGCCGAAAGTTGGCAAAATAAGACGTTAATCCAAGTGAAGCATCTACAAACAACAAATCAACTTATGTTCATCGAGATATTGAGCAATAACTACCATATCCAACACTGCTTGCGCGGTCGGACGAGAGCGAGGGTCCCTCTGCCAGCATCGCAGCAACAAAATCCACCGCCCATCGCCATTTTGAGCTTCCTGCGAAAATTCTAGCGGCCGCATAGGATGTTTCCCACCAGTCACGGCGAGTATCACTCCAGACTCTTTGGTCTTTTCAGAGTAGGGTCTTCTGCCCGTCATGGTTTCCTTTATGAGAAAAATCAGAACCATACATTTATCAGGCGCTTTGCTTGAATAGCTCAAAGTTGAAAAGAGATAAAATGGAAGCCAAATGGTCCGACGGACCATCCGTTCTGGGCGAAGCAGCAGGGCATCCATTTTGTTTGACCCAGCGAGCTTTAAGGTGTGCCCAACAAGGCTCCCTTGCATGTGGTACAGATGCCACCTACCAGTATTGTCTAGAATTTGCTTTTCAGTCATTATAGCAACGAATTCCGCTACACAGAACATACCATTCCCAACGCATACACATCTGCTTCTTTACTCCGTTCAGGTGGCTTAGTCTCATCATCATCCAGTAGTTCAGGCGCCTATATATCAATCGAGACAGTTGTAGGGCGTGCACGCGATGCTAATGGAACTTCTCACCATCCATCGAGTGGTTCCTCCGCCTTTTTGAGTAGTGTCGGTGAACGCGAGAGAGCACTCCGTTAAGATAGCGTTACCAAAATCGTTGAGCTTAACTACTTCTTGGTCGGATACCAATATGTTTTTCTGGAAGAATTCGGTTATGAAGTCCTATCATCATATTTAGTACTCACCCCCTTGAGGTCGCCGTGAATCTAACAATTTCCGTCGTTCAGGCCATGGCAATTCAAAGCACGAGTGTGAAATACTACATACGATGTTGCATTGATGAACATGCGCTAAACCTCTAGCAACTTGAATGCACTGAAATGCGCCTCGGTATTAGTTTGGTGTCAACTTCCAGAATGGATAGACGAGTATCGAACCAGTTTCCATCTGTCCGCGGACGGGTTTTTTGCAACATAGTCCCGCAGCGTTCCATTTTGCATCCATAAAGATATCATCGCCAGTTGGCCTCGGAACATTGCAACCCCCATTAGGTTTAACACGTTCTCGTGCTTCACCTTTGACCAATAATATAGTTCTCGAGCAGCCCTCTGTTGAATCGTCAGACATAATGAATGTGTCTAACAAGTTTAGGGGCCGAGCTACTCGTACCTTAATGTCTTTGCTGAATGTGTTGTCCCATGGCATGTACCCTCAGACACTTGGCAGCCACTTCAGTCTGATCGGAAAGTTTACCACGGTAAACGTCCCCAAATGTCCCACCCGCCACTGCGCTTATACCAAATTCCGACATATTCAGCTCTCCAGTGTAATTGTTGCATCCACGGTCGATTAGATGGGTAAACACTTCATCAACCTCCTGATAACCTCGTCAAATTTCTCATGACATGCATGAATTGTAATTTGAGACACATACTGTGTTTCTTCCCACTGATATTCGTTGCATAATTTGTAGAAAACGGTGGCTAGCGATAAGTCTGCAATATTCTCACATTGACCTAAAATCTGAAAGTGCGTACCAACAGTCGACGTGGACTTGATTCTATTGATGACACTCTACATGAAGATAAGTTAATATAATTCCTCACAAAAGGGAGTTTGTGCATACATCAATGTCGTCAAGATCACCGTCACTGAGGAGTGTTGTCTGGCTAGCTGCCACCAGTGAACTTTTACGCCTCAATAGCAATAGGAGGTTTTCAATCTCCAGAGAAAACGGATGCGTATCCCCCAACACAGTTTGGCTAATATCATATGCTTGCTTCGCATACTTTTCGGCTTGAAAGAAGCGATCCATACGCTCGTTTATCCAGGCCATAGTGCATAAGCTGTCCATAATTGAGTGTTCATCTTTGGGTGTCGCACGTTCGCACATGCGTAATATTTGGTTTTCTAGATTCTCTGCGGTGGACCAAATGCCCTGTTTACAATAGGTAGATGCAAGATTGCGGAGTGTGTCCAGAGTCTCCGGATGAGCGACTCCGAGTGAACCCTGGCGTAGATCCCACGCAGCGAGGTAGACTTTCTGAGCCTCAGAGATCATCTGTCTCTGCATATAAATTGCAGCCAGTTGATCTTTAACAGGAATGGATATTGGGTTGAAGATACCAAGCTTTTTCTCTTTTGCTAGCAAAATCTTGATGGCCTCGTCCTCTGCCAGGCTTCGGAGCCTAAAAAAGCTATTGGACACCTCCTCGCTTAGGCTGGACTCGGAGGCTGGCTGAGAGCTGAATTGGCTCGACATAGGACACGACCCGTCAAGGGAAAAATACCCTGGTTATGTGACTGCGCGAGTGGATGGGCTGAGGGGACGTGGTTGTGGTCGAATGACAAGCCGAATCGACTGATGTTTTAACGTGAACTTGTTGGCACGCGACAACGCCCGGCGTCTACCATTTTTTGGCCAACCGCTTCGGGCGATTGTGCTAGCTTTCTTTGCGGTTGTCAAAGGTTCATGCCTGTCAGAAAGTAATCGCCGGGATGTCAAAAACTATGTTTCGACAAGATCGAACGAACGAAAACTCAGGCAAAAGCCGAAAATCTAGCGAGCGCAAGATAGCCCCATATGGCTTAGTGTGTTTTTTTAGCGCTCATTTGACACTGGTAGCCGGAAGCTAGTGAGCTTTAAAAAGCGTACTTGGACGCTAGGCTTCCAGTTGACGCTAGTCAGATTTTCAGCTTCTGGCTGAGGATGGCTATCGAAAACGTAAATAGATACTCGTAATTTCAAAACTATGGCAAGAATTTATACGTACATAGATTTTTGACTCGTCCAAAAGCAAATTCGCTAGTTAGGGCTAGTTATAGCCCTGGTTCTACCTAAGCAGAATTGACGCCCGGGTAGTTCAGATTAGCACGCGCTACTGGCGTTCATTGTGCTTAGGTAGAACCGGTGTTCTGCCTAGCCCTCAGTAGCGAATTGGATTTTGGACAAGGAGAGCATCACGTTCCGGCGCATAGCGTACCAAGGGCGGGTACCCCTAACCGTAAACCACCTGAGTTGGTTCTCACATATCTGTGAGAGCGAATAGACAGAAGTAGACATCAGTAAGTTCATGAAAATTGTTGTGTTGATACCCGACCTAGAGTGTGAGATGAAGCTAGGCGTGGGCCATTGAGGTAGGCCTATGGAGAGCAGGCGATCTATCTCACGTTGTGGGTAAGCTATTAACAAAACAAGTTTCATGGAGCTTAACAGTTCCTATTCCTATATTTCGAGCTCACAGATATTCGGGAATTATTTCGGATGTTTTGCCGTTAGGGGTACCCGTGGTACGCTACGCGCCGGAACATCATCGTATCAAGAATCTATGCGTCTAGAAGTACGTGCCATAATTTTGCGACTCTAAATGTATGTTGAATTTTTCGATACCCATTTTCAATCGACGCGAGCTTTTAACAACCCCAATAATATCTCTGGTGCTGAGGTGAGGAATCTGGGTTTAGGAAGTCTATATGACACCCCCAGTTGTTTTTGTCTCCGTCGATTTTTCGAGCGCTATCATACATATTCATATTATATATTCAATAAAAATTTCGGTCCAAAAACAACAAGATCAGCGCTCGGGAGCACAATGAATCCTATGAAGACAGCACCTACAGTGGTTGCCGCACCTGGGCATTACTGAGTAATTTGTTCATGAGAAAGAACTGATACATGTACGCGGTCTCGAATGCTGGACGCTCGTGGTCGGAGCTCTGATTGCATGTACCAACACTCGTTGATCACGTCTTCTGAAATTTCAATCTTCGCTTAGTTGCTCTACAAGCGCGAGGCGTTCTCGGCCAACCCCCGAAAATCTAGCTAGCACGTGAGAATGCCCTCACTGTCTAAGTATGCTTCTGAGCGTTAACCAGATGCCGATAGCACCGGTAGCCCGTGCTAGTTCGGATCTAGTGAATGCTCAGTAGCATACTTAGACCTGTGGAGCTAGTATATGCTAGCTAGATTTCTGGGGTTTGGCTGGTTCGTCTACGGCTGTCTCCGGGAGCAGATCCAAGGAGCGCCTAGCCGTTTCATGGACCACACAGACGAGTAGAAGTTTCTGGGTCCCAAAACTTTGAATAGTCATCGCAATTTCCTGCAAGTGTAGTCACGAGGTAACGCGACGTCTGGTGGCGGCTTTAGGATCGAGTTGTACTGTCGCGGCTAAGTGGTGGTGGCAGGTAACCGACCGGAGGGTCGGTGGAAGAATACATTGGTCTCTTGAAGCAAATCGCCCATCGCCCACCGCCACTCGCGAGTTTTGTGCAGATTTGTTGCACAATTGCCTGAATAGGAAGACCGAGAGGCAGGAGCGCGAGCGCCGTCGAAGTGTGGCTGTGTCCGGCTGTCCCCGTAACGGACAGTCGGGCCACAAGCACGAAATTCCGAATAAAGCAGGACACGCTAAAGTCCTTGTCTCTGTAGATTAATTTGAAGGGGTTGATATCGCAGGTTCAGGATTGGCTTGTCAGTGGTATTCACTAGCGAGGGGTCCGACTATCGAGTACCTTCCCAGTGCCCTCCGGCGTGTCCGACGCTTAGCAGTACCTGCTGGTTAAGTCAATTATTTGTGCGACTAAAACAATGGAACACTTATTCTGTAGGTGAAGGTATTCAAATATTGAGATAGGTTTTAATTGTTGATATTTTCACGATTTACACGAAGCAGCTGCCCATGTTCGGTGCACCGAGTGACCGCTGTCCAGGGCTCTCGTTTTCCATTATATTGAAACCTCGCAAAAGATAAATAGCGAAACCTTTGCAAGGATATTAGTTATCGGGCGGGGCGCTCCCAGCGGAACGACCACGGGCCGGATGGAGCAGCGGTGGGGCTAGGCGGTTCAGGGAATTGTTCAAGGCACTGCGTCTATGCATCCGATATTCCCCTCTCGGTCCGCTCTTATAGACTGATTTATTAAGCCCTGTTCGCCAACGCCGCTTGAGCCCGCGCCCACCCGCAACAACCCACTTTCGGTCTAATCCCGGTCGGCCCGCGACCCGACCCGACCGACCACTCCCGACCACGACCGTCGGACTCTACGCGCCACCATGGCCCAGTGTATAAAACATTCGAATCTCTCGGTCTCGAAAGACCAAAGGCCGGTGTGCTCACTCGATCAGCTCGTTTATCCCATTTAACCTGTTTAGGCAATCAGGACTACGCCTCGCGCGGCGCAATCCCAAGATCCAGTTTGAGCGCGACCCAGCTCACACCTGACCTGGACGGTTCTCCAGCTGCTGGTTCTCCGTCCGTCGTTCTCCGCATCCATCTGGGCCAGCGACAATAATATCCCCGTCTATCTCCCTCTCCATCCACGATGGCCCAGAGCTCGAGTGCAGCGTCGGTCCAGCCGCCGGTCGTTCAGGCTGCAATGGCCAAGAAGAAGCCGTATCCGTTTTGGTTGGGAGGTGAGCACGCTTGGCATGTTTGTTTGGGATGTGCGGCTGATAAGCTACCAGGTGTCGCGGCCAGTATCGCTGCCTCTATCACCCAGTATGCCTCATTCATTTAGACCCGATCACATCTCTGTTGGCTAAATGATCGGCCCATTCTCATATAGCCCATTGGATCTGACCAAGGTCAGGCTGCAAGCGTCTGGCGACAAACGGATGATTGCCTCGATCCAAAAGACTCTTCGGACAGCTGGTGCGTGTGATCTGCAGTACAATCATGTGATCCACATCATTGACCGTCGGTTTGGGACAGGCGTCCGAGGTCTATTCGATGGCATCTCTGGCACTCTTTTCCGACAAATGACATACTCGCTCTGTCGATTCTGGGCGTACGATGAGAGCAAAAAGCTCGTTCATTCCGGTTTGTCCCAACCTCGTTTCATCCGTTCCTCGTTCATTTATCCGCCGCGCAGGCCCAAACATGCCAGGCTGGAAAATGGCCCTCGCGGGATCCATGGCAGGCGGTATCGCAGGTGTCGTCGGTAACCCCGGAGGTCCGTCCTAATCGATCACCACCTTTCCCCGCTCCCTCAATCACGTGGAACTGACGTCATCGAAACAGAGATCCTGATGGTGCGCATGCAAGGCGATTTTGCGAAACCGCCAGAGAAACGATTAAATTATAAGCATTGTTTCGATGGGCTCTACAAGGTAGGTCGTACGTGGCTGGTTTACACCTGGTCCTGATTGGTCCGTCTAGATGCTGAGAGACGAAGGGCCGTCGAGTTTGACCCGAGGCATGGCTCCGAATGTGTTTAGGAGTATTTTAATGAACGCGTCTCAACTGGCATCGTGAGTTGTTTGATGTTGTCTTGACCAGTGTCTAATGTGGTGGTGCAGGTACGACTTTTTCAAGATTAAACTCTTACAGACTGGAATGTTTTCGGACAATATCAACTTGCATTTTACGGCTAGCTTTGCTGCGGTATGTTTATAGTCTCAATTTGAAAATTCCAAGCTGACCTGACTCAAGGGAACCGTCGCGACGAGTATGTTCATCTCATTCTGACGCCGGCCCAGCATTCTAATATGACTGTTTCTCAGCGGTTTGTTCTCCGGCTGACGTACTCAAGAGTCGAGTTATGAACGCGTCAGGACCAGGTTCATCAGTGCGTATATAACCATGTCGGTCTCGATGCGATTTTTGATATACGAGAACTAGTCGACCTTGGCCGTGATCCGCACGTCAATCGCAAACGAGGGTGCCATGTTCATGTTCAAAGGGTGAGTCTTGCCCTCTTCGCCTGGTACTTATTGATAAACATGACGTCTCGAATACAGATGGGTCCCCGCATGGATGCGACTACAGCCAACCACGATCCTTATCTTCCTCACGTTTGAGCAGCTCAAAAAGGGCGTAGATTTATCGAGATCTAAAGGATATACATTTTTGTAGATAGGTTCGTTTAGAGCAGTATCTTCGTACAAAGGTTTCACATTTGGATCGAGCCGCGTCGATTGTGAGAGGGGTTTAGATGATTGATGAGCGACGAGGCAGGTGTTTTGGATGAGTGATGGGCCGCTTGATCTCACCGTGTCCGCGCGGAGCGCCGTCCTCGCCGATCTGTCGTCTCGTTGTAGCAATGCCGCTCTGACTGCCGAGTGGCAAGCACGCCAACGCCAAAGCGAGCAGCGAGCCCCTGGTGTTCGCTGGTCACTGTGCTATTTTGGTTTGTCAGCCCTGACTCCAAGGCCGCACCCCGAGAATACGCTAATCTACACCCACTCGACCTGGTCACCTTCACCCAATCACGTGGCCGGATAGTTTGATGGCATACACGATGTGCACTTTGTCCAGGTATCTTCAGCCCCGAGGTGAATTTCGCATTATTTCGTAAAGGCAAAGCTCCTTCCGAGCATTCCCAGGCTGCACGTGGGATCTCAACAGCGGGGCATAGCCCACCTCGGCGCTGGGAGTGCGACAGGAACTAATTGCCCAATGTCTCGGGGCATGCCCCGAGTCGAGCGCAACAGTGCATGGAGAGAGGAGAGAGCGAGGTAGTGGGCGAGACAAATACGAAGACCAACGAGCTCGCGCTATATGCTCATGGTTCAAGAAGAAACGTGAACTCGTGGTACCATGTGATCCGACCCCCATCGGTTGAGTGCATCCTCCATGGGCTACGTCCTACTACCCCCATGTTTCATTCCAGCCGGGTCGTGGTTGCCCAAGTCAATTTTCTGCCCCTTTTTCGTAGCATTACGACCACTGGCCCTAACTGTGGCCTGATAAGATTAGAGCCGATTCGCTGGACCAAGTTTAAACTCTTGCGAGACTTTTTGAATGCTGATATTATGTATAATTTTGTAAACTAATTTTGAAGCCTTTTCATGAGAGAAACGTATATCAATACCTTTTGGTAACTACTTAGTGTGGTTTCAATGTCGTTACAGAAGGCCAAACACTCATTAACTATTTGAATGTGACGTAAGGAGGATACTTCACTAAATTGCGGTTTAACTGAGCACGCAATATATTGGCCATCTGGAACATCGTGAGACGTATGAGGATGTAGCCAGATGCCTTCGAAACTTCCATCTGATACACCAAGAAAAGCACAATAGCACAGCTTGTGTGGAACTCGGTATCAAATTTCATTTACCTCCAGCTTAGGAGTGCTCCTATTGAATCCGTGCCTCGTTTACCTCGTCTAATTATTTGCTGTTGCATACATGCACCTCTCGTCCCGCCCAGCAATCATGTCACTCCGTATAAATATGGAGTTTAGGTGCACTATTGAAGTCCACCTTGGCGCTCGAGTCACGAAGGATGCCCGAGGTCTCGAGTCGATTGACCTATTGACCTTCCAGCTGTATCAGCCCTTTAGGCTCTAGGGTGTGCGCCATATACGATTCCTGTATACCGCTTCCTGTCCGAGAGGGGCGGGATGGCGGTTTCACAGTCGATGTGATATACGAAAAAGCCAGTCTGCTACATCTTGAAACCCGTTGGTTGTTTCATTATTCAAACACTCAACTGAGATGGATACATTCCTCGTTCATCTACCCGTTGAACTCAAAGCAAGGTGCCCGCCCACACAGTCCGTACTTCTATAAATCTATCATTGCAACAACGAAACCAGAAAAGTGTAACTTCTCAGGATTAGAGGCACTGGGACCAGAAATCGTTGAGCTTGACGCATGTAGTACCGGGAACACATGTAGTTGGACCCTGTGTGAATGTTAGATTGAACATTGTCCAGAAGATAGCATATAACTACTCACAGTCCAGACTTTACCCCCGCATATCCCATACTTAGGAATTAAATCGGTCGGAACCGGAGAAGCCGAGGACGTCGTACTCGTAGGCTTTGTGCTTGTGCTGGTCGAAAATCTCGTCGTGCTGGTAGAAAATCTCGTCGTGGAGGTCGACACTCGCGTGGTGGTTGACGCTGGTGAGGGTGGGGGTGGGGGTGGGACCTCCTAGAGTACACGTAAGATTCACTCTTCTGATCAAACGGGTTTTGGGAGGGTTATAACTGACCCTGGGGACGACATATGCGGTGGCTTGAACCGAAAGCAGGGCTACCGAGACAAAAATCGCCTGAATCTTCATATTGGGGATATATGCGATTGAAGTTAGAGTAAAGAAGGAAAACGATGCTTGAGGATGCGCAGCAGCTTTGGATTTTACCCCGACTTTTATATTGGCTTGAGCCCGGCTTTGATGATATTTGAGAGGCTTCCCCGTAATCACAGCTCCATCCCGGACCCGAATCGCGACATTCTCGGCCACAGATGACCGCTCGTATCAGTATATAGCCAGAACTTGTCCCTGGGTATCTAGAGGCGCATCAGACTCGATGATTGGTATCACTATATAGGATGGTTATGTCTTTCCGAGAATACGCGAGGTTTTCGCGTAACTTTGGCTCTGCCAACGCGATATCATGTGACTGCATAGAATCTGTTTTGATCGCGACACAACTTTCAGACTGCAGCGGTGGTACGTAAATCCAAAGCAGAACAGGGAGCATCCTTTCGTCACTTTGAGCTCTGAATGTTATTAAATTTCCTGCTTCTACCAGTGGCCTCGGTCCAGGCATCAACTAAGATCTGCACATGCCTGTGCTTCCATGAATTTTCCGACGAAAGTTACATAATCGATGAACCGGAGTCCTATGACTAGATTCTATCTGAGATAAGGTGTCGATAGTCTATGTAAGTTCTATATATAACAGGTATGATGATAGGAACACCGGGCGACACGGATCCACTCCTCAAACATGCGGGCTCCATACTTTCAAAGCTTCTAGATCAAACGCAAGGTAATTCAACAGGTGAGAGAAATAAAAGGCGTGATGACCATTTCATCTCCCGGATCGCTATGATGATGCTCAACCACTGGATGTGAATGATTAAAAACGCAAAACCTTAAGGGCAGTACAGCACTCGTGACAACACCGCCCTGCAACCATAACCCGGGGATAAAACCAATTTTGTTTCCAGAATTCATCAACCCTCTTCCCAGTCATGGCTTTCCGTACTCGCCCGAGCATCGGAGCAAGTACCTGTCCTGAAAAATCACTATCAATTAGCACTCGGGCCGTCGGTCCGTCGCATACATCACAAATGGATGGAACAAATCACTGGCTTTAAAGGCATCATGCACATGTTCTGCCAGTCCTGCACTTCGGCCCACTACCTCCTTAAAGAAACTTCCGACAGTGTCACCGGAGACTAACGAAGGGGGAAAACCGCTGCTGCTGACATGGCATCTTTGGGGTAGCAACTCAATGTGGCGAACGGGTAAAACTACCAGGTGACTGATGAGACCACGTTTCCTCCAATTGCATTTCGCATTCGGACATCTCACCTAACTCCATTGTGTCATTCAGGCTCTTAAGACTAGCGGAGATAGGAAACGTGACGCACAAGACGTGATTGCCAGCTCACATACCACTGTCCCCTTGCCCCCAGTGCGAATGCAATCGAAAGCGGGATGCTCCATCCCCGTGGAGAGCATGGTTCTCAAAATATTTCGTTTATTATACAGTTGGAAATTGTTTTTTCTCGAGATTCAGGATGAGTAAATCGTAGCACTGCTATTTAAATGGGCTAAGTATTAGTAGAAATTTCAGAACGTATGGCTCTGATATGGGGCAATTAACATAGCTAGGAATTTGCATATTTTAGTGAAACCAGATGAAAGATGTATATGTGTGGAATACTTGTTTATGCAATTTGAAACTCGCTTGAAAATGCGGTGCGGTGCTTAAAGATCGGCTGCATGGTCAGTAGCATGGTTTTTTCACGGTGCAATGTGGAGTTTCTGGAGAATATAAATATACGAATACATAAATATATATCGAATATACCAGAATGAACTAGCAATCGCATGACTCGTGTAGTACGAATCCCGCACTTACTGCAACGTTCTATGATGTACTAGAACGTCTCTTTTTCGTGTATATAAGGAGCCCTGTTTCGCTCCGTAGGTAGTCATCCGCGTACTTGAATATATCATAGTTTTACTCGTCTTAAGCACACTGCGCTCCGCGCATATAGCATTATATATACATATATTCGTAGTATAGATATCAACAATTTCCACGTGAACTGGGCGCACGGCGAACCATGATTCATTAATTCCAATCCATGCTCCCGCTAAGTCGCGGCCATTGCTGTAAGATGCAAAAGTCGTTAATAGCATTCATAAAGCATTTCAAGTGTGATCACCGACCGTGGTGCTTTGGTCAGGAGAAGCATAACGGTGCCCTCACGCCATAATAAACTTATCCCACTCGATTTCCAACTTACCGAAAGGAGAATGCTCACAAACTTCAAGTAGGAAGTTGTTTATGATCGTCCGAATTATTCATCCTGTTAAAGAAATAAATTCTCCGATACGGATGGGTTCTCGCATGGATGCAACTCCAACCAGCCGCTGGCCTTGCCTTCCTCACGCTTGGGCAGCTCCAAAGGAGCGTAGGTGTACCCGGATCTAACTTTCATAATTTATCGAAGACTTTTTCGTTTACAGAAATATTTTTGCACGAAAATTGGACATTTGAAGCGAGGCGGGCTGGAAGAGCTTTGGATGATTGATGAGCGACAAGCGGGGTTAGTTTGGATAAGCGATGGACATCGATCTTATCCTATCAGCACCAAGCGCTCTCCCACCAATCCGTTGGTGGTAATAGTAGTGCTGCTGGCTCAGCCAAAAGCCGAGAATTTAACTAGCCCGAACTAGCTCAACGTGTCTTGGCACGCTTTGGGGTGCGCACTTGACCCAGACTTGCACTGGAGCATGTGCTACTGGGATCTAACGCATGCTCCAGAGCTTACTTTGATAGCGAAGCGCTACTGTAGGCTAGCCGGAAATTGGGGGGTTTTGCAGAGCATGCAGTGCAGTAAGTAAGCACCAGACTCCAGTCTGCGCAGCTCGCTAAACCATTTTGGGTTTTCCTTGAGAGGGTGACATATCTAACCATCACCGACACTGATCCTACATCAGCCAGCTTCAATAGGTTATCCAGGTCTCACTAGAGGCCGCCAGGCCGAATCGAGGCTTCGATACGAGACGGCAATTCTGCATGCCCTTGCTTTAATTGAAGGAATGCGGCACGAAGACGTAAGAGTAACGTAGAAACTTGAAATAGCCAAGTCTTTTGCATCAGTCCGAAGCACTCGTCGATATTCTTGACTGATTATAGTTCACGTCTCACGCCGAGATTAGCCTTTTGAGCCATGAGGGCAGGTGTCCAAAGTGTCAGATGAGATGGGTCAGGGCCCTCACTCGATGGTGGCACGATAGCCTGGGAAAAGCATCGATCTATTGGCTCGCGCGGTGGATCATATAAGAAGCTGTGCTCGAGCCCACTGGATCTTTCGTACGGGGCTGCTAACGTTGCGATTTTATCATTGACAAATTTTTTCAATTCGCCATGGTCACTGTCAAGCTTCACGGCGTGGGTCATTTACTCTGCCTTAGTCTCTTCGAGTCTGACGAGTGCATAGATTGCCTATTCGACTTGCACCAGGCGTGTGCTAACGACCTGCAACGAGATTGGCGTCAACGTCGAGCTCGTCAAGGTTGATCTGGCCAAAGGCGAACACAAGACACCTGAGTTTATCGCGACCAAACAGCCATTCGGTATCATTCCTGTCCTCGAGGTACGTCCATTCTGGCCTCATCTCCTAATCAAAGCCCAAACCAATTACATATCAGGACGAAGACGGCTTCCAGGTGTACGAATCCCGCGCAATCGCGCGCTACCTCGTCGCAAAATACGGCAAAGGCTCGCCTCTTCTCCCACCCTCCACCGACGTCAAGGCCTACGGTCTCTTTGAGCAGGCTGCGAGCATCGAGTATTCGTCTTTTGATCCTCCAGCTTCGGGTCTTGCCTATGAACGCGTGTTTGCCAAGTGAGTGTTGTACAAGGAGCCGTTTTAGTGAGGCTTGCCTAACCTGACGTTTCGTAGGAACAAGGGGCTGACTCCGAATGAAGAGTTTGCGAAGAAGCACATCACAGCATTGAACGGCAAACTGGATGGATACGAGCGTATTTTGGCTAAGAGCAAATACCTCGCTGGCGAGGTGACATTTCTACTCAATTTGCGTTGTTAGTCCGCTCAGATTTTTGGCGTAGACGTTTACCCTGGCGGATCTTTTCCATCTCCCGTACGGCGCTATGACTTACAAGCTAGAACCCTCATTGTTTGACGACAGGCCTAACGTCAAGAGGTGAGTTGATGTTTTCGTCGCATGGGTTGCTTCTTATATGGTTTTGGTTTAGGTGGTGGGATGATATCACTGCGCGGGAGTCTTGGAAAAAGGCCAATGAATTCTAGGCTACATGCGTCTACGTAGTACTTCGTAAAATGAAAGATTCCGGTTAAATTTAAATATTAAGAGACTTCGCTCTGTTCGTTAATGTTGCTTGGAGCACAATCGCGCCTAATACATAGGTCAACTCGGAACTTTTTCTGACCAACGGCTTTTTGAAACTACTCAAAGACGCAGATTGTTGATTGGAAATTCTTATGGAGATAAATAAATACGCCCTGCATAGAAAGGTCAGTGACCCACGGCACTTTGATGGCCGATCACGTGGTCCGTATTGGTAAGCGCGCAGCACCACACATTCGAATGTCGGGAGAACGACACACTGCAACCACGTCAGCAAGTCTTGTCTTCAAAACAATTATTTATTTCCTGACAAACGAATTGAAGCTAAATTATAGATGATGCTACGACGCTTACATGTCTGACCAAGCGGGTTAATCATCCAAGAAAATGTCGTGTCGGCAATAACGTGTGCAGCGGCGGGGCCGTGTCTCTTGGCTGGTATAAATTGCCTGGCCCAAACTCGCTCAGTCTGGCACCAATCGCCTCACCTCCCGAACTTTACCGCATTTATTCACACTCATCCACAACTCTGAAAATGACTACTGTTAAAATCTATGGGGTTCGTGTCGGTATCACAAGCTAGGCCAACGTTACTGACAACTCGACCGTAGCATGCTTTTTCTACATGCACGAAGCGCGTCGCAACAGTGTGCAACGAAATTGGCATCAAATACGAAATTGTCGAGATTGATTTCAGGAATGCTGCTCACAAGCAACCCGATTACCTAGAAAATATGCACCCCTTTGGTATGATTCCGGTTCTAGAGGTATGAAAATCTTTAGTCAAGAGAAGGCGATTCATCATTAAATTCAATCTCAGGATACCGATGGAACTAAAATCTATGAGTCTCGTGCAATAGCTCGCTACCTCACTGCCAAGTACGGGAAAGACAGCGGCTTGCTTCCACCTGCGACGGATGTCAAATCGTATGGGCTCTTTGAGCAAGCGGCCAGCGTCGAGTACTCTGCTTTTGACCCGCCGGCGAGTGCACTTACGAAAGAACGTGTTTTCAACCCGTGAGCGAAAGCAGTCTGCCTTTATGGGCAAACCGTCTAAATTTGGTGACTGCTGTAGCATGTTTGGTGTTCAGACCAATGAGGCCCTTGCTACCATCTACGAAGCTTCACTCAAGACCAAACTTGAAGGATACGAGCGTGTTTTGTCGAAGCAAAAGTATCTAGCTGGAGAGGTGGGCTGTCCGTGAACTGGTTGGTGCACGTTGCACTGATTCTCTCTTCCATCAGCATATCACCTTGGCCGACCTCTTCCACTTGCCTTATGGTAGCTTTTTGAACAAGATTGACCCCGAAATACTTGGATCGAGGCCAAATATCAAGCGCTGGTGGGATGATATCAGCTCTCGCGAGTCCTGGAAAGTGCTTAATTGAGCGCCTCACCTGTTGAATTGTAACTATGCCAAGGGCTCAGAATCATAGCTTCGAGAACCTATTCATGGCATCAGCGAATAAGCTTCGAAATTCGATCCATTGGAAAATATGTGGCCACGCTCAAAAGCACTTAAGCCAGGCTGAAATTGTGAGGACTCCGTGGGCGAGAGCGTTCAAGCCTCACTCGGCTCGCGTCCTTGGGATCATCTCTGCAGAGCTAAATATATATATAAAATAAAAAAGATAGTGCAATTTACTTGCGACAACTTGAAATCTCGATGCGAAATTCACTTCTTGAGCTCTATGTGACTTGGGGTGTTATGCCGTGATTTACCTTATTAGGACCGCTTGATCGAGATCCACTTGGGGCCGATATAGAATATCCATCACGCACAAGATGTGTACCTGCACATCCCGATTTTCATTCGGCCTGAGCTTGTTTTCAGGGTATTCGTTCGGTGTGAGTCGTTTCTCGGTCTTCTGGTGGTACAACCCGACGGAAACTCAACTAGCGCGCGGATATATTTGCAAATTTAGCTAGTGAGCGCGCTGGTTGATGACTCCTCTTACTGAACCACTAGCCGCGTCAGCGTACGGCTTCGCGGCAACATTAGTCACTCGTTCCGATCCGCTAGGGCTTACGACTCTTATCGGTGACCTCGGCTTTTGGTGATGTATGCGCTGCATATTTATAGCCCATTCAAACTACCCAGAATTCCACGTCCCCAATTCCCCACCTCCAGTTACCGAATAATTTTCAGACAATGGCTAACATTAAGATCCATGGGGTTCGTCAAACAAGCTGGGTCGTCGGCCTGGTTCTAACAATCTTCGCAGCATGTCATGTCCAGTTGTACACGGCGTGTCGCGACCGTGTGCAACGAGTTGGGCCTCCAGTATGAGCTAGTCCCAGTCGATCTGCAGAAAAAGGCCCAAAAGGAGCCTGACTACATTGCCAACATGCATCCATTTGGGCTTGTTCCTGTATTAGAGGTAGGCTGTGCAGTTTCCATCAGTTAGGAACCGTGTAACTCATCCTTCACACAGGACGCTGACGGCACCAAGATTTATGAGTCTCGTGCTATTGCTCGTTACCTTGTAGCAAAATACGGAAAAGACTCGGGCTTAATGCCATCCATGACCGATTTCAAGGCGTATGGCCTGTTTGAACAGGCCGCTAGTATCGAATACTCTGCTTTCGACCCATCGGCAGGGGGGTTGTCTAGGGAGAGGATTTACCATCCGTGAGCACAGGAGTCCAGTTGGTTTACTTGCAGCAAGTTTAACTTTCCATATAGCATGATTGGAGTTCCTGTCAACGAGGCATTGGCCATTCATTACGAGACTACCCTCAAGGCCAAACTTGAGGGATATGAGCGGATTCTTGCTAAGAATAAATATCTCGCCGGAGAGGTGAGTCCCAAACAAGACTTTGAGCAATGTACAGTTTGAACTTATACGAATTAGCACATAACCTTGGCTGATCTATTTCATTTGCCTTACGGTTTCTACCTAAACAAGTTGGATCCGAGTATCCTTGGATCAAACCCCAATGTCAAGCGTTGGTGGGACGATATTAGCGCTCGAGAGTCTTGGAAAGCACTAAACTGAATTTGTTGTGGAATTTTTTAATGCGTCCATTAGCTCAATACACAGGATCGTGTTGTTGAAGTGTACTTGGAGGCGGTGATCGTCAGAGGCGTGCGTTGTCGCTGATTATATGCGCACATTTTTCCAAGAATCCGAACCAACCTGTCAGTATAGAATGCGTCTATTGCCAGTTTCTTCATTCAAATCATCAAAGAACGAAGGAGAATATGTCAAAGCTGATATCTAGGGGTAATATCAAGATTATCGACTGAGAATTTAACCAGTGCTAGTGTGCTTCGAATCAGTGTGCTTGTGCTGTGTAAGTATCCTACGGAATAACTTCGAGTCAAGATTCAAACGGGCTTCTCGGGTTATCCATTGCCAATTTAGCCACTGAGTGGAGGATGACCAACTCTCCAAAGTTGATTGGTAGCTGGGTTGATCCGGCCACTTCAGCATATAAAAATGTGCGCTTAGGAATCCCACCACGGTATGTATCTGGCAAAACCACTTGCACGTTGCATACAGCACTTTGAAAAAGCCAACAACTTCCTTGAGACTCCGGTCCCCGCATCCCCCTCCGTACGACCTGCGCAACCCTCAGCATTTCATCTGCGTCTTTCGGTATGGATAACATCAAGATTTATGCATTAATTTGGCTTGTGATAATGTGAATTTAGCACGTAATGACTGGTGTTTCCAGGATAAGAAATCAGGTTGTAAAATGCGTGAGGCGTATGGCCTGTTCGCGCAAGCCACTCGCATCGTTCGGTCCATCGTCTACCAGGCTGATCAGGCAGCGTATCGTAAACCTGTAAGTCAACTGCATTCTGGGGTCAACTACATAATAAGATCTGATTAGCTGCGCAGAATGTTCGGGCTTGAGACAGACGAGAGTCTTGCCGCTGAGTTCGAGGGATGCGAATGTATATTGGCTAAGCAGAAATACCTGACTGGAGATTTGAGTTTGCGAGTGATTGAATTCTTGAGCATCGAATGATTTCCGGTAGCAGATGATATTGGTCTAACTCTTTCACTTGCCTTCTGGCGAGCGTTTGAAAAGGATTAACAGGGACTTCCTTGTTTGAAGCCTAGCCCGAAGCGTCGGTGGAACGATATCACCTCCCGGGAGTCTTGGAAGTCGCTCAAATGAGAAGCATGCGTGAAAACACATTTCGATTTTTGATAGCTAACCCACATTATTCGGAGTCCACCCAGCTCAGGGTACCTTAGTACGGAGCCACAGTGTAAGAGCAAGGCCGGGCATAGCAGTTTGACGATTTCAGATTCTCTACTGCGCCAGGACCTCGCAAAGGCATCCAGCGAATAAAACCTACTAGATTCATGTCTCGATTCGACGGATTGAACCAAATTTCAATGAGACCTACAGCGCAGGAGGCGTGAGCAGGACCGCAGTGCAAGAGCAACGCATCGGAGCGCTGAGTCAGGATTATCGCTTACCTTATACAGCACAGCCACGTTCAAAACCTCATCCTTGGCCATGATCCTGTTTCGAGCAAGTCTTAGGACTCCGGTTCTGGCCCGAGCAAGACACTCTGTCTCTGGCTCACCCTATGGGCGCTCGCACCTAATTCCTAAAACGCCCAAACTGCCGAACCCAGTGGTTCCGTCCTATCCTCAAACCGTCTATCTCTCTGACGGTTCATCGTTCACACACCAAACTACCGCACCCGCTCGGTCGTTAGACTGACGAGAGACATAACCAACAACCCGGTCTGGCAGCCGGTCAAGAGGCAAGAGCGGGCGAGGAGGAGGATTTGAGTGGGCGACTGGGACGATTCAAGCGGCGGTTCGAGGAAGAGAGTTCCTTGGCGGATGGAGAATTTGAAGGATTGATGGATTCCGCTAGAGTGCAAAAGGGATTGGAAAATATGAAAGACGGAAAGCGGAAACACAAGTGAGGAGCAGGGCCAGTGAGTTTGAGCACACGTCGGCTTCTATTCTGTGATATTAACGACAGATTTCTTATTTCCAAAAACTTAGCGAGTGAAGTGAACCAACGATCGGGCACCAGTTAATATATTGTATTTCATCCGCAGACCTCAGATCACACATACTCTGATCACGGTTCGATCGCCTTTCCCGCTGCCTCGGCTTCCCGCTTCAATCGTCTCCTCCGTACATCCCAGTTGTATACCTAAAGCATCGTATTCGTCAAAAAAAATCTCCGAATGAAAATTTCAAACGGGGCAGATTCCATTTGATACTCACCCTCGCTGTATTGACCTCCATAACTGTAATCTGTTCCCTCAGGAACTCGAGATCCTCTACGACATTGGCGTAGTTTTGCTTGGCAGACGCCAGTTTTCCTGTCAGAAGCTCTTGAGCTTGCGCGAGGGTATACGACAGCATAACGTTTGCCTATAATCTCGATCTTTATTAGGAAGTGGTAAATAAATAACGGCGGGGCTCACGCCAAGCCATAAATAAACCGTGTCGGTGTCTTCTAGCTCGGCTTGAGCATACAATGTATCATTAAGCTCGAATGTCGTAATCATCTTTTTCTTTCCTTCGTCTCCGTCGTTGGCCTCTAAATCGTCCTCATCCTCTTGTTCTTTCTTTGGTGATTTCTATTGGGCAACTCGATTAATCCAAGTCAGATGTGGAGGACAAGGGATCGACTCACCCGTGCAATCATGAACTCTACAACGCCTAGACTCTTTTTGATATCAGGTATTTTCTCTTCCAAGGCTGTTCTGCGTTGTTTGAGGTTGAGCTCCATATACCGGTACTTTCTGACCCAAGCCCCACAATCAACTCTCGATCAAACCAGAGAATAGAATCAAGATTATACTCACGCAATGGCTTCTTGGAATTGCCTCAACGCACTTTCACATTCTACATCTGGCCCTCCAATGTGCTGCTCTATATCGGACTACGAGCATAATTAGTCACAGGTGGTGAACCAAAAGCCACTACAACATACAACAAACGGAGCTTGAGGTATTCCTCGAGGATTCGTCTTGACCTCCCGTGATGCTTTTGTCACTTCAGCCGAAGTAGACGCCATTTAAGTTTCGAGGGGCGTACGATGGAAAGGGGAAGCGCGGCCAACCGCTGATCATGGGAAATACACACGTGACTCGACGCGTTTGTGATCCTGACCACGACGATGGAGAATCCGCATGAGGAGCGACAGGCGATTCTGTTGGCACGGATAATCAAGAATGCAGTATGCGCCAGTTATTTTTCTATGCAATGGGAAAATAACACACTCAGCAGGACAAGTTGCACGAAGCGATTATAGAGATGAACAAAGCGGTCGCAGTAAGCGAGCTCTTTGTCGCACGAAGTGCCCGAGGCTGATGAAGACAAATAGGAAATAAACACCGCCAACGAAGATATTGTTATCGCTTCTGAGCTATTCGCTAACTATCGAAGGAATGTCGCGTACAACTTGGCTGCTACTCAGGATGTTGAGGGGTCTGTGTCCGGGGAATAGTGCGGGTTTCAGTGAGTTGCTTGGATTCCTCCAAGCGCGGATATCACAATTGCGGGGCCAGGTGTATTGAAATTGGACGTTTATACAACCATCTTGATCCCAAAGGGGCACATGTGCCCACAGGTGAATCAATACGACTCGACCGAGAATTGAATTCCCTCCCCCCCCCCAAATGCCTGTGGTTTTAGCCCCTCCGGCTGGCCAACGGCCAGCTGAGATTTTCAGTCGGCTAGCCGAATTCCCAAGGAATCGGTGCATTTGCGCTGGTTTATCATCATTCCACTGACCCACTCGGAATACTCTCGTGCTGGGCAGTACGTTGTCCCATCGAAACGCTTACATCACATTTCGTAGTTTTCGAGCTTTTCTCCCACGTCGCAGGTATAGGGATCGTCAAATACGTAATCTCCGTAGGGCGACAACACTGGTCGTTGCGCAGCATGGTGTTGATATCAGCGTCGCGTTCGCACCGCATCGCGCATGCGAATGTGACAAGAAGATGGCCGAGTAGAGCAAAGAGTTGAAGCTGCATTATTGGACAAGGTGTTCCTGCAGTGTAGTACCAGGACTTGAGGCATTTCGTAGGAAGATCCCTAGATTGCCTTGTTGATCGGAACCGAACTATATGGTTCTGTCGTGTGTCACTCGTTGAGATTTGAAAGTTCATGTTAAGCTCGACACGATATGTTAGCGAAGCTTTCGCGACTAAATTGAGCAGTCGAACAAATTGACCTAGTAAAACGCTTTGGACAAGAGCCGCTCCCAAGAGGTGCAATGACATAAGCGTACAACTGACGCCGAAAAATCCCCTGGAAGAAAACAGTACTGGCTATATTAGGTGGTTATTAGCACTGGTCACGAGACTGTTCCCACAACCTTGTTGCGCCACCAGATAACCGCCACCAGAGCGACGTCATGTCGTGCCCCATTTTGGCAACCCTCGCATCAGCGTGATAAGGACTTTTGTTGCATAGATAATTAGATGCCTACACGAACACAACGGTCTAACCGGTCTGATAAAACAAAAGCGCGTGATAAGGACCACGACCCCTGAATCGCGCCCCGCATCCTCGAGGCGCGCGATGGAATTCCGGTTCTCGACCGCCCCAAATGTTCCTGCTTAAAACTTACCATCCGACTAGTTTCCTCTTCACCACCACCACCAGGACAGCAATGACTCTCGGCCAGGAATTCGAGCTCGTGTCCGAGTCTGAGCAGGAGCATGACCCCCATCTCGAACAGCAGCAACGCCTCGTCTCTGCTGCAAAGCATCGCCTGGACAAATACGAGGCGGAGATCAATGCGTGAGTGCCGTGTTCGTGTCATAGCCGAGCACCACCCTCAAAATTAAACAGACAATCACAAAAACGCCCTATCCGATGGGTGAAAAAATATACGACCGGCTTGAACAATCGTGTGGGTTCAGTGGCTTGCCACACTGCAGCGGCATTTGCTCACCCTTGGCCCTTGAATAGGCCGGAGACGCGATCTCGGATACCGTCAACAGTTTCTTTGGCATTGTGGAAAATGTCGAAGACGATGCAAAGCGCGTATTGGATGGATTTAAAGTATGTAGTCTAACCTTGACACTCCCCGCTTGTCGCTGACCAGCACACTGCTTTATAGCGAGATATCGAAACTGGGCTGTACGCGATATTGGGGACGAGCGAACTCGGCGAGCATGAAGAAGAACGAACTATTGAATTCGTTCATCACCATGCCATGATGTGTGTTGACGTCAAGGTCAGGATCGCTTTGTTCTCGAAAGCGGCCATGCTCTGACATGGCATATAGCTCTGGCGGTTCAACTTCTCAGATACTACTCGAAACGGTGAACTGAACAGCGTTTTCTGCTGTAGGCCTGTATCCTCTCAATCGTGGCGGGTATCCGCTCATCTTGTGCTTCTTTAGATGTATTCTGCAAGTCCGTCATCGATCGCAAGTCTCTCACGCCGACTCAACTCGCTTATCTCCTGAGCGAACACGCCGGGGACAAAAATCTCGAAGCTTACATAGACAAACTAATCGCGGTTTGGAACAAGATGGATGAGATGCCAGAAAACGTCTTGTCGCCAGACGAAGCCCAAATCAAAACTTTGGAAGAAGCAGAACTCAAGAAAGATCAGGACTAGGGTTGGCAGTACACCGGTATCACAGTCTTTGCGACGGTTTAGGTTCTCTATGAATGTACAATTTCGGTTATCGACGATCCAATTGCAAAATCAAAGCCCCACAATTGATCATGTGAATTTCAGTCGTCTCTAGATATCATCAAGCCTTCTTTCCCTAGCGTGGGGCTAGCGCAGGGCGTAGCGCCCGCGTGGGAGAGAAGAGTGTATGCGGAGTTCAACAGCTACAGGGCCGCAGCCAACTTCGTAGCAGCAGGCCAGATCACGATCACCTCTGGAAAATACCCTACACCCTTGACTATATTACCAATTCTTCTGTGCCAATCAGAATTGGAATTGTATCGCTCATCTACTCCAGTGCGCCAGTACATAGTTTTCAGAACTTCCACGCACTGAATCTCACTTTCAGCACTCACTATCCGTAAACTTACGCGCACCCACCGTCAATTCTCTCGAATTTTATCAGACTCGAAAACAAACCTAGCCCTATCTCATTTTTTGCGACTCGTGGCACTCTCTGGGGCTGAGATCATCTTTGGGGTGCCCCTTGCGATATACTTCCTGGGATCCAACATCGCGTCATACCCGTTGGAATAGCAAACATGGGCTACATGGAAAAATATTCAAAGATCCAATAGCAAGGTCGTAGTGTTTTATCGAAAGGACACCGAGAACATACGCTTTCATAGGATCGCCTTCAACTCTAACAGATGGCCCACACCTGGCTGCGCAATTTTGCTTTTTTTGTGCTTTGGATTCTCTATGTTGAAGCGCAAAGAATAAATGCGCTCCAATTAATACTTAGCGCTGTTGAATTTACAATCATATGCATGCATGTATGCGCATATTTGTGCTTGTTACCTGTCCCCCCTCTCTCCTTCCTTAGTTCTCTACCTTCGTAGTTGAGCTAAGTATGACTTGTATCTTAGCCACGAGATACCTCCCTGCGTGAGAAGCGCAGGTGAAGGAAGCTGATTGAGCCCGTTGGATGTGAGTGGGGAGAACGTCGCTGGCGATAGAGCGACTTATGTATTGGCTTACGTAGAAAACGACGAATAATACAAAGCGGTACATCGGCATGCATGCGGGAGAAAGAAAGCAACAACGGAGATACGACGTATAACGTTGGGGACAAAAACAAAGGTTCGGCATAATATCGATATAAGCTCGATGTATACGCGGGATCGTTCAACACTCTAGCGAGGCGTTCAAGGACTACAAGCCTGTGGGATCAAAGTTTCTTTCCATCTATGGGATCGGGGCACCCCACAGCCTGAAGTCCGAGACCGGAACCGGTAAGTATCATTTTGTTTCCCCGATGATGCGATTACCATAGCTGTGAATCCTACTAGCGGTGTCCAAAATCGTGCTGTTGTTGTATTTTATTTAAATACTACAGGTCTTACACTGCGGGCCACTATATCGGATGTTTAAACAGAATATTTATTGATCTACCTAACCATACGATCCATCGCGGATTCGTTTATTTTGAGCGAATGACTCGCCTTATTTGAATACCGCAATGGGTAGTGGTGGGCTCACCAAGAGGGATGAGGAGTGGACGTAGCCCACGTTTAAGCGGATTAGCAACGACATACCTTTGTTCTATCTGTAAGTAATCAATTATTATTGGGAATAGCGAGGCGATACGGGCTCTATATAGGTTTGTCGCTTAACCATAATGCAATATGATAAGGCTCGGACGTTGATAACTCCATCCTCAACTCTCTAAGCGCTCGGGTACGCAGTCTGCAAGCCGACATGAATGATTCATGGAACTCTCATCCTTTATTGAGATAGGCTCTCAGTGTGAACACACCATGTAGTAGTTCACTGTTTGCACCTACTCACTTGCAAATTGGTTTCCACCAACATCGCCTGAATGCGCTCCGAGATAGCACATAGTGCCTTAGGGCACATAAATAACATCCCCCTGAGCTACTTGAGTCTTCTTTTCTTCACTACTGCTCGACTATTATACAAACGCATACCCCAATACTTCTCGTTCCTCATTCAAAAGACCCTCGGCAACCCTTCTTCGCCCCACCCCCCTCCCCGTGAACCACTCATCTCTGTTATTGGGAGCATGCATGATTCAACTTTTCCGACCTTTTGCGGGCTTGGCGCCGCACTCTGCTTGCTGCCTTTACCGTGGCATTGGCAAGCACGTAATACCAGCGTGTTGATCTATGTTGGATGGACATTTTCAGGCTGCGTGGTATACCTGATCAACGCCGCCATATGGGCAGGAAACACAGATGACCACTCACCATTGTGGTGTGATATCTGTGAGCAAAGCCTGAGCGTGAAACAAAGATCATTCAGCTAACTTGATGCATAGCATCGAGATTTGTCCTATGCCTGAGCGTCGGGCTACCAGTGTCTTCGTTGTGTATTCAGCGTCGCTTATACAGAATCGCAACGGTTCAAAAGACTTCCTTCCTGAAAGACACGGTATGTGCCATGAATATCCACGATTGAACTCATGCAAAACGTGCTTTGTAGAGGAAAGCAGACTCCATAATCGACGTGTTGCTCGGAATCGGTCCTCCTCTCCTTGTCTTACCTTTCTGTAAGTGCATGGGTTTGTTAGGTTCATCCCATTCTGAGCTCCGTCCATAGACACCATGGTACAAGGATTTAGATACTCGATCATCGAGGATGTTGGGTGCTGGACGGGTAAACATCTGTAAATATCTTATTTTAGAGTATTCTCATCTATCCCTTTAGGAGAATACGAGGCAACGTGGGCGATGTTGATCTTGACAATAATGCCGGTGATGGCTAGCTCTGGATCAGCCATATATGCTGGTACGCCCCACTCATAAACTCGGCCCTACGACTTATGTATAAATATTTTAGTCCTTACCATTTGTACATTTTTCAAGACCCGTCGCCAATTCTCTAGGATCCTCTCAGAGTCGGAAGCCAACCTCAATATGCCTCGGTTTTTCCGCCTCATGGCGCTTGCGGGCATGAATATGGTGCTCTCCCTACCACTTACCTTGTTTTTCCTCATTTTCAATACTCGTCACATTGAGTCAATCCCATGGGTATCTTGGGATTTCACACATGCACATATCAACGAGGTCATGCAGATTTCCCAAGCACAAATTCGTGCTCGTCCTGGCATGAAAGTGGCATACGAGCTCGGTCGATGGTCTGTTCCTGGGTGTGCTTTCATGTTTTTCATGTTTTTCGGGCTCTCTGCCGAGGCAGTACATTACTACAAGGCGATGCTTTCCCGTATTGGTGCTTTTTGTAGTTTTGTGACTCGGCCGATCGAGAGAAGCAAAGCGACAGTGAAAAAGTAAGACAATTGTAAAGTCATTTCTTGATCATTTGTTTATTTGATCCTCGTTTTTTTTTAGCTCATCCGCAGTCCAAACAGTCGATAGTGCATGAGATGTCATGAGTGGAGCTCGGCCAAATAGTATTTGACATGGCCACCCTTGACCGATTATGGTTGTTTGTTCACCAGTGTATCGAGTTGCGCATCCTATATTGATGAATCCCCAATGGTTTTGATCTTTTTTCTACAATAAAACCTAGAACTTAAATGAACTTACTCAACTGGCTGCCTCCAAGCGTTTGGTTCGTCAAGTGACTTGAACCCCCCAGCCGCACAAGTCATTTGCGCTTCTCTTTATCTTACATTGTTATCCGCACTGCCTGGACGTTTGCCGTGGTGTTCATATGAAGTTAGTCTGTGGCTATGGGCTCCTTCGTCGGGTCCTAATCTAATTATATACCACTCAAAGCAACCAAGTACTTTCAATGATGTAAGCCGACTCGGATAAACCAAGTCCATTTATGCAGAGACATGACCTGATTCGCTCGAAATTTTGGACAGTTGACAAGTTAGCCAGAAACATCTCACCAACCTCTAGGTGTAATTGGCCGAGCACCTACAGCGTATGCAGAGTATTTTGATAATTTGGTTCGGTTGTTTGATTCGTCTCAGACAGTCGAGCGCCAAGTGATTTCCAGTTCAATGGTTACCGAATATTTGCTAAGGACTGGTCCACGAAAAACACAAAAGCTAACTACTTGGCGATCACTTAGGTGCTCCCGTTATACGATGGCTTAAACTCGTCCCATGGTTCGGCGGCGAGATGCTTGCTCCGGCATATGAGAAACAATGAGTCAAGGTGTACGTCAGGCCAACGGCATTCGAAGGATCTTGGCCAAGTGCTCCAGGGTTCGTATTGGATCAGCCCAGAGCCCAAGGCTCGAAAACTTTGTGGTTGTCAGGCAACGACCGTGCCGAAGGTCTGTCCCACAATTTGCAATTGTGCCTGCTCAATGGATGGTGGCGGTGCTCGGCATAATAACGGTGGAGGGTAATTTATTACAAAGGATCCGGAGGGATATAAGCTTGCCGGAGTCGAGCTGGAGCGATAGTCTTTTCTTCTCTCCCCCCACGATCCTTTTCGTCTGCTTGGCCAGACCCACATTCGCTTCTGCTATACTTATTCAATATGTTGTTCAACACGGTCCTTGCCCTCGCTGCGGTGGCCAGCGTGTCTGCTCATGGATTCGTCAGCAGTGCGTAGACGTGTCGAGTGCATCTTTTCGCCAGCTTGCTGATATACTTTTTTGACCTAAAGGCGTCAAAATTGGCGACAAGACGTTCAGCGGACCATTCCCTTTCTCTAACAAGAACGCAGCCAGTCCGATCCGGAAGATCACCACTACATTCCCTATCACCAGTGCAACAGATCCAGAAATGAACTGCGGCAAGGGCGCCACCAAAGCGGCTCTTGTAGCTACTGCTAACCCCGGAGACAAGGTTACACTCAGTTGGAAGAGTGGCCAGAACAAAAACGTACGCCCTCCATTGTGTATGCATCCACGTTTGTCATTTGCTGACTCATCCTTTGGCGATCAGTGGGGACACTCAATTGGTCCTATCATGACTTATCTCGCCCAAGTCCCAGCCGGACAGACGGCTGACAAGTTCGACACCAAGAACGCCAAGTTTTTGAAGATTGACCAGACTGGTCAAACTGGCGGTGCAGGCACGGGATGGGTTCAGGCGAGTATCAGTGAGTACCCCGATGTTTCCCATGGTTTTCACGTGGTTGACGATCGAATGCAGAGGGTGGCAAGTCCTATACTCTTACTCTCCCGGCGAACCTCCCTGCTGGAGATTATATCATGCGCCATGAGCTAATCGCACTCCACTTTGCGCAAAAGAAGGATGGAGCTCAGTTCTATCCGGCTTGCATTCAGCTTCGAGTTGGCGGAGGATCTGCATCTCCCAAGGTGGGCTCGATGATTACTCGACCCCTAATGCACATTAATGTTATATTCGTAGGCCATTGCAGGTGCACAAACTGTCTCCTTCCCAGGAGGCTACACCCCCAACGATAAGAGCTTGTTCGTCCCGGATTTATTCAAGAAGACCTTCGCATATACATTCCCGGGGCCTCCTGTATTCAAATCAACTGGGACAGCCGCTGTTGCCGCGTCCGGCTCGAGCAATGTCGGAAATTCGACGATCACTGAGCCCAAGTCGTGCAAGTCCAAGCGCTCTGCGATCGTTCCGCCCGAGCATCGTCGCATGATCAAGACTCGTAGGACCGAGTGAGCAAGAAAGTGTCATTATTTGAGTATTGATGTAATGCGCTGAGCGCGATGAGTTTTGATGTATCGATAGCCTGTCATTTTCTGTTTGTAGCAGCCATTCTGGGAATGACTATGAGAGCGCCTCGCTTGCGAGGTTTACTGGAATGATTGGTGCCCGAGAGTACAAAGGAAACATGGCTTAAATCTCCTCGGCTGACCACCCTATACATACTATATATCCCCTCATATTCTCACCAGGCTAAGGTCCTTATGTACATAGTGCAATTTGCGGGGGTTGAGATCGCAGATTCAGCATTGTCTTATCAGCACCATTGACTAACCAGGCCGACTGTAATAAATCAGAAAGATAAAGGCTGAATTGCTCGCATTGAAGACACGAGCACGCCAAAAGACCGGAATGTATTCGGTCTGTACCTGGATGAATGCTTATGATGAGGTTTGGTCGTTTTCTAATCCCAAGAATCGGCGACGTAAGGTTGGGTGTGAGACGCGTCACGCGTTGGCGTTTTTCAGAGATCCTTAGAAGAGAAAACAGGTCAGCCCGAAGGCGGGAAAGAGTCAAAAGGGAAAGAGAGAACGAGCGCGAGTGGGCATTGGGTGAGTATATGCGTGACCGTGACCACTGTCAACCACCAGATAGCTTCCCCCCAATTAAGTCTAAACCGCTACCTAAACCGAAATCGTGTGAATGTAGCGCAAATTGGTAATAGCGTAACCCTGGGCTACTGAGTTTGGGTTGATCGAACTTTTCTGAATTGGCCATGTATACGGAAATATCTGGTGGGATTTTGGCTAAGATCTAACATGATTACGTTTAGTTGGGAGCATGTAAGCGAGATTTTTTGAGTGTATATTTCACACAACCTGTCACACTTTCGGCTTGGTTCATGTGTCCGCGACTACCTTTTTTTCATTACAATCGGGTATTGTGATATGGAAGGACATACTAAGCAATCAATACGGAATTTAAGGCCAGGCTTGAATCTCTATACTTGCGTGTCCGGTAAAGGCTGGTAAGGCGCGAGTGATGCTCGTTGTTTCTATTGCATCTCCTTGAATTTGGGCTTGCGAGGATGTTGGTCTTGAGTAGGCACTTGGTGCCTATTCACGCGTTGCTCTTTTGGATGGACATACGGCACAATTGAACGAGATAATGTAGCGTTTCCTTGGTTTCGTTGTGATTACTCCATGATCATCCCCAAACATAGACTGTGCTAAAGTGTCTTAGATGACAGCGGCTCATGACTACGGAGAGTGTGACCAAATACAACCAACAACTGAATAAGAGGCGCTTGTAACACGGCGGGCTGAAGCCCACCCCTTGACCCGGGCAGGAACGAAATTACTTATGCAAGTCTAATACACATTTGTATATATGGCATCCAATTGATGACCCTTTCGATCAACGCCACGTGCTGATGCCAAGTCGGGTGAAGGAGAGCCTGGACCAGCGTTTGTGCATGGCGTTGTTCGTGTTGAACACGGCAAACTATGTGTACGGTAATTTGTATAATCTTCCGAGAAGTATAACTAGTCCATTTGATTCGAATGGTCTGCACTTGTTCAAATAGCGATTGGTCAGAGCGAGTGCTTGGCAACGGTGCCTGGGAAATGGATTGATCGGAGCCCGTCACTGCCACAATCAAGAGTATGAAAGCGGGGCTCATCGACATGGTAGCAACCACCAACTTTTCTTCCCTCTCCCCCGATATTCTTTGCCGTCTGCTCAGCCAGGCCCACGTTCTCTACCCGTTCACCTTCTTTGATCATCGTTCTCAAATATGTTATTCAACGCCGTTTTCGCCCTTGCCGCTGTCGCGAGCGTCTCTGCTCACGGTTGGGTCAGGAGTGAGTTCGCTGAACTAAGCTAGTCAGTTTAAAGAGCTAATTTATCTTTATCCGCCTTAGCTATCAAGATTGGCGACAAGACTTACAATGGTCCCTACCCGTTTGACAACAAGCCTGCCTCAAGCCCGGTTCGCCAGATCACTACCACCTCGCCCATCCTGAGTGCAACGGACGGAAACATGAACTGTGGCATACAATCCAAAAAGGCCGCTCTTGTTGCTTCGGCCAATCCAGGAGACCAGGTCACCATCAGTTGGAGGAGCACAGCAACCAAAAATGTACGACTCACCTTCACAACAAGTCCTTGATCCTGGCTCACCGTTTGTGTCAGTGGAGCCACACTCTGGGTCCCATTATGACCTATCTCGCTCAAGTCCCCGCGGGGCAAACTGCGGACAAGTACGACACAAGGAATGCCGACTTTTTCAAGATCGCGCAAACCGGTCAGACAAATGGTCCTGGATCCGGATGGGTTATGGCCGGGTTCAGTCAGTCCTAATCCGCATCAGCATTTCCACTCGTGGCTGACGTTTTGCATAGAGCAGGGCAATAGCTATACGCTTACGCTTCCGAGTGACCTTCCCGCTGGTGATTACATCATGCGTCATGAACTCATCGCCCTGCACTTTGCTTGGAACAAGAAGGACGGCGCACAGTTCTACCCTGCTTGTGTCCAGCTCCGTGTTGGCGGTGGATCCAAGTCTCCCAAGGTGTGCACAACGCTACCTCGCGCGGTGTTGAACTCATTGTATTCCATGTAGCCGTGACAGGCGCCCAAACTGTCAAGTTCCCCGGCGGATATACTCCCAACGACAAGAGCTTGTATGTGCCTAATCTCTTCAAGAAGGATTTCAAGTATCCGTTCCCCGGCCCTCAGCTCTACAAGTCCAAGTCTGCTCGGGATGAAGTTCCTGTCAATACGACTTGCTCTGACCCCGAATCGCACGAGTCCAAGCGCTCGATCATTATTCCCGAGGAGCATCGTCGTATGGTCAAGGCACGCAAGTTCGAGTAGAGCTATACTTTTTTTCGCTTTCGAGTTGTATTGTGGGATGCGCCGAGCGCAACGGGTGTCGATCTACGCCTGATTTCTTGTGTGGTTTTCAGTCGTTATTCTGTGAATGACTAGGCCTTGCATGCGGGGCTCGTTTAAACTATCGCCGAGGATAATTGAGCTTGGTCGAAGCAAGCGATGTGACCATGACCTCTAATTTCGTTTGAAATATTGTCCGAGTCGCGTGAGGTCCCAATGATCGAAGGTTCACCCAGCCGTTTGGGTTGGTCGACGATTCTGTTCTTGAAATGATGGAAGCAGTCCAAACGAGGCGAAATTGAGCGTGAATTTGGTGTCTGCAGCAAACCACCCGAGGTTCAAAAGACACAAATGTGACAGACACTGGACAAACCGGGGTGTTAAATGTATGCGCAGTAGAGTGAATAGATATGATATACTGATGAAGTATAAGCGTATGTACATAGGCGTACATATACTATGCAGCGTCCGTAGGGTTATACTACTGTAGATAGGATACGAGGCTAAGCATCAAGTACGAACCGCTAAGCGGTACATGATCGGGGCGGCGCGTAAGCGCCATCATCACAGCCACGCCGTGGCTAGGTATCAATCTTATCGTGCGTACAATCAACACGGGGGATCTGGGGAAATTATGCGGCGCGAGCACAACTGCGGCTGACATCAAAATATTCACCGATGGGTCGATGAAAGACGGCGGGGTGGGAGCGGCAGCGGTGCTGGTTAGAGAAGCAACGGAAGATCGGACACTTAAGGTGTACCTGGGGTCAGACGAAGAGCACGAGGTGTACGAGGCGGAAATAGTAGGGCTGCAGCTGGGCTTGCGCTTACTTGAAACAGAGAGCTGGCCGATGGAGGATGCGGTGATTTTCATGGACAACCAAAGCGGTGCTGCGCACGCTGGCGGCGGGGAAGACCAAACAGCTATCGAATATGTTCGCTGACCTAAACGTTATTTTACACAGGGAAACTGAGGGAACGAGTACCGACAAATCCCACGGCGGCCAAACGAGTATTTCGGGAAACCCTACTCCGGAGGTGGAAACAGGAGGTCGACGACACGAGGAAAGAAAAGCTACAAAACCTGGACCCGAGCTACCCATCACTGAGGTTCTTCGAGGCGGCCAAATCCCTCAGCCGACGCGAATACGCAATCTTGGTGCAACTGCGGCTCGAGCACTTCCCAGTTGCTGTTTACCTGGAACGTCTCAAGAAAGTCGACTCCCCGATATGTCCAAACTGCGGTACGAGCAAACAGACTGTATTCCACCTACTGATGACTTGCCCAGCGCACAGCGAGGCACGGAAGATAAGAACGAGAGAATTGGGAGATGCATCGAGGCCGTTCAGAGCGCTCCTGCAACCGGGGAAAACAACACGACACCTAATCCAATACCTAGAGCGAGTAGGAGCCATCTAAAGTCAAGTACTGAAGATCTTAATTACGGGATGGGACGCCCTGGGGCACTAAAACGGTCGAAGCGGCCGGACGGCAGGGGGGCGTAGGCTCGTCTGTCGGGCATTGCTCGGAGCGAAGAGAAGGGGGCTCAGGGGCCGACGATGGGGCGGAGTAGAAAGCACCTTTTTGTACCTAAAACTTTGTAACTGTCCTACATAGCCTCGGGCAGAGCGGACAGAATAAACTGGACTCCAAAAAAAAAAAAAAAATGCGGCGCGAGCGGGTGCACCACTCAGCAGTCCATCAGCACAGCCTGAGCCTTTCGGAACCGGTTTGACCCCCGCATCGCCATGGATGATTTTCATCAGTTAGGCGGGCAACTTTTTGTTCCCAAGTTGTGATTGGGTTTCCGGTAGAAATGTTTGGGATGCGTGGTACCCCGAACTCGTGTGAATGCTTTCAAGCACCCCAAGACCACGAGCGCTGGCGGGATGAGGGAGAGTTAACGGCACATCACGGCGCCTTGGAGTACTACGAAACCTCAAGAGCTAACTCCCTGTGAGTAATAGGGCTGTCGCCGAGTCCGGGTTTGGTCTTCAAAGAGTATCTGGTGTAACCACTGGAACCTCTCGTAGCCTAGATTAGCGTACGGGTCTCACGCAGGGAGGTAATTCGTGGCTAAGATACAAATCGTACTTAGCTCAACTACGAAGGTAGAGAACTGGTGTATATACTGTACCTAAGATACAAATCGTACTACAGAGTACAGTGTGAATAGAATACATGAGAAAAGAAAGAAAATACGATACCTTAGCTCAACTACGAAGGTAGAGAACTAAGGAAGAAGAAAGGGGGTTCCCGCGAACTCGCGCATGATATCAGGGAGGGGGGATATGAAACAGAAACAAATATGCGCATACATACACGCATATGATTGCAAATTCAACAACGGGAACATATCCTCCAGTGTTCTTGGCATGTAACTTACATCGGCGCTAGGCAAAAATATATCAAGCTGGTAAAGAACCATTCGTCCCATTCTACCCCGCCTAACATTCCAGGGGCGCAAGAAGGCGGTTTCAGGTACGCTAAAGATATAAAGCAGTAGTCAAGGGAGTTGGATGCGCAGTGCACACGCAGAGTGGTGAATCTTTACAGACGATTTCACTGACTTCAATGCTTGGCAATTGCTACCTTCCGATCGGCTAGCTCTGGCAATCGCATGACTGGTGTAGTACGGCTCGCATACTTGCTGTAACATGCTACGATGTACTAGAACGACTCTTGATGTGTATATAAGGAGCGCTTTCTGGTTCCGTAGGTAGCACACACACAGTTAATATATTCGCTTTTACTTCTCTTATTCTCATCGCGTTACGTGCATTTACTGCGTGATCTTTGGCATCGACTTCCCCATGAGTTTCCCCGTTGAATGTATGCGCAGTGTAACGTAGAGAACGCGATGATATACGATGTAACTACCTAGCGCATATATACACGATAAAACACACTAAGCGTGAAGTACAAAAGGGGCGATAGCGATAGTCGCAACTACGATATATACAGGAATACCAAGGTCGGCGCGAATATAATAGTAACCGTGTAATCGAGTCTGATTGTTCGTATAAACAACACTCTCCTTTCTTCAGTAGCCGATATTTTAGTCGATCGGACGTGAACAAACCTCATGTCAGACCAAGGAGCAGATGCAAGTGTCCCAGCAATGTCACATTGAGCGCTCATGTGTGAAGAACAGGCGCTCATTTCAATTATGTAATGCATGACATCGTGTTAATAACCTCTCGCCTTTGGGGGTTGGCGTTTTACAGTAATTTATAGGTATTTTACATGTGTAACTTGGCTGGAAGTCGATTACATGAGTTAACTTGCCACCCACTAGCCGAGATACTTGAGAACATTTCTGCCATGGTTCTTTGTTTAACCGGCACGGGCAGAATGGCCGCGAAACTGGGGAGGGGCGTGCATCAAATTAACTGATGATAGAATCGGATAGAAGGTCGAAGCGAGATCTTCCCCCTTGGAACGGCCTGGCTCTCATATCCCGAGATCATCTGATGAATCGACCCTGCCTATATCTGACGTATATCCCAATCGAAGGCGAGAAACAAAGGTATAGTCTAGGAAACTATGCGTGTGGCTGTATGATTCAGCCCTGTTCGATCAATGGGTTTAAATACTGATTTCCACGTGCCTATCTATCTAACCATATAGAATTCATTTATAGACCGGCGATTCGGTGCCCATCCGCCCTCGCAGCCCCATCTCTCACAATGCGTGATCCCGCTTATCCCGTGTTCTGCGGCCTCGGTGCCGTGCTTGCCTTGATGCCTCTACCGTGGCATATACGGGCAAGAAACACCGGCACCCTCATATATGTCGGTTGGTCCTTCAGTGCATGCATAGTGTTCCTCGTCAATTCCATTGTTTGGGCGGAAAATGTCAATGATGTGGCACCCGTGTGGTGCGATATATGTGAGCCGCGAGAGACGTTGGGTCGTTTGACACGCTTACATTTCCTATTTACAGCCAGCCGATTTGTTGTCGCGGTCAGCGTTGGTATACCAGCGTCTTCCCTGTGTATACAACGACAATTGTATCGGGTCGCAACTACCAAACAAGTACCCCGCTTCGCAAACAGGTAAAGCACATTGCTCACCATTGCGTCTGCATATACTCATGATTCTCAGAGGATTAAAGAACTTATTATCGAATTAGGGATTGGCGTAGGCTTGCCATTGCTGGTGGCTGCTCTACGTAAGTCGTATTCAATGGAGGATTCGAAAGTTATATCAACTGTGCTTGGTCAGATTATATTGTAGAGCCGTTGCGCTATGTAATCATTGAGGACGTAGGTTGCTATCCCAGTGAGTCTATCTTTCGAGTGCTGTGTGGGAGACTGAGGATTGCCCTCCAGGCGAAGCGACTATGGTACTCTCCATGTTTGTGGGACGCATGTGGTCTGTCATAGTCAGTCTTGTAGCATGTGTATATACATGTAAGCTATTCCTCTGGTTTGCCGTTTTGATACTGATTTGTTCGATCAGGTCTCATTCTACGGGCTTTTCTCCTAGCCCGCCGTCAATTTTCTCAGGCGCTCTCCGACTCGGGATCCGATCTCAATTTGTCCCGTTTCTTCCGCCTGATGGCTCTCGCCCTGACCGACATGTGTTTCTCGCTCCCTTTCGCCCTTTACTTCCTCATATTCAGCGCACTCTACAGCCCATTTGACCCATGGATCTCCTGGGATGAGACACATAAACACGTTCACGAGATCGGAGTCATGTCGCATGAAGACATGCAAAGTATTCCCGGTCTTTTGACCAACTTTGCGATGGCCACGTGGGTAGTGCCGGGTTGTTCTTTTGTTTTTTTCATGTTTTTTGGATTGTCGAGCGAGGCAGTCGAGTACTATCGACTGGTTTTCTGGGCGGTGGTCGCTCCCTTTGGTTTGAAACCTGGCGAGCCGAGGGATGAGGAGGCGTCTCCGACCAGTTGGTGAGGACTGATATAACAGGTTTATTGGGGGAAAATCTAACGATTGACATGTAGGCCTAGACGGATCTCGAGCACACGCCGAGGTGCACAGGTGGATATAACACTCACGCCTTCGGCGAGTGCCACAGTCGATACCATTGTTGCACCCCCTACGCACATCCGATTCAGTGGTAAAAACGACAGTCAAAGTGAACGACACTCTTGCGACGTCAAAGCAAAAGACCTTGAAGGTCAGACTTGATAATCACCTTGCCCCAAGGTCACCCCCCCCCGTAATTCACCCGATGTTTCACCCACCTTGCCTTGTATTACTGTGTTTGCTCCCGCCATTCGGGCACCCAGCCCACACAAGCTGGGAGCCAGCCCGGAATTCGGGTGAGAGCGACCAATTAACGTCTACAACCCGTATTTAACCTAGGGCATAAACTCAGCCATAAGCTTATTTCACTGTCTTTTTGATTTATCTCTGCCAAAGTCTCTCCTCTACCATTGTCGCGTCAATAAATAGTGAATTTAAGTAGATCCATTCTATTCGTAATCAGACCCTTTGGTCAAGAATCGAATTGATCGTGTGGCTACAAACACGCGATGGCCAGGCCTAGATCTTACACAATCTGCAGCGGACACCATGTTGTTTGTTTGATTCACACTCAAGTATAGCGCGTCTTTGTATGTGAGAGAATCTCTGTTAATTCTCTATCAGGTCTGGATGCGCGAAGCTATTGCCTAGTGTGGTTAGAGCGTGGCCCACTAATATTATAGACTCTTTGTAGAATGTTAAATTAATGAGAACGAATAATATCACTCCGTTGCTGTCCTCTCGTGTGGGGTTGGATATACGATATCCTGCTAAGTAGAGGGTGGGTGTGGTTTGATATCACACACACACACATATATATATATACAATATTTGGATTGATTTGGCTAACTTGCAAAATAAATAATCACATGATGCCGCCGCCGAGCAAGGTGTCACCCACGCCAGTCGGCACATCGAGTCTAGAAATATGAACGTAGAATCCGGGGTACTTGTGTGCCGTTTAGTCAATGATCGATCGAGTTCAATCCTGAGCGCTCGGAGAATCGACTGGTTTGAGGTTCAATTGAAAACAACGCTGAAAAGGCGAGCGGGCTGGAGGATGAGGGCGATCCGATTTCTCAGAGTGGCAGGATTGGAGGGGAATAACCTCGGGAAAGAGTGCTGACATGATCAGGATGGCTGGCACGGACGGGCGCTTGAGTGAGGTGGGATCGATGGACAACTACCTCCAGTCGTCGGCGGTGAGCCGACGTCACTATGCACTTACACACCGGGTGGAGAATGCAGCGAGCGTGCAAGACGCAGACGACGCGCTGTGGGCAGAGATGGATCGCATCAGGGCCAAGGCTGCAAACGGACTGGTGAGTAGCTCGACGTCGGCCGACGGTGCGAGCTCACTGCGGCTGCCAGACAGATGCCTACGACGAGCTCGTCATCCTCATGTACTGCCACACTGCGGCCGCCGCTCGCCCAGTCACTGCCTCGGACCTCGAGTTTGCGTTGTCGCCTGCGGTGAACCTGGCCGCCACCGGGCGCGCTGTCAAGCATCGTCGAATCGGTGCGCCTCTGAATATCTGTCATGGGCTCGTGTGTTGAGCCTGTCCAGGTCTCACCTTTTGTGCGCTGTTCATGCCCCTGGACCACCCCCTCCAGCTCATGCTGGTCAATACCTTGCGCAAGGTTCGCCCTCTCTCGCCAGCTGTCCACCGCCGTCGTCCTGATCTACATAGCCACAATAGGAAATAGAAAGCGACGAGTTACAGAGGATCGTGTTGGCTACAGACTTTATTACCGCTTGCCCGAGCGAGTTTCTTGGACCAGCTGTGGTCCCACGTCTCGAAGTTTTGCTAGGACACAAATCGTACGAGCCTCCTACTCTCATACCACGACTCGCCTAAATCCTTTAATATCTCGCACAGACAGAACATTCGGCGCCGCGCAGTTTTTGCTCTGCGTGCCCTCGACTCGATATTCAACGAATCTCACGCCGAGCTGCCTCACCCGAATGATACCCATCTATCCCAACACAAGCCCACCATAATGCGCCGTCTCACCCGCGCCGCCCGAGAAGACCACGTTAGATCAGACGAGATAGGTGCTATAGACGCATTATTGGCTGCAGCTAGAAATCTGCTTCAGGCAAGCTAGTGATGCTTGCTCGCCGTCTGCCACACTAAATTTCCTTTTGCTCCAGTCTGGCATGTTGACGTCACAAGAGATTATCCCCGCAATTGCTGCGCTCCTAGAAAAGACATTACCAGTGCTGTCAAGGGCAAGAGCAAATCCCACCAGCCCTCTCGCTCGCCTTGGCTTGTTTCCTCCCTGGTTCATACACTCGAGTGCGCGGTCACTGCTGGAAAACAAGCCGCAACGGAAAGGTGAATATTACTTGTCCATCTCACCAGAGCAAACTTACCCTAGTTGGGTTTAGCGTATCAAAAGATCTGGCCAAACTAGCAATAAGAACCATCCGCGTATTTTCGGACAAGCCCGGTATGTTCATATACGTATCCCTCCGACCGGTACTCATGCGCCACATGATCCAGCCTCGCCCCAGGTCCTTCAATCATTTCGTCTCCTCGGCGCCCTCCCTACCTCGCTTGTTCATTCTTTATTACAAGCCCAAGACCAAACACCCCAGGCCTCCACGTCATCCATTTCAACGCCGCCTCCCGCCAAACCCAAAGTACGCCATCCGGTTGGATTCATTCGTCCACTGCTGGTATCCCGAGATCCCAACGAGCGATGGGTTGGCTTGGTGTGCCTGAAAGCACTTCATCCGAGTCTATGGGCTGGTGTCCCACTGGAAGGTGCCCAGGAAACGATACCACCTGTACTGGACGAGTGGGAAGTGGGCGTCATCATGAAGGGCCTGAGCGACCCGGATCAGACGCTCCGCCGCCTGGTGCGTATCCGAGCCCTTGAACTAGACATGCGGGGAAACATAACCGACTCGATCATACTAGACTATGCGTGTCCTTGACGCCGTGGATCCTCAACTGCTCCACGTCTTTTTGGAGCAGCTCATCACGCCTCCACCGTCGGCGTCAAGTGCTAAACAGTCACCTGGCGAGGCGCTCGAGGTTGTTTCGTTCTTGTATGCCAACGACGGATCCAAGTTTGGCCAAGGCGTCGGAAGAATCTTTGACAAGCATGCAGAGGTAAACCGTGTGGATGAAAAGCTGGTAGAAGGAGTCGTATCCGTCGTGCACGAGAGTGAGTTCAAGAGCTTTGTACGAGTTTGAGCTCCTCGTTGAACTGGACTCTAGGTAACCAGGCATTCCGTGCGTCGTTTGCAAGCTCCATGTTACAGCGCATTACGAAATCCCGCCACACGTCGTTGTTTTCACCACTCAGCTCGGGGGCCTTGCCAGATGGCGATCAACAGGATGCTGGTAAAATATCTGCTGATCCTACTACGGTCCTATTGTTTGCGACAACCGCCAATGACCTTGCAGCCGGTGTTAAACAAGCTTTGAATTCGTTGCTCGATATGCTTGACGGGAGGGGCGGTGAGTCATCCTGCCAAGCAGATTAATGGCTTGACCTTGAACCATTGTTAGCTGGCATGCAGGAAGTATTGCTACTTGCAGCACTTCGACTCGTTCCCAAGTTGGAAAAGCCCGAGGAAATCGAGGCTGCCCGCGCTAGGGTAGAGACGTTTAGCCAGAAACCTGATGTAGGTAGACACATCCGAAGGGTAAATCGAATTTCCTATTGGCATGGATTATGCTCATGCGCGCCGTGCAGCGATGCGAACTGTTCATCAAGTATGCAAACGATCAAAATGTGTTACGAAGGATTGCAGAAGAGACCCAAGCCAGTTCTGTATGTATACAAACTCTACATTCTGTTCATGCGGCTTAGGCCTTTGCGACGAATTAGCTGCCTGAATTTCTCCAAGCGCTTCTATCAAACGGTCCCTCGGTCAACGCGCAGCCTACCCCCAAGCAGGCCTTGCCGCTAGCTCAATCACCCAAAGCGACCGCTGCTCGCTCCGTCATCTCCCCCGCCTTTTCGACCATATCCCTTTCCAACACCCCTGCACTGCGGTACGATCCATATGCGCCACCACAGCCCCCTGCTCGGCGAACGCGTCCCCACGCAGATTCGTTGCATCATCGGGAAGCGGGGACTCATCGACGTCGCTTGATTCACCGTTTGTTCGAGAAGGGGAAGTTTTGGCCGGCGAGATGGTCCTCCAAGCGGCGGACGAAAGAAATAGAGCCAAGGGCAAGGGAAAGGCGAATGAAGCATCAAGTCATCTGCGATTGGATACAGAAGGAACACCCAAGAAGACCACTAGCCCGAACCCCGAATGCCGACCTGATCACGCTCAGCGCGGTCGAGTCGCCGTTTCGGGAAGAGACCGAGTTTGGGACGCTCAACATGTCTAGTTCCATCATTGCTGGAGCGATGGGCCCGACCTCGGACTCGACCACGATATCGTCCCCTCGGTTTTATACGGCCGCCATGACCTCTCCTCGTTGGCCGGATCAGACTTGGCGCCCGTTGACGCTGACGCGATTTGGAATTCGTTGACGTTCTCGAGGGTGATGCGACGCTTGGGAAACAAACTGCGAGGATGGTGTGACAAGGCGCCAGAGAGTGTGGCTGGTGTACTACGCGAGATGGGGCTTGGGTTTCTAACCCAAAAAGTCGCAGTGGAGGAAGGGTCCAAACCGGGTGAGCTTGCATCTGTACGATCTCAAGGGATTTTTTTTTTACTTGACTTGTTCGTCGTAGGCAAAGGACAAGAAGTCTTTGCATACATCCCATCGCCGAGTGAAAGTCCAGATAGCGAGGTCGCTCGAGCCGTCATCCGGCTACGGCCTGCGGAAGATGGAAGCTGCCTGTGGATGCTGAGGTGTGGAGAATGGGACCTGAGAGTGAAAATTAGAAAGGCGTTGGATGGCGAAACGGCGTGACCTTTCAGTAACATTCCTGTACCAACTATGCTTAAAATGGTAATTTGAATGTGAGTGGATGAGACCTTGCCCACATGGACCGACCAAACTCTGTCTCTCAAACTCGACGTCTCTACCATCCTCGGTCAACGTCTGACTGATTATTGCCAGCATCGGGCTGCGTCGTTCAGGATGCCGAATGCGTACCCTGAGGGCGCATATACGCAGTGCTTAGAAGGGTACAAACGCTGCCAGCAGTACGACTGGTTCACACAACAACTATCTCCCTCGATTCAGCATACGAACCAATGTCCGCTAAGTTTATTGCGACCGCAGGAGCCACCTGGCTTCTTGGCGTCCCCTTGACAAACGCACTTTCGGATTCAACAGCCTTTGAGGTCCGCATCCTGGCCCGTTCAACCTCTGTAGGTCACTATTCCAAACACTTGAACCCGGAAATAATATTCCTCGGGCTAGATTGATTCAGAGCGAGTTCAAGAACTCAATCGAGTAGCTACCCTCTATCCAATTTCCTACGATGACCAGCCCAGTGTTGAAGCTCTCAAGGGCGTGGATGTACTGATATCCACTGTTAGTGCAGATGCGCTTTCACCAGCCCAGGTGCTCAGAAATGCCTTTTATGTTTAAAGTTTCACAGTGCTAAATATTAGTGCCTATCCGGTTACCACTTACCAAAGCGGCAAAGGCTGCAGGTGCTGCTACATTCTTCCCCAGCGAGTTTGGTGGAGTATGTTTGCATTTATTTTCGCTACAGTGCGGCTAATTGTGCTGCATGCCGGCAGTTTTAAAACAGTGACAGTCCTGCTTCTTTGATTCAAAACGAACAAAAGGTCGTACAAGCCGCTGGGTTACACGTAACTTTACGAGCTGCAGGCGGGTTTCCGGAGCACTTTCTCATACAGCACGTTGACATAACTGATGAAACAGGCAGGTTCATTGAAAGCATATGCTAGCGCTCTTGGATATGATTTCGCCAACAAGAAAGTGACCATTTGGGGAAATCCAGATGCTAATATTACATTGACAGCAGCTCGGTCGGTTGTGGAGTAGATGGTAGCTACCTCGCGACGGCCCATCCTAAACCAGCAACTAGTTGGCTTGTTTATGTGCTGAAAAACGTTGCCATCCCGCAGTTACAGAACAAGCACTTGGACATTCGAGGGGATTTCGTCAGTGGAAACGAAATCGTTCAGCTCTGGAAAAAAAGCTTCAGGTGAAGTCCTAGTTCAATATAACTAGTCCGCCAGCCAATCCGTTGCCCCTTGGACTAAGCTTGATGTCGAGTATCGCCCGCTTAAAGAAGCAGAACAGCGAGTCGAAAAGGATCCAAAGGATATTATTGGTGTGTTATTCCTTAATGCCAGGGAGGTTCAGTTGAACCCCTTCACAATGACCTATACCCTGTGTGGAAGCCCATTCTGTCGAAAGTCCACTTTGGGGATTTCATAAATACACATATTAAATTCTTTATATCACCTCTGCTGTATCCAGAGGCTCCCGTGTTTCCGATACCGAAAGTCAAGCAGGGTTTGCGTTTGAGTTCAGCAAAGGCGCATCCGCGGGCAGAGGACGATCTACGTGAGAATAGATCGGCGCAGCATACATTCCCGGTCTAAGTTGAGTTGCTGCACTTGTACGAGATAAGGACGTGAGAACCCCCTATTCATAAATAAAATCTCGCAATAGACAAACTATGGCTGGGCAGGGGTATGGTGATGTGGCTGTCAAATTTGCGATTGCGGAAATGATCTGCGGAGCGCCAAGCAAGCTCGCGGCTCGATATCGGTGGCCGCACGATAACACTAATCCATCCACATATGACCAGCTCTATTCCACTTCGTACCAGCACGCGCACGAGGTTCACCTAGAAACCAAAACCAATCCTCGAACTATCATCTAACACGCAAGCTCAAAAAAAAAAACATTTTACTGGAGCTCCATCGCAGTGGGATCAATATTTCCTGCTCCGATCCCATCAAGTTATCTGCCGCCGATCAACCTCCTTGACATTTTGTGTGACGCTGGTCTCGCCCAGCGCGACAACCGCTCAATCGAATGTTTCCCAATACACTACAAGAAATTCCGAAAGATATTTAAACCTCAAAGATCCGTTCATTCCTCTCAGCAAACTACATCTCTCTTCGTCGCCTTTCAACTGCACTAGAGCTCCACTATGGCCACGGTTCAAATCTACGGCGTACGTTTCCACTCTAAACCACCGTCCTCGCTTGCTCATCGCGAAATAATGACAGGTCCCTCTCTCGACATGCACTAAGCGTGTTATGACCACATGCAACGAACTGGGCATCAACTACGAAATTCAGACTGTTGATCTGTTCAAGCGTGAACAGCAGGATCCCGAATATATTGCAACCAAACACCCCTTTGGCATCATCCCCGTCCTCGTCGTAAGTACAGTGGCCAAGTCGTGGCTTCTTAAATACCATTGATTGACGATATAAACCAAAGGATGAAGATGGCACTCAGCTTTATGAATCTCGCGCAATTTGCCGCTATTTGACCGCCAAGTACGGCAAGGAATCTGGGCTTATGCCATCGTCGGACGATGTCAAGTCATACGGTATATTCGAGCAAGCTGCGAGTATAGAGTATTCCGCATTCGACCCATCTGCCAGCGGCCTGACCTTTGAGCGCGTTTTCACCAAGTAAGTATTGCCTTTATGAATTCCGTTGTCGCCAACCCAACTTTTATCAGGGCATTCATTGGCAAGGAAGGAAACGAGGAACTAGCTCAGAAGTATATCAAAACTCTTGTGAGCAAGATGGAGGCATACGAGCGCATTTTGTCCAAGCAGAAGTACCTTGCAGGAAATGTAAGTCGTTGTGTCTGGAGCGCTATTCCTATAATCATATGCCGTTGCAGCACATTACCTTGGCCGATTTGTTCCACCTTCCATATGGTGCATTCGTCAATCAGATTGCCCCTGAAATTATAGGTTCTCAGCCGCATGTCAAGCAATGGTGGGAGGACATCAGCTCTCGCCCATCGTGGACCAAGATCAAGGATCTCTAGGAATACGTTCTTGGGCAGTCTGCCTTGGCGAATGAAAGCATGAAGCATTTCTATTTTTTGGTTGTCGTCGATACTGTCTATACGATCGAATAAATGGATTCGCACTTGTCCATAAAATATCAGAGTCCAGAAGCATCTGCAAGCGAGCCTGGAGGACGTGTGGAGAATCCGCAGGTTTTCCCGTCCCTTGCTCTTGTGTGCAACGAAATATGTCCAGTTAGCCGGTGCCAAAAGATGGAAGGTTCCATCGCATGCTTAATATTTAATTGGCGCATCTCTAATTTAACCATGCCTACAACGCTGCTAGGCATATGGAAATTAGGGATATTACTGTATGTATGCGCTCCCGATCCGCACTGACAAGCAGCGGGTCATCCAAAGCTATCTCATCGACCCTCTATTATCAAATTTAGTTCAAGGATCCGAAAAGGCCTACCAAGGTTCCAGTTGAGCCGTTCCTTGACAACAAGACATTCGGTATACACCACTTGTTCTCTGTTTAGTGACTCATGCAAATCGGTCTATGCGAGCGAAACCAGTCGGTCGTATTCCCACTACTCTGGCATCTCCCCAAATTTGATCACTTCGAGTTCGAGCTCGCGTAACCGGGGCTCACAGGCCCTTTGCCAGAACGCCCTATCCCATCTTATCTCGCTTCGGGTCCTCTAAATTCCGCCCTGAGACCTGGCCAGCCCCCCAAACAACCAGCCAAAGGATTGAATGGTGGAGACTCCTGCTCGGGGGATACCATGTGTATATATGCACTCCTCCCAAATTCGGGCGGGCACGCAACGACCGTTCTCTCGGTTTCTTGAAGGCGATCTGAATGAGATCATGGCCTTTGTTCTAGGTTGACCAATTCGTCATGTCATGTCATGTCAACGTGTGGGCTGCAGGAACCCAGGCATTTGACCAAATCTCCATTGAAAGTGTTGAAACGACTGCTGGACCCGGCCAACGCGAATTTCAATCGAGGCATACGGAATCCGGCCGAGTGATATCGTGATATGACAAAAGTGAGGTAGGCGGAGTTCATTTTCGCGATCGGATGTTTATTCTAGCTGCCTTGAGAGGAATACAATATGTCATGCACGCTTGGATGTTGGGGACCGAATCGACTGTCAACATGTGGTCGTATTTCGTTACCATCGGCCGAATTACGAGGTCCCCATTGCGATGCAAATGACGTAAATCTTCCGAATGTCCTTCGCTTCGCAACTCCAACGGAAATATGCACTCATGTCCAACTTCTTCTCTTCGCCTACGTGATAGTCATTAAACAAGGGACGTATAACACAACGACAGTCCATAATAAACATCAAAACACACCAGTAAAAAATGTCACAACTACACAACAACAGACCATGACGCATACGAGTCGAGTATGGATCCGTAACAACATGAAGCGAACGTCTCACCATAATCAAGTGTTCGTACGGATTGGGGGGTAATAATGTTCGTGCGTATCAGTCAATAAAATGAATCAAAACGTCTAGAGTGTCATGAACGAGCCGAAAGCGGCAACGAGAGCGACGGCAAGGGAGCTTGCGCCGAGAGAGAGCGCACCGTTGCCGGACGCGGGCTGGGCGGTCGCGGAAGGGGCCGTGGTGCCCGTCTGGGATGCGCCTGGGGTTCCGCTCCCGCTCCCACTCGATGCATTCGATCCACCCGAGCTCGTGCCGTTGGGTCCTCCCGCAACGTTGCGATCGGTTACGGGGCTAGTATTGTCTGCAGCGTTGAGGTACCAGCTCTGGCCCAACACGTCCGGAATGCTCTTGGCAGTCCATCCGTTTGAGGCAATGAGAGGGTACGTGTCCCTGAAGACCTTGACGCAGTCGGCGGTCAGTTCGTGCTCAAGAATGTTGAGGCCGGGAGACTTGGGGCCATTGTACGCCTTGGTCAAAACAGCGGTGGCAGCAGCGATGGTCTGGCCCCTGCCAATGTTCCAGTCGTTGGTATCGTGGTTCCAGATGACTGTATGGAGGCCAAAGACGTGCTACGGAAGAAGCGAGTGCGTTAATACACGGTTAAACCATTTCACTATCGAGCGCCGGGACCCTGATCGAGACCCCAACAATCGCGACGAACCTTGGCGATAGCCCTGACACGCGTATCCGACTCGCCAAAGGGAGGGCGCCAGTAGCGGGGCAGACGACCGGCGGTAGAATCGTGGATGATCTGCATCGTCCATCCGAGTTCAGCGAGGACAAGCTCGTTGGAGAGTTGGGGCATGTGGGGATGGGACCAAGTGTGTACAGCCATGTCGTCTCCGTTTTGCTCAAAGGCTTCCATGAACAGGTCGGGGTGCCTGAGAATGTTTCCGCCTGTTGAAGCAATGAACAAGGTGGTCACGGAGCGACAACGCCAGAACTTACCAATGTAGAAATGGGTGACCTTTTGATTAACCGAGCGCAGATAGGCATAGAGTTCCTTGCTACCAGCTTCAGGGCCATCATCGAACGAAATGGCGACGAGACCGGCTGGGACATCGTACGTCTGGTTCTCGTCCTTGCAATCGACAGCGCTGGAACAGATGGGGGCCTTGCCAGGGTCCATCGTGCCAGAGCTGTTGCGATACGCGCCCGTGGCCGACGCGACCGGCACGTTGGACGGAATGAGACCGTTGGCAATCGCTGCGTTGAGAGCATCGGTCCACTCCTGGGGCGTCTGAGACGGAGATAGCTTGCCGGCGGGGAATTTCTTGGTCCACTCTGCGTCGTGTTAGCATTGGATAGAGCAGACTCGATAGACACTTACCGGGAGATCCAGGCTTGGGATAGGATTGTTGGCGCCGGAAGAGCTTGTGGGCGGGATGATCCTCGTCGTGGTACCAGCGCGAGGGCAGCGACCGCGCGACGACCTCGGCTCCATTGCCCGACACCGGGTGGGCGACCGACGCGGCGGCGGCAAAGACAAGAGCGGCGACGACGGCCAACATCCCGAGAAGAAGGAAGACGAGTGGTCGGATGCACGCCGCGATTTAGTTTTATCTTTAACGTGGTGCCAAGGCCAGACCCTTGTGCCAAGCCTTCGTCGATCATGGACTGGGTGGCTGTGGACGTATCCGCGTCCCGTGTAGTGCCTCCCCCGCGCCGCCCACCTGGGACCGTTGCCAGCAGGACTCGGTGGCTCAGCGACGGCGACGGCGGCAACAGCAGCAACGCATACAACAACAAGGATGGCACAGTTGCGACCGGCCGTGGCGCTTGTTCGGGCATCCGTTCCGTCACCCTTATCGCGGCCCCTGGTCGATCCGAGGGACAAAGGCCGGGCGCTCCTTTGCGCTGTCGCTGTCGTCGCTGTCGCCTACACGTGTACTCAACGTGCCCGACTCGCCAGTGTCCACTCAGCGCACTCGAGTCGCCAGCAACCCCTCGACGCGCCCGACGACCGAGACGAGATATGACGCAGGTTGCCTTCCTATTTGTTGGACAGATCCTTCGCTGCTGATGCGGAAGCCGTGGACCGACGAGAATCGGCTTGGCTGTCGAACTCGTGCCGTGCGGACATTCGTTCTTTGAATTGCCCGTACCTTGCCCCAAATTTGCACCGACACGCACATGCCTGTCCGGATAAATCTCTAGGCTTCACGTTACGCGACCCTGGCAATCTCTCGTCATCGCCCGTGGCCCTTCCCACGACGCTGGTCTTCATCGGCAAACGGGTTTCTTTTTCTTCTGTTTTTGCTTCTTGCCGCCGGCCGGAAAGACACAGCGTGGACCGGAACAGATTAGAGTTTATGCGGGCAGTGTTTTATCCGATCACGTGCTACGCCGAACAGCCCGCCGGATCGAACCGGGCCGGGCAGGCGTTTGCGCTCACTTGTTTCGTGTTGGAAGTGGCAGGACGATTATTGCCATGGGGGTGCGGGCATTGAACCCACGAATTGGACAGCTCGCAGTATTTGGATTCAAGTTATCTCAAGTCATCCATGTCTGCTCTGTGAATACAGCATATAGCCGTGAATCCAGTCATATTTTTATGGCTCGCAGTCGAGAGACAGTTGATGTCTTACGCTTCATGCGGGTATTGCGGACACTTTGGGGTTCGATTCAATGGGGCCATTCACGCAGGAAAAAATCTTGCCCTCTCCAATGATGGCGGATGCGCAACGGCCGCCAAACCGCAGAAATGCAAATCGCACGGCCACCTGACATATAATTAGACCCCATATTCTCTAGCTTGCGATGATTTCAAGAAGAGCGCATGCTATATATTGGTACTCTCAAATCTGACCCGCAACACGGTTAAAACAGGGTAAATCCGATTCCATGCAAAGGCGTGCATCACTTTTAGGTATGTTGTTTAGCCTTTTCCGTATATCCTGCCTGGCAGCGTGGATAGATTGTATGCGTCGCTGCAATTCCGCCAACAGGACCGATCATCTCGGACGATCATCCGGTTCATTCATTTCGGGCTCGGCCATCGTCGTCTTGTCGACCACAGAGAATATCGCTGGATAATCCCCCTAGCGCAGTGAAATCCCCGATGCTCTGCCTTTTTCGAAATACAAGCCCATACCCTGTTTGTGTGACTTCTCATAACTGGCGAATTAGGCGCATTTAGTTTATAGTTGGTAAGGCGTTGCACCTTCCTATTTTACTCCAGCAAATTTCCCTGTGGTAAACGCGAATGATTTCGGAGCTGAAGTGAGGTTTGTTGAATAGAGACTGAAAGAGTAACTCAAGGTCAACTCCGCCAGCGCTCATCCACGCAGCCGTTTGTATGAAACGTGAACATTATACCGTGCCGTTTGGATGGGAATCCCAATGCTTATTCATCCGCTCGTAAGATTTGGAAAGTCCGAGATACTGTAACCCCATTAAGTTTTGGGCGAGCCTGCCATACTGGGGACATGGTTGCGCAATTATCACGCGTGCCTGGATGATAGTCTATTTAAGCAGACCATCATGCAGAGCCCAGGAGATTAGGGTTGATCACGAGCACACATGAGCATGTGATTTGCGCTAAGCGAGCCAAATTCGAATGAGAACGTTGGGAAAGCTCGTTGGGGCTCAATGATCGAGTCATTTTGGTGAATCATAAATACGCTCTTTTCGCACGGTCTAGTCCGGGAATCATCTCCAATCACAAAATGGCATACGTTAACAAGTATGTCCCGCCTCAGCCTTCGCCAGAGCCAGTCGTTTTGCCCTCTCCAAACGAGCCCTATGACTTGAACTTTTGTTTCCCTGTGAAGAAATTGGAAACCGATCGCTTGAAAGTAGTTCCTTTCATAGTAAGTGCATCTGAATCAGCATATAATTTCCTTCGTAACCTCTTGGTGCAGCCTCATATCCATGCCAAAGCGGTCTACAGCGCGATAACGACGTATCCTCAGGTGATGCACTTTATGCCATGGCCCGATTTTGCCACGCAAGCGTTATTTGAAGAGTACATTGAGCTCAAGGGTCGCCGGGATCCTGGATGGTGTTTGTTTGTGACACTAAGCAAAGATGGTCTAAACGAGGAAAACGAGCTGGATCCCAATGAGAGTGAGTTTCGAATCAAGCCTTGTTCCGGTATGTAGCTACAAAACTTGATTTGTTTAGTATCTCGTTTCCTACTCGGCACTATTGCGTATTGTAATTCTTCCATCGACCTTTCTTCACTGGAGATTGGATTCATCATCGTCTTACCGCCATATCAACGAACGTTTGTTTCTACCCATGCCATTGGCCTTATGATGATCTATGCCCTTGATCTTCCGGAAAATGGGGGACTCGGTGTGAGGAGAGTTCAATGGCAAGCGCATGCGAGCAACCAGGCGAGCGTCAAGGCAGGAAAACGACTCGGTTTCAACATGGAGGGTGTAATTAGGTTCTTGGGTTCCCTTGACTCGTTTTTTTAGCATTGGTTGAATTAACCTCGTCTCATCCAATTAGGTGGCAACGTCCCCTCCCCGCAGGGAAGGAATCCAGCGAGCCCTATCGTACCAATGACTCACTCGGCCTCCCTGGTCGACACTCTGCCATGCTTTCAGTGTGCTGGGATGACTGGCAGAATGGCGGGCGAGACCTTGTGGTGAATCTAATGGCAAGAAAATAAACAGGGGTATGCGCACTGTTTTGAGTGCAAGACCGGAAGGGAACAACCCAGACGTTCTTCGATTGGGTGTCATGTATCCTTCGGGGTGAATTCGAGTGGCATTGAAATTAATTGTTGTAGTGGTTCAGTCTACATGTTCATGTTCCATGGAATTATTCAAGCACGAGATCGAATAGTTGCAGGCGTTGTAGCGATGGGCAAGCCGCTTTGAGCGCTTTATACAACCCTCTCTCTTGCAGAAAAGGTTCTTCTCTCTTTACCCAAACAGTAAGCCCTTCGCGTTGTATGATTTCTAGCATCTCTAAGCCTTGAAACGTTGAAAGATTCAGACGTCCGAGGCAATCCAGGATGGACTGGTAAAAGTTATCAAACACCTGGTGGATATGTCGGTCAAGATGATAGAACGGTCTCTATCAATTGACTCACGTCTGTCGCATGTTGTTGCCACATCAGCCGATTTGAAGTGCACAGAGGTTCAGGAAGGACCAAGTTGATTGCCAATCGTTTTGGCCGTACGGAACGATCAGTGAGGGCGGCGAGGAACCCGTTAGATCCCAAGATGGCACGAATCATCCAAAGATATGAAATGGAGACATCGATTGCACGAATACGATTTGTCGATTGGGATAGTGAATGCGCAAGCGCCTTGTAGTCACTCGGACTTAGGGCGGCAGGACCGGTGCTCACGCTCTCGACAGGTCGACCAGGAATCAAGGCAACCAGCGTTTCGCAGCTCGCGGAGATCGATTCAAGTTTGGGAAGCGACCCAGGCGTGATATTACGAATGACAGTTCCCACATTGATTCCACCACGTACGCTTCGCAAAACGACGAATTCTTGGAGTGAGGTTTGTTTCTCGAGAAAGCGAGAAAACTCTTTTCCGGAAATTGCAGGGCAGGCTAGTCGTATTAACAAGAAAGAGTAGGTGATATCTCTGAATATGGACTTTACAGCCTTGTGTTGGAGGGAAAGTGTTAGATCACGAAGATTGCAAACTTGAGACAATGCTTGTCGTATCGAATTCGCAAGTGGAAACAAAAGCTTTGTAGTCATTTGCTTGGGACGAATACAGAGATATTTAGGGAGGCTTCTGAGATGAGGGCGACCATTTGCTAGCGTGTCAGAAAAGGCATCGACTGCGCGACGACTGTTCAATGTGATGCTCGTGTAAATTTTGGGGTTAGTGTGGTGTAAAACTCGTGGTTCAATAAGACAAGTATGCACAGATTCGAGCGGGAACAGTGCGTAGCAATGTCCAGTATTATTTCAGTTGGAAGACTATGTTTGCCATTGCCTAAAGTGAGCGCAGTCATGGTTGGGTTTACAAGATCTCAGCGCTCCGGCACATGACTAAATAACCCTAATATTGGTAGCTGTTTACTCATAACCCTAATTAAATTAAGAATTATACCAAGAATACAGAGTGTTACAATAACGCGATCATGCAGGAGCAACTCCAAAAAGCGACATGGAAACAAGGGACGGTGACGAGGACTTCCAAACTTCGAGTTGACTTAGTTCATTTACTGAATGACAAAACTCTGGGGTAAGGTCATTGTTGCAGCGCTCGTGACTCAAGGTGAAAGTTTGGAGTTTGGAGAAATTTGCTAGCGCAAGGCGAAGTTCCTCGAATTCCTGTGAAGAGCTGTATCGCTATAATGGTAGGAGTGCGTCAGCCACATTTTCTCATATTCGCGTAATACCACGTACTTTCAGCCGCGCTCGAATTGAATTGTGTGTAGATACAAAATCGAGGGGGAAAGAGAGAGTGACGTGTAGGTGCTCAAGGGTATCGTATACGGTGGGTATACTGTCGATAAAGAGTTGTACAGTCTTCACTATCTCTTTGCGCGATCGGAGTAATACCACGTCCAAGCGCTGAACGGGCATAGCGGAGTGACACAGCATGTCTCCAAAGTCGGTAAATTCGTTCGTAGAAAGCGCAGTACAAGCAATTTGTGTTAAGGGTCTTGATGGAAGGAGCGATTGAAGTGTCTGAAACCCAGCAGAAATGCGACGTAGGTTGGGAAAAGCGCCTGAGGCGACATCTTGGAGTGCGAACCCTCGCGGTGTATGAGAGATGCACAGCTCTTCGACGAGAGTCTGCTGGCTTAGAAAACGAGCCAGGCCGTCACTAGCATGCAGTGGGCCAGAGAACCGACGAAGCCGGAAGGGAAATGCCGACTCGTGGAATATGGCGTTAAATGGCGCAGGTGCTAGAGATAATACAAGGTTTTCGACGCTGGGAAGCAAGTGTAGAGCATCGCGTATTGCTTTAGCAACCAACGCATCCATTTGCTTGATGTCACCCCAGGGGGTGCGTAGGACAAGTGACCTCGTATGACGTTTTATATTGGGGCGTTCGGAGACGATTGTCCTGCAAAAAAGACGAATGGATTTGACGTTGGAAAGATTGACATGACCATAAAGAATGGGCGTGGTGGACCGATGAAAGTATTGGTTCAGGAGACAGAGGGAGTAGATTTCTCGGATCGAGCAATAGTCGGCGACCGAATAAACGAGATCGAGGGGAAGCATGGCTCTGAGGGAATTGAAGGAAAAACGTAGAAAACACTTGATCGCCTGGTCGACTTATAGTTGCAGACAAACCCTATTGACACGAAAAACGCCACGCTCCAACGTGTTCAGGGCTGATGCGGGGCCCCACTCATTGCTTACCTAAAGGGGCCTCATTTAAACTGTTTTTAGGTTACCCCCCTATTCTCAAGTACCGGGGGTCGCACCGGGTATGGTAAAAGGGTTCACTGACATTAGAAATCGATGATAAGCAATACTCTATACGCGAATAAATCCCGGGGAAATGACAACACGACTCAACCGCGCCGAACCTTCACGACAAGGAATACCCAAGCCAGAACCCGGTATGCAACCGCGAGGGCGACGACTATCCCTAGATAACGTCCAGTTCGCAGGTCATTGGAAAATTTGAGAAGATCAAGGAGTTGCTGGCCGCTTTGAACGAGGCATTCTCCGGATTGAATGGTCTCGGGAGGGCAGTTTAGCTTCAAACCCACGGACTCATTGACCGCTATAACGCGTGCAGCATACTGGAGGGCGTGGGTTAGAAGCGCAAGAGGACTAGGTTGTTGAGTCGCACCTTCATTGTGGTCGCATAGGCAATATCGGATAACCTGGGTTGTCTATGTTAGAGAAGATACATACCACGCTCAACCCAACATACCAAGTAGGGATAGAAACGGATATCAGCCCCGACAATTGCACCAATACTGTGGTCACATGTTAGTGGCGAGTGATATCAAAACGGATTTGCTTACTCGTAATGAAGGTCGACACCAACCTACGGGAGGAGGATATGAGTTATATTTCAACGCAAGTATCCGGCTACTCACGACACGCTCAGGCCGAGCGAATTGGTCACACAGGCGAAGGCAATTCCAAAGCTTTCGCCATTAGATTGCAGAGCAAAGATGGCAACAGCGTACTCGAAGAAGATTCGGCCATTCGTTTGCATTCCAGCACCGATATTCGTCACAACAGTAAATAGCTGGGATTAAATCAGTGACCAGTATATCAATTACGAAGCAAACCCTACCAAAGCAGCCATGATTTCTAGAGGCAGAGCCACCAGTGTAAATCCAATGATAAATGTGGCCTCGGAATATGCCGCGCTCGATCTGTACTCATGAAAGTACAGATCGCGATCTTTTGGAAATATTGCGATGCAGTTCAGTAGTCCAACAAACTGAAGAAAGAGATTAATTTATTGGACATTTGGAGTGACAAAACTGATACACACCGGGACTGGTGAGACCATTTCTTGGAAATATCCAATGCGATCCTGTCCTCCTGAAGGCCCATGTTTTAGACGTTGATAGAAGAGCAAGAATAGAACTCCGAGGAACGGAAGTTGCTGCAGCCGAACCCAGAAAACTAGAATGGATTTAGTCCAACCTCCCAGGTTACGGTTGCACATACATACCAGCTTGTTGTCTCCAGCTGAAATCATGAATCAGCCGACGGAACATGCTAGATAGATATGGCGAACAAACTTACAGATTCCTCGTCATCCGCTCTACGATCAAGGGTAGTGCGATCCACATAGGCGTGAATTTCTCTTGGCTCTCGATCTCTATCATGTTCGTTGCTTCTTTCTCCTGTTCTTGCTCGGTCGTGTCGGTTTTGCGTTGGACATTGGCCCAGAAATCAATGAGCTTGTTCACTCGCTCCCTAGTCTCCTGCTCCCGACTTCCTCGAAGATCAACAGAAGCAATATCGAGCAACCAGTCTGCTGGGTTATACAGAGGGGGAACTGGATATCCGGCCAGCGAAAGCGTTTCTTCGACCTCCGTTCGGGGACCGGCGTAGGCGACCTGGCCACCTTTTACCAACAGAACAATGTTGTCTAGTTTGTCGATGTAGATATCGGAACGTGGTTGATGGATAGAGAGGATAACTGTGCGACCGCTCCTAGCAATGTCGTTGAGCGCTGACATTACATTCTGCAGCAGAATTCAGTTCTGGTTCGGTGTATGGTGACCTTTCTTACGTTTGCTGTGAGAGCGTCGAGTCCGCTCGTTGGTTCATCTACAAACACAGGGTTAGGCAAACGTACGTTTTCCATTGAAGTTTGTCTGTCATACCAACTATAAGAACCGCCGGATCTGGGCAGGGGTATGAGACTTGAAGCAAACATGCGAGCAGATTGACACACCATTAATCATCTAGGGTAAAATTCAATGAGTGTCGTATTCGAATAATTCATAAAACAATTTACCTGGACCGCTAGACTTAGCCTCCGCTTCTCTCCTCCGGAAATGCCCTGTGAAACGTTCAAGTCGGATATCTTGGAATAGATAACTTCACTTGCCTTGAGGAGTTCTCCGCCAACGAGATTGTCCGCGCACACATCCAATCCCAGCATCTTCATAACCTCCTCAGCCCTCGCGATCTTGTGTTTTCGTGCCATGTTCCTGGGCAAGCGGAGGATTGCAGCGTACCGAAGGGTCTCTCGAACCTGAGACGTATCCTCGGTTGACTGTAGTGAAAATAAAGCCAGAAGAAATGCTAACCGTCAATGCAGGCAAATGATAATCGTCTTCTTGCTCGACGAAGGCGACCTGAGACCGGCTATTCCGATCCATCGGACGTCCATTGAACAGAATCTCTCCTTGCGTCGAAAATTTCGCGCCAAAACCTGGATTCAGCCGACGTGATGCGAGGAGTTGTAAGAGTGTACTCTTTCCTGCCCTAAACCACGCGATAAGTTCTTCCCTGTCGTAATATCAAAAGTGGAACGCACCCGCTTGGGCCCAATATCGCCGTCACCTGTCCCGAAGGAAATACAACAGAGATGTCTTTGAGTATCCGTTTCTCGGTCTGGCTGCGGGTTAGCAATGAGCTTTTAGTCCATGTAAAGCCTAAGTGTCGGACTTCGACGTCGATTCGTTGACGAGAGATGTCCATATTGCTGGTGATGGTGGATTCCTTGCCTCGATCAGAAGAGTCAATCTGACGAGCATATTGGACGCCGCCGGGCTTGTAGACCTATAGGCCACGTAATGTCAGAACTAAAGCGTATTTGGAGAATTTTTCATGCTCACGCTCAATATGATACCTGCAAGGACAGGGAAAGCGATAGCCAATCCTGCCAATCCAGCAAAGTAGTACCTATATGAAGGTTACAGAGGTTCGAATTCGGCGAAATATTCTCATACCCAACTACATGGTCTTTTGGAATCAACAGCCCGACCAAAACTTGGTTTCCATCGCACTGTAATTCATCAGCCCCATCAACCCTTCCCGCACTTGATAGAGCCCACCTGGTTTCGAGCCGCACCGACCACGCCTGGACATGCGAACGTTCGGTCCTTGAATTGACTGATGGCCACGCGCGGAAGCCATACTTGACCGAGCGATATATCAATGAAAACGAGGCGCCAAGAAGGCCACGAGGACTTACGTAGTAGACAGAGACTGCAAAGTGGACGCACGTTCGTCAGCCATCGGCACGGTAAGTAAATCCAAACTACTCACTCCACTTGATCCACGAGACATATACTGGTGGCCGAAGGAGTCTAGGGTCACGGAATATGGTTGGCGATGGCCACGCTATTTGTATGGAAGGCTTACAGGTATCCAGCCTGATCAAGTTGACGGTTAGGGTTCGTCTACTCACGTGCCCATCATGAAACTCACATTGAGCAAGAAGAAAATCGATAGCCCGTTCGCCATCAGTGAAGCCTGCGCGTCTGCAAAACAGTTAATATTATTTTGATCCCACATAGTGCTCACTCACAAGACCTCTACAGTAAACAGTATCAGAACAATCATTTCATGCTTTGGCTTCGTGTATGCTCACCTGCAGACTCGCAGCCAGTAATGCGAATCCGACCGTTCCGAGTTGGACAAGTACACATTCACTGATGAAAATGAACAAATTTCTAGCGAGGTCCTCCGTACGCATGTTCGCAAGAAAGTAGAGAATGAGCGCGAAAAGACCCGAGGAGAGTGCATGGAGGGGCAAGTTGGCAATGTACTCGGAGAAAAGCCAAGGAAACACTTGCTGCAATGCAAAGTGAGTTTGCGTTGGCGGATAATCTCATAATGGAAAGCCTACATAGAGGTGGTCCTAGTGTTCCAAAAGAAATTAGTGATACGCGGTATGAAGGAGCGTATAAGCTTCACCTCCCGTTCACGATCGAAAACCACAAGGTCCGTTTCACAAAACTAGAAACGCATCAACTCTGGTCTTACTGCGCTTTCGAGAATATTGAATCATACCTTGTAAATTGCGTAAATGAGCGACAAATAGAAATAGCACGGAGCATGCTGATAGGACAAAGTCTGATTGGATTGGGTCAGGATATCAGCTCTAAAAGACGGCAAAGATTCGCAACTCACCTTGAGGGACTGGATATCCGAAGGAGACTAGAGCCAAAGCGCTTCGTCAATCCTTCGTCATTCATCCTTCAGGAACGGTCCACCTTACCTCTCCCAACCTCAAAAACGCGATTCCAAGTAGCACAGCGATTCCGATCGATTGACAGGCGAAGCCCATAATTTGAGCATAATCTCTCGTCACACCTTTTGTTGATCTACCGTTGGAAATCGTAATGAGCCACCGTTGAGATCATCGAAGCCAGGAACAATTTACCTTTTGGTCAAAACCACGGTCTGCTTCCACATCCCTGGTCGCTTTAATCTATTGATCACTTCTTTATCTCCGTCTTCCTCCTTGGCATACAACAACATCTCGTCATCTTTAGGAGCCGAGGTTGCCCTTGCCATCGTCGGCCGTTTGACGAGTTCGGCGCTCTCTCATTTGCAATGTCCGACCCTCCATCTTTCCATCCCTTGACTAGCCGTTCGACTCGCCTGACTGATCCTTCATCTCGGGGGTCGACACTGCATATGTCGATTAGCCAGTCCAGTGGGTTAACGCCCACTCCCGAATGGACCTCCTCCACGCTCTTCGTTTCGTCTTTTCGATCCGTTTGATCTCCGACTCCAGGGCCGTCAATAACGTATCCCATCCTTTCGAACCAGCCGAGGCATTTGTCTCGTCGACCGGCAAAGACGACATCTCCACGACAGAGAACGACCAGGCGATCAAACAAGGCAAACGCATCCGAGCGGGGCTGATGTAAACTGAGTAGCACGGTCCGGCCGCGTCGAGCGAGAGCGGACAGAGTCTGAAGGAGGGAGAATGCTGTGAACGCGTCTAGACCTGTCGTGGGTTCGTCGAGTGCAAGGATAGAAGGAAGCGTGACAAGAGCACAGCCAATCGACAGGCGACGGCGTTCTCCGCCTGATATCCCCTGAAGAAGAGCCAAGAAGATGAGATTTGGAATTGTAAGGTGGAAACGTTTGCACCTTTCGAAGAGCACCTCCCACGACCGTATCCGCAGCGTCCCTGAGCCCAAGTTCTTGGATTGTTTGTTCTACAACGAGACGGCGAGTCTCGGCAGATATGTTGGCGGGAAGACGCAGTGCGGCTGCATACTCGAGCGTCTCTCGGACTGGATGCATGGGATTAGTGACACGCAGGCGTCTTGCGAACACTTCCATACCAGTGAGATGCGCGAGTAGATGGTCGTGTTGTCTGACAAAGCCTATCCTGTCCTTCATCTTTCGGGCAGAGAGTGTTGTGGCGTCGGCAGGGCTAAGATTCGCCTGTGTGGGTTCATACTTGACCGATCTATGAGTGCACGTGCGATTGAGAGCCTGTACCAACAGATTAGTAGACACAACTCACCCGCCAGTCACTGGTAGATTCGCAAGGCGGCCGACGAGGGCATGGAGAAGTGTTGTTTTGCCGCTGCCAGAGCCACCGATGCTGAAATGCACGTTAGTCGACAGCGATGAGGGCTGAGCTGGCAAGCTCACATTGCCGTCATTTCTCCGTTGTCGCACCGTAATGACACGTCCCGGATGATTGTGTTTGGTCCGTCATCCTCAGCACTCGACTTGGAAAACCACCGAGGAAGGGATACCGCAAACGGAAGAGGAAGAGCCTGGCGAGGAGGGGGCACCGCAATCGTCAGGCCGTCTACATGGAGGTTGTAGGCCGGTGGAGGAGGCAGTGTCTGCAGCACATCGTTGGTCTCGGGATCGTCGGCCCGGCCAAGCACTTGTTTCTCTGGGTCGGTACGGTCCTGGACACCGCGTCAGTGAGCGCCGGCGACGTCCAAACGATGCTCACCTCCATCTTGGACGTGGTCGTCGAGCAACAAGCTGGGGGTGCAGCACATGGACGAGCATTATCTCATCGCTCCGATCGCTTTCACGGGCCCCGATCGGACATTTCCCGGGCGCCGCATGGTACCTCGTTCCTGCGTCCTATTTGACGGATCCCGCGATGGAACCACACTCGCCGCCTTGCAAACCCAACAGAAGTGGGCCACCCTCGCAGGTGGCACCGCTTGCCGCTGTTTGGACAGTCCTATCACGCTCGCAGCAGTTTCGGTTGCCACATGGTCTGGCCCACCAATAACGAATTTTGGCCTCCAGATGCTCCGGGCTTTCAACAGACCCGGCCCCCGTCGGACAGCGATCCGCGCTATTTTGAGCCATTTTCGATATTCTGTGCTCCGTCCACACAATGACACCTAGCTACGTGGATCCTTTGCTTATGTGGGCGAGTGCTGCTCATCGAGGCTCGTCGCAGGACGAGCGTTCGTCAGACTACCAACGATGATCGATCCTTGCAAGGGTTCAGGGTGCTCAATTAACCATCTGGTATACGAAAATAGATGCCCTTGTGCTCAAATCTTGTTGACATGGTTTTAAACCTCGACGTTGGGAGAGGACAGTTCTTGGGTCCATCACCAACCATCGGCGCAAAAGGACGCACCTAAATTATTGCACGAGACAGCTACAAAAGTGCACTTAATGCTCAATGCGCTACTCAAATCAACAATTGCATAGCATTCCTGGGTATATGCGCTATATCTAGGGCGGTCGCTTTGAGATCAACCGCCTGCTATTGGGTATCACAATAGAATTTTTTGCTTAAAATTCAACGCGAGAATAAGTGGGCTAGCGGAATGGCAGCATAACAGATGCTCCTCATTAGGTGGAGTAACCAAGAACGATCTCGCAGGTGGCAAGATTCTGATTGTGAATGTTTGGCCTAGATACGCCAGTCTTCGTCAACAAATCTCCAGGCGTGGCCAACAGCATGGCGAAAAACGTTCCTCACTTGCCCGTCGAAATCCTGTGGCGGATAGGCGATTACTGCCCTAGATCAGAGCTTACGTCGCTTGTATTATTGAATCATGCATTTTGGGGCGGATTCACACGAATTCTCTACCACGACATTGAGATTCGTACCGGAAGTGATCTACTTAATCTTTGCACGACCATCAAAAAGCGACCGGTACCCCTGGCCGAGTATCCTCGTACCTTTCATATTCCATCGTTGATCTACAAGCACTCCTCGGATGTTATTGGCTCGGCAATTCGAGACATCCTATCCGTGGCTAAGAACTTAAACAGCGTCATCCTCCGCATCCGAAATCCTGACGTGCTCGAACATATTATCGGCACCGAGCAGGTCTCATATCCTTGTCATTTAAAACGACTTGATATTCCATTCATCAAGAACCCTGCTTTCGCTGAGTTAATACGACAGCAGCCCGCAATTGAGAAACTTGAGCTATTGGACTCGGGGCAATATTTAACAGCGAGCGCGAGGTATATTGTGCCAGATCCGGACGAACGCGTGCTCCCAAATCTCCGCGAACTGGGCATCTCGTGCTCCCAAATCGAACAAACCCTGTGGTTGATTAGCGGTCGACCGATCACTAGGTTATCCATTCGTCATCCCTTGGATGCCAACAGCATGTCCAAGATCGGTTCTCTAATTCGACTATCTGCTAGTCCCCTGTCTCGAGTCGATTTATCACTATCCACAATGCCATTCAATGTGATCCAAGACCTGACCACAGCCCTATCGATCCTCTCGTTTTGCCGCGACTCTTTACTAACCCTGACAATCACGCTGTGCGAGCCTGAGCTTGCCTGGGTATGAGCTTCGCACTCTTTGCAGTTACACGTCTCATATGGTTTATTCACCCAGGAAGTCGAGCCTTGGTTGGTTTCCGGTTTAGAGCAGCTTTCAATGCGCCTCCAATCTTACTCCGCCCTGGAGACCTTTCGGCTTGAAGCTCGAAAAAGCGATATGCGGTCCTATTTGTGGTTTTGGGATGAGTTTAATTTCTCCGTGATGCCTTCATTGAGAGGGTCTTCCTCCCACCTCAAACACGTCTCAGTCTTTGGATTAACCCTGCACCCCTTACAATTTGATTGACATAGTGTAAGTTCACCACTAGTTGTGCTGATTGCAATGCTCAATTTAAGCCCTAGGATGGCCGATTCACATTTGTACCACGTGAACTGCGATTCCTAATTTGTATAAAACATTCCATGCCACATAGTGGCAATTATTCTTGGCGTGCCGATGTTTCAGCCCAAGCTCCAGATTATGTAAAACAGCTGCCAGCGAGTCCGACGTCTCGATACCACATCGCAGCCGTAGTTTTGATACTATCCTACTCTGAGCGAAGCGACTCATTCCATCACATGTTACGGATATACATACCTATCGACGTTATTGTTCTAATTTCAGACCACTGTCCTCGAGAAACTCTTTTGTCTCTGGTAGCCCTCAGCCGACAATGCTTTGAATCCTTCGCTCCCGTGCTGTATCGGAACATTGATATTCGGAGTGCTAAGAGCCTCGCCACTCTGTGTCACAGTCTAATGGGTCGCGATGTACTTCGTAACTACCCCCGAGCTATCGACATTCGATTCACGAGCTTAAAAACAGATGATGCATCCGACGGCCTCGAAACACTCTTTCGGGAGATGTTGAAGAGTACCATTCGCCTTGAAAGTTTAACACTTGTGGTTCCACGCCTGGTTCTAATGTGGATTCTCGAATTTTCCGAGTTTCCTTATCTGTTCGAGCTCAAGAGTCTCCGGTTACGACCAGCACACGGGGTCAGAGTCGGAAACTTTTTGAAAAATCAAAAGTCCCTAGAGCTTATTGATTTTGCGTGCGATGCCGAGGACCCAACGTTTGTCACGAGCGAAGGGTTCTTCGAGCCCGACTTTCAGCCCGTCGACCTACTTTATCTTCAGACACTCGTAGTGCCATGGGCGTTGCTTCCCTCCTTCTCGTCGTGTCATACCATAAAATCAATCGACATATCCTCGTTTGCTCTTACCGCAGACGCCTTGGATAATCTGGGTCCGGTGTTTCAAGAAACGGTCACTTCTCTGAAAGCTATAAAGCTTCGTTTGATGGTATCTCACAATCGTGTGAATACCTCACTAACAAGCATGCTTTTATTCCTTGAATCCTATAAAAACTCACTCCAAAGCCTCGAGGTAATTATTTGCCCTGTTTTTAAATCGCCAGAGATATCACAAGAGATGGTCAGTTTTTGCCCATTGTTCAGTCAGATGAGACATTAGGCTCATTCCCTGCGTTTGTTGAAGACCTGGATCGATTTAGTTCATTTGAGAAGCAGACTGTATTCCTTTTGTCGACTCACATACTTTTCTCTCGAGCTGGGAGAACTGATTCCGAGTCATACAAGCCCGATTCCCAAACGATTGGAGTTAGTGGGAGGAGACGTGTAATCGAATTGTGTGCTTGGATGCGGCCCTAGTGATGATGGGCCATAGGATCATGTTTAATTTTTCTCTCTTTTCATATTGAGCCCTCAGTATCGATTTTGTAAGCAGGTGTGTCTAGCTTATCCTCTGTTGTTGATATTTGAGTTCTGGCAATATGAGATGCAAGAACTGCTACTCCATGTTTGGCAAAGTCTCATGGATTCTACGCACGCGAGAAACCCATCGTCGACGAAGCGCCGCGCGCTTCGCTCACTATGTGCGCCGTCACGCCGCCCCGGTCCGCTGACCATAGCTTTATAGTACCACTTGACCGACGCATCGGCCCTGGAAGGGACTCGTGCCCAGATTTCTCATATAGCCATATTAGATACTCCCAAAGGATGCACATTCTGTGAAGATTATCCTCTAGGAGTTGGGATCTCGAACATGGATATATACATGAAGAGTGGGTGATTTTTCTCTCATACTTCCATCAGAGCTATGAATGACCTTGAGAGGACATAGAAATGGAGTCAGCACCCCGCAGGTGTCCCTTTTTTCGCGCGTCAAGTGAGTGAAGACTGAGCAACGGTTGCACCATTACTCAGCATTGGTCTCCCATCTCGAGCGGTATACTGACCATATCTATCCTCATTTGCTTTCGCGCACTACCCTCTGCTCCCACCCTGTGTTTTGAGCTGCTTCCCGCTCTGTAATTCGCTCCTCGAGCCTGTTTCTTGTTTCTTACACACTTCTTCCCTTCGCTTTCTTTTTTCTACTTCCTTGCTCGCCATGTCCTCGATTTTCGTCCGTTCTGGACCCGGCGTTCCATTTTGTCCGACTCCCTCACGTCCCCGTTTTTCTTTTCTTCTCTCACTATTGTTCGGTTTCTCTTATTCACTCAGGTTGGGCCCGCCCACCCTCGCGCTTCGCTTATACACTACGCCAGTCATGCGCGGCTTCGCCTAACGCCGTGTGATACCCACGAAAAATTTGCCATACTCTTGAGCGTAGGTTGAGCATCATGTGAGATCCGAATGCGTCGTGCAAACCACGTTCCCTAACAGCGATTCGTTCACAACAAAACCCAGATCGACCACATCCAAAGTAACACGCCGTCCGAATTTCCCGATCGTCCTGTATTCTGCACTGATATGCACTTAGCCAATGTGTTGAGGCGTTAACAATAAGTGTGCTTCAAATAAGACTTAGCGCAGTGCGATCAAGCGGATCGAGCTCGTTATACTAGAGTGGGGAAAACGTCGCTGTCGTTCAAGCGACTCATACATTGGTCTATATAGCATACAACGGGAAAAACCAGACATTATATCGGGGTGTATACAGGATGATGCACATAGAAATGGAGATAAAACATATCACATCGGAAACCGTACATGCCAAAATGTATAATATCGATATATTATCGATATATGCGCGGATCGTTCAACACCAGGCAGTCTTTATATATTGGTATCAACTGCACGTTTTTGATTGATGTCGGAATTAGAAGCGAACGCGTTGGACGCATGTCTCGGCTTGAAGACCAAGTAAAAATCAAACGGTCGGTGACAGCGAAGATCATAGCGAGTGCCATGCGTGTAGCCTTGCCACGCCCGCGTCTCTTTCGATGAGTATTTTGGTCATGTGGTGATACTTGTATCAATAATATTTAGGTTATCTGCACAATTAGGCTCAACGTGATGTTCCTCGCCATGCTGCCGATGACATGTTCAAGATCTCACGCAGGGAGGTAATTCGTGGCTAAGATACAAATCGTACTTAGCTCAACTACGAAGGTAGAGAACTTGTGTATATACTGTACCTAAGATACAAATCGTACTACAGAGTACAGTGTGAATAGAATACATGGAAAAGAAAGAAAATACGATACCTTAGCTCAACTACGAAGGTAGAGAACTAAGGAAGAAAAAGGGGTTCCCGCGAACTCGCGCATGATATCAGAGAGGGGGGATACGAAACAGAAACAAATATGCGCATACATACACGCATATGATTGTAAATTCAACACAAGAATACTCGACCTCGCATGTTGGCTTGCTGCGCTGCCCATGCTAATCACCGACCTGACTTCTCAACAAACTATTGTTGTCTCACGACGCAATATCTGGGGTTCTATGTGGGCGATGAGGTCATTGCTTGCGCCACATGCAACGGGAGAGAGTGGGGATTCAATTGGAGCCGACGTCGATCATTGCACGTGATTGTTCTCGGGGTCGATCAATGCGTCGGCAAACACTTTGAACACTATCTGCCCGTGTCTAGGGCTCACCTGGATAGAGATTGGGACGGGAAGATGCGCTCACGATAGGCTGTGAGTGCACTTGCATCGCAATATAACCGAATCTGGTGCTGCAATGACGCGTGTGGTCGATGAGACCGGAACCGAACACGCAGCCTCGCCGTTGCGTCACGTAAGATAGCAAAAAATCGACCTATTAGAAGGCTCCAGGTTCTCTGCCAGCAGCAGACTACTCCTTTCCCTCGCCATGTCTATTGTGCCCCCCAACGAGATCGTCGAGTCTCCCGCCGCGATTGCCGATGGCGACCGCAGGCAACCAGCGATGCTGGGCAACACCGAGTCGACGACAAGCGGCGACGCCACCCCCGGCACCGTCGATTCCCCGGCGTCTAGCTCATTCGAAACCGGGCGGAGTGTCCGGCTCTCGGCCAGCGTGTCGACGCCAGACATGCAGACAGTGCGTCGTGTGCCCGCCGCGCATTCCCGCACCCGACGCGGCTCGACGGTAGACATGCCCCAGGTCATCCCGCCGAAAGAAAACCCGCACGAGGCACGCACACTGGTGCGTATCGATCGACGCTAGTCTCCCATGTTGCTCTCACGCCTTTTGCCAGATTTTGTGTTTTGACGGGTCAGTATTTATCAGATACTATCCCCGATAGTGTCTAACCTTTTCCTCAGAACGGGCGATCAATTCGACCAGGATGTACGTCCTCAATCAAAAAAAATTCAAAAGAAATTCAAAAAATGCTAACCATCCGTCCAGAACTCGAATATCGTGCAATTCTTCCAGCTACTCAAAAAGGATGACCGACACAAGCAAATGGTCTACTACCAGGCAGGGATCGGCACGTCCAGCAAGCACTTTGTCACCCCAGTCGGCGTCGCACTCTCCAAGGCGGCTGACATGGCTATCGCGCATGGTCTCAAGGACCACGTTACAGGTGTGTGGTATCACGGGATATTTATAAACGAGCTAAACACGTTCCCAGATGGCTATGAATTCTTGATGCAAAATTGTACGTACACCTGGCTTATTCGGGGAATATGGCTGACGGCTACCCTATGATAGATATCGAGGGAGATAAAGTAAGGTCTGATGTTCCGCACGTGGTGTCCGTGTTGATCTCGGTGTAGATATGCTTGTTCGGCTTTTCCCGCGGCGCATATACCGCTCGTGCGTTGGCTGGCATGTTACACAAGGTCTGCCACGCCCCTCGTTGAACGAGTTTTCTTCCCTGATTAGATTCACAGGTTGGCCTCTTGCCTCCTTTCAACTACCAACAAGTCCCATTCGCCTATCACATGTACCAACGTGACGACAAGGAAGGATGGGAAATGTCCAACGGATTCAAACAAGCGTTTTCGATCGACGTCGAAATACACTTTATGGGGTTGTTCGACACCGTCAACAGTGTTGGTGGGTGAACATTTTTTGGACGCTTTTCTCAACTAAAGCCGGTTCAGGCCTAATCCCCAAAGAGCTCCCATTCGCGAAATCCAACTACGTTGTCCGAAACTTTAGACATGCAGTAGCACTCGACGAACGCCGTTCCAAGTTCAAAGCGAACCTATGGGGTCGGACATCGGACGAGGACGCAGCACTTGCGGCCCCCAAACGCGAGGACTATCTGTCCAAGAAAAAGCGCGAAAAGCTCCAACGCCAGGCCGAAGAGCAAAAACTGGCCACGCTCTACGGTTACGGAGCGAGCATGATGGAGAGCGTCACTGGCGCAGCCGGCAGCGTGTATAGCGCTGTCGGAAGCGTTGGTGGGTACGTATCTTCTGCCGTCGGCTATTCTTCCACCGTCCAGAAGCCCCGGAAGGGTTCAGACTGGGCTCCAGAGGGCAGTGGGATTGTTGTCCCGGCTGCATTGCCGAACAAGCGCCCAGATTTCGAACGCATGACCACTGCAGAACGAGAAGACTTCAAGTGGCGACGGGCGCATTCGACAAACTCGAGCGGTGATGATTACGAGGTGGCTCATGCTATTAGTGGCAGGCGTATCAAGCGGACCGAGACCAATGTCGAGGGTTCGTATGCATCCGTCCCGACTCAAGCATAGGACTGATGACTGGTGCAGAGGTGTGGTTTGCCGGCGCGCATACAGACGTCGGTGGCGGATCTGTCAAAAATGGCGAACGCTATTCGCTTGCGAGGATCTCATTGAGGTGGATGGTTAGGCAATGCTTCATATGCGATACTGGTATGCACTTGGATCCATGCCTTTTACATATTTTAATTCGCATATAGGCATCATGTTTCATACCAACATGCTTGAAGATATCGGCCTTTCTCCCGAAACTCTGTGGCCAAAGGTTCTCCCTCGCCCGCCCCCAATCCGATCCATCGAAGAAGTTCCGATACAACAGCCGCCCCCACTGATTTCACGCAAATCAGAGCCGCACCCTCCGGCCTACAGCGTTCTCCCGAACCAGACCAATGACCCGAATTTCAATTCCGGTCATCCCGGATTCAAAGATGCCTCCCAACTCGATCCGAATGACCCAAGGAACCCAAACGCGCCAAAGTACAATCCATATGACACAGTGACCGATCGGGCACACACGCAGCTTTCCCGCCGCGTCAATCCGTACGAGCCGTATATTCCTTTCACCCGCTTCGGGCATGATATCCGGGACTACGGTTACGGTTCGAGAGAGCCGAGGGAACCGTTTATATCTGAAGAGGTCGAGGATTTCAAGGATGCCCTTAGTCCGATATACGATCAGCTCAGTTTGAACTGGTGGTGGTGGATCTTGGAGTTGATTCCTATCAAGCAGGTGGGTTTCGCGTTTTGGCTTGGGCGAACAAAGATTCATTGTGGTCAAAGGTATGGAGGAAAAAGGAGAGGTCGTGGCGTCGGTTCTTTTCGTAAGTCTTGACTCCTTTCTCCAGCATAAAAATATCCTTATTATCCATATAGGATCAACTTTGGCGGCCCTCGAGTCATTAAAAATCAAAAGCGAAACGGAGTCAAGGTCCACCGGACGGTACAAATACGAATGTCGGCCAAGAAGGATTTGGAGGGCCAGCCGTTTTATTACAGCCCTCGAGCACATTTGAAGCTCGCTTGGGTAAAGTGGATAGGTGGAACCGAAGATATGGAGGATGACTAATTGACCCGAATTATAGCTGGAGTGGTGTAACGAAGACAAGGTTTTATTTCTTGGTCGGTACTAAATGTGAATTACTATCAATATGATCCGTTGCGTCCGGAGGGTGCATTTTAGTGGGACGTAAGAAGGTCTATTGTCAATTGCCAGGGGATGCATGTGTTGCTTTGTTCAGCGTTTGAGGAGTTTGGATTGGGATGAATGCTTATTTAGGCACTACCCATCCGTAATAATGCGACAACACTTCTCGCTATCATAAAAGCCTGCAAATAAAGGACGCAAAGTTGGCGTTCGTGCCGAGTGACAACTCTTCCAATCGATTCCTTTTTCTCACTTGGTTGTATTGAATGGGATATGTTCCTCGATACAACAGCAAAGTTCACAAAAATATTCGGAATGTGTCATCAGGAATCTTCCTATTCGTAATCATTTTTATGATTTACCTACTGTCCAAAGCGAAATTCGCGCCAGTAGATGAATGAAACTCACCGAGTCATTGATCCTTTCTATCAGATGATACACATGTGGTCCGATGTGTATTTGAGAATGCGGCGATTCGATGGCCTTGGCCTCTTTGCCTGACCGGCTCATAGAGGAACCTGACCGTCTGACTCAGCATATGTTGTGTTGATCAATATCCTCGAATAACGCCCGTTGCTAGGCACAGTGATGTCAATGAACCAGAGAGACTCCTGCCACCTGCTGGCTCAATGATAATTAATGACATACCTCTGTCGAGGACAATCGTCCACTCACCCGCAGGCCCCCACTCAACTACACTTAGATGATTTCACACTTTTCATACCGCCGAATCCCAAAGCCAGATGAATTAATTCCGGAAGAACCCGAACAACGCTCCGCCCACACGCGTTTTGCATTCAGAGTCTTTGACAACCAATCACAAGGTCGTTACAGCAAAGAGGGAGGTTTTGTGGCTGGGATGTTCCTCAATCATAGCATTCCACACGAGCTTCCTGACGAGGAAGAGCTTTATCTCTCGGCTGCTCGCCACGTAGACCGCGATCGCGTCAAGAGCCCTTGGATATCTGTGTCACGTCGATGGGATTGGGCCATCTGGGAAATGCGTCGCCGCCTTGAACGTTTCGGACCCATTAATATTCGTGTTGCCGTGATCGACGTGGCAGTTATACCCCGAGAGCGTGAGAACTCCTATCGGGCTGGTCGTATACATGCGCTTCAGTTGCTGGACTCTCGCTTCTTAAACACACAGAGGTGGCCTAAAGATAACTTGCGACAGTTACAAAACTTTGCTAATATGGCGGACGAACTCTATTTTTATGGCCACATCCCGGCTGAAGCTATCGTTTCTGTCGTGTCTCTCGAGGATGTCGAGCCGCACCTGCTTGGCCATCAATCAAGTTGGTTCAAGCAGACGTCATTTCGCAGTGCACACGAAAATCTCTTCCACATTTACCAATCGAATCATTCAAGAGGCTGGGAGCTTAAACGATATGCGTCTCAATGCGTTGAACTAGCATTGAACATACTCCGTGATTCCTATGACGTTGTGATGAAGGAGGTTATTTCAGTGTTACTTCATGGGATCGCGGCCTCTTTTACCGCGCCTCAACGACTTACCTGGCTGTCCTCGGAAGGAGAGGTTGGCGGTAAGAATGAGTTGGTTAATCGATCGATTTGAGACTAATCTATGGAGCCACAACCCTAAGGTAGCCATGAGGACATCGAGTTCCTCATTGAAAGATTCTCCGCTCTTTCTCTTGGAGACCCTTCAGAAATGAACGACCTAAATTCGAGTAGCCAAGCCTCTATTCTTCCACTCGATGAGCATCTCAGTAAGAGAGAATCCCTGGCTATGCGCGATACATCAATTGACTTGATTCATAATCATCACGGTGGGTAATCAACGAAACATAAACCCAAAACATTCAGCTCATCCTTCGAATCCATCAGCGATAGAAATGATCAAGGAGCCCCTCACCAATATGATCTCGAAAAATGTCGAGAAGCGAGATGCTTTCACTTCTATATGGGCAAGGCTGTCGCGGATACTAGGTCATGAGTCAAGCCAACTGGCCCAGGCATTAATTGCGAGCCGACGACCCTTGAGGCTCTCGCCCTCCGATTCACATAGGCTGAGAGCTGCTGAGAGTAACTATCAACTTTTTCGCTCACGGGTGTTCATCCTTGCACAACTTCTTCCACTCTCACACCTCAAAGGAGTGCATCATGACGACTGGGAGTGCTTTACTCTATCTCTCAATGAATTGGTGGCCGTTCATTTGACCTCTTCCACAGAGATTCTAGAGCTTTTTAGTCCCCTCGGGTCAGCCTATGAGTTATCTCTAGGATTCAACTGGCATAAGATTTCATTTGTCACGGCTGAGAAGTTGTTTATGCCATAGTTTGACGCAATATTTCCTGTACCTAATTGACGAATTTGAACATAAGAATGTAGTGTATATGCCATGGTTTGGGATCGAGAGGTCTGAAACTGAATCCCACGCTCTTCCCCAAATATAGCATTCTGGGACTTTTGATTTCGACGAGCCCATATCCCAAGACCGGATTGGAGGTATTCTCTTAATCGTGGGGCAGTATATTGGTAATATTTCGAGCTTTCAATGCAATTTCAAGCTCCGTAGGACACACTTGGAAGTTGTTTTCTCTGGAAATTCAGGATAGTTGAATCGTAGTACTGGTATGCAAATGAAATACCACTTGATAACATTTTTGTATTGATTGCTCTGATTTGGGGCCACTAACATGGCCTGGAATTTCCATATTTCAGGTGAACCGATCGTAAAAGTATGTGGAACACTCGTTTATGCGCATTGATGCACACTTGGAAATCCGATACAGTGTATAAACTCCACCCACATGATCAGGAACGGGGATTTTTCTTGGTGCAATGTGGAATTTCTACATGGAGTGTGTGTATGGTGACACCTGGAGTCGACTGCGCTGAAGATCACCCCGCAAGAGTTTGGCTTGAATACATTTGGTGTCAGAATTTACAATTGATTGCTGGCGGATGAGCACACGTAGGTCAAGTTGTGCTGATCGGTGAGGACGGGGTGGAGCAACGAGGCGTCTAGCATCTCAGCCACTGACAGTTGTCCTCGTGTTTCGGTCGGAGATACAACCTGTATTTGGTTTGACACTTCTCGTGTTTGGCTGAGTTCTCTACGGCACAAGCTACTAGGTAGATTACACATTACAACGTATGTTCAAGGAGGCCGCGTCTTGGGTTCACCCCACGATCCATTCCGCGCCGCTGAAGCAGGATCGCATCACCGATACATCTCACTTCGCTCGTCACTTTGCCCGGCTCTTCTGATGTACTCAGGTTAAACCATCTCCGTGCCGCATTTTAAGACTACACCTAATTGGATGTGCGCGATAATTGAGACAACGCCATTCAGTCAACTTCTCCGTCCACATGACCCATGCGGGCGCAGTGCCAGCCAAACATCCCTTATCGACATTTCGAGACAATAGCCCACATGGGGTTTGACCATGGATAGGGGCACCGGTCATCCAACAACTCAAACCATCGGCTGCTCGGTAGGAGAAGCCGAGTCTAGCGAGGTACGAAGGTCGGGCGTGACGCAGTTGAACGGGGCGGGACGGGCATAGCGCAGTTCGGAACTATCAAGAGGGATGTTGGCTGAACAGGAGGTGGCGTGGTAAAGGCCTAAGTTGAAGAAAAGGGGCATATAGGGGTACTCTCATCGTCGAGTGGAGCGAGCGGGGGATAACGTGGGCCTTCCAGTGACGACGCCAACCGAACGAGCGGGCGAGATCGCGATCGCAGTGGTAATTTTTTGAGACAATATCGCCCCAACCATCGCTCAAGAAAATTGCGAAAAAAAGAATACCGATGACAAGAGGGGGGAAATCGAGATCACGGATGAGCAGACGAGGAACGGCCGGCCCGCATATGGTCACGGGAACGAGGTGAGGGCGCACGTCAGGAGGATCGAATGGCCGCGTGCGGTGCGATCGCACTTGGCGATAGGGTGTGATGCCGGTTCGGTTGTTGTCAAGACAAATGTGAAAACAAGCGAAAATTTTATCCGTGAGACAGATTTCCGGTGAATTAAAAAATGGATATGAAACGCTTGACTGACGAAATCACGATACGGGATGGTATATGCGGCGTGGTTTGGTTGTCAGATTGGCCACGATCCTCGCAAAAATGACATATCGAGGTGATCGTTTCGGATTTGGGATGGGCTCGGAGCGGGAACGACCGAAATCGGAGAGGCGAGTGCTCACTGAATGGGTTCGCGAACACCGCCGCTATACACATCCGGGACAAGGCTCGATTTGAATTGTAAGGTGTGGATATCGTAAGATGTTCGGTGGCAGCCCTATTGAAAAGGGCGTCCGATTGATAGCGCGGCGCGATCAGGAGCCGTACGGCCGACGCAGGCGAGCGATAACAGAATCACGAGGGCGTATCACGCGGTGCATGTTGGATCGCACGAGGCGGCGGAGTGGGACGGGTGGGACCAAATGGACGCAAGAGGCAACAACGAAAACAGACGTTGCAGCAGATAGGCGCGCGATAGAGTGCGATGAAAAAGCCAAGCATCCGAGGCGGATATACACGAGGACGGACATCGGCTAGATGAAAGGAACGATGTCTACGTCACCAGTCGATTTGCGCCGCGCACCTGGGAAGCGAGAAGACCGAGGGGCAGGGGGCCGGGGGGCACGTCACCGCCGCCGGACGCAGCGAACGGACTGGCGCTGGCAGCAGCGAGGCGATCAGGCGCAGGGCGGATCAGGCCTGGCGGAAGCAATTTATGAGCGTGTGATTGGCGTTGCGAGCAAGGACCCAGTTGGCGATGGCGATGGGCGGGGGCGGATCCCAGATTGGTTGCCGGTTCGACGTGGCGGATTTCCCGTGCGTGGAGCGAGGGCGATGTGCAGGATAGGCAGGATTGATGGTGGGGTAATTACCTCGGGTTCTGGCGATGTGGTCTGGAAGCAGGATGAGCGGCGCAAGCCCCACACCCGCCGCCCGCCGCCCGCCACCCGCCACCCGCCGCCTCGAGCAGCGATCGCGCGATGGGGAGCTGGGTCTCCACGGCGACGGCACGCGTGTGCTCGCCGCAGGGGGTGCGGTGATCGATGGCGGGAGGGGCGATCGGATGTGATCGGACCGGATCGTTGCCGGTGGCTATGGGATGGCTGTGCCGGCGGTAGTGCGTCGATCAGATCGGATAGGCATCGACGGCATCGACATCGGATCCGGACAACCACGGCCAACCACAACCACGATGGCGACCCGCGTCGACTGGGGCGAGTTCGAGTACGATGGACACAACCTCCTCTTCGCCGGCTACCAGCGCATGCCCCCCGACCAGCTCCCCGCCTTCCTCCTCACTGCTGACGGCGACGACCGGTGCGTTGTCTCTGTTCTCGCCGGCGCTCGCTGACGTCCCCCAGCCCCCACAACTGGTGGCTCGCCCAGACAAAGCTCTACGACCTCCGCACACCCAGCCCAACGCCCAGCATCCGCGAGATCCGCGAGCTGCTCGCCAATGCCATCCGCAACGGCCGTCTCGTCGTGCCTGACAGCCTGCGCGACGCCGAGCGCAACGCCGAGCAGTTCCTCCGTCTCTCCCACCTCCGCGACCAGTTTTCCCGCCGCCACGTCCCTCCCCCGACTCCTCGAACATCACCCCCACTGAACCCTAGCACCCGGGTGCCCGCCACACCGTCGCGTGCCCCCTCGCCGCGACCGGCCCCCTCGCCGCGAACCGCCCACAACTCCCCGCCCGGCGCCATGTCGCTGCAGGGCATGCTCGCTCACCCGACGCTCATGTCCTTGCCCCTTGCTGCGCCGGTGCCGGTGCCTGGCCCGACGCCGCACCCGGTGCCACTCTTCACACTCGTTCCCCAGCCCGGCGGCATCCCGGTCCCCGCCCCGGGTCCGAACCCGCCGCCACTCGTGCCCGCCTATGCGCGCTATGCAGCTTACACGACACAGGCCCCCACCCGCTCGGGGATCAGCCCAACAGCGGCGACCACCGCCGCACCGAGCCCCCGGGTGACGCCCCCGAAACACCCCGAGTCGATGGACGAGGACGAGCGCCGGTCCCGGTCTGAAGAGGAGCGCAGCGAACATGGGGCCGAGTGTCAGTCTTCCCCCTCCCAGCCTACTCACGTGCTCAACTCCCTCTCTGCCGCAGTCGAGATCGACGAACTCGAGGACGATGCGCCCAACACCCGCCCCGGCTCCAAACACGGCCCTCCCCCAGCAGCCCCGCGCCACGATGCACCACCATATCTGCCAGACCCCCAGCCCGACCGGCCAAAGAAGCGCGTGAGTCGTATGTGTCTGAGTTAAATCATGCTGATCCTCATTTTGTGATCCAACTCCGATCCAGTCTCGCCAGACCCGCCCCTTGCCCTCGTCCGAGCCCCGCATCTGCACCACTTGCTCCCGAACCGATTCTCCCGAGTGGCGCCGCGGCCCCTATGGCCCCAAGACCCTCTGCAACGCCTGTGGCCTCAAGTGGGCCAAGGCCAGCGGCACCGGCCGTCGGCGCGCAGCTGCCCACAACTCCGGGCCGGGCGCCAACGGCCATCCGCCGCCCATCGAGGCCGTGCCCCCATATGGCATGCGCCCCCCAGAAAACCCCTGGTCAAAGGCAGGCGCCGAGATCCATCGCGTGGGCAGTGCGGGTCCCGTCTATGCGCCCCCCGCCAATCACCCATCTGGGTCCGCCTTGGGCGGTGTGCCCATCATGAACGATCTCGCACGCAACGGGCCCGTTCCAGGCGATCTCTCGGGCGCTCGCTCCACCCCAGGCGATCTTGCCGTCATCCGCCCGGTCCACAACGATATAGCGCTCACGCGTCCCACCGGACCTGCTGAAATGTCGCGTGCGCTGAGCGCTCACGAGGTCGGTCGGCCAGGCGCCCACCCCATAATTTCGAGTGCTGTCGGACCGGTGCCCCCGCCCCCAAAGAGCACGAGCAGCGATAGCGGACCTGAGGATAACCGTCGCCCTTCGTCCTCACCAAATGTGGCCGTCAAGTCCGAGGGTACAAGCGATAGCGCCGCATCAGGGCTCATGGACCTTGCCAATGTTGCCCTGGAGAAGGAAGAGAGCTATGCTCGTCGCGATCCTCGGTCGGAGAGCCTGAAGCGCCCGCGCGCGACTCCAACTTTGACCGCCTGTCCAGCACGTCATCCGGTGGGTATGAGGGACCGAGCGCGAGGCGGGAGGGGGGCACGCGGCCAATTGATGTCATTCCTATCGGCGACAACAAGTGGTGAACGAACTATGGCTCCGAACCAGAGTGCGAAACAAACCAGGGAAACCATTAGATCGGCTAGGGTAGTAGACGCGTAATGACCACTTTTCACTCATCATTATGTTTTGCTTTTTTTTTTTTTGGGTGCTTTATCGTACGAATTGGGCTATCGTGTGCTGATATTTTTTCTATTCTTCTTGCCGCTATCGATGCTTGACCCGTGTGTTTGATACCAGTTTTATTTTGTTATGTGTATGTTTTTCGCCAGAGTGTCGGCCTGGCGGGGTGGTGAGAGGACAACGGGTGCGTTCTCAGCCTTTTTGTATGCGAGTGATTGCCTGTAAATGAATTATATGATACCTCGATAATTTTAATGGATCTGTTTTCACTGGTCGATGATTCATGTGCATATGTACTCTTGCCCCACGACGGAGACACCTGTCGGTAAGTGGTATTATCGTGCAGTGAAATTGCCAATCCATGCTCGACTCTTTCACTCCACCACGTCTTGCGCTCAGTTTCCCTCTGATCAGGTTCTGCCATCTGGAATCGATGGACACTACTCGCTAGTTAACGTTATACACGAGTGCATCATCTATCTTTGATAAGCCCGAACAAATTCGACATGTGGCCGATGCTCTCTGCACTGTTTTGTCAACGCATACGTCATTTCCCCACTCGCACGATAATTCCTGATAGCTTAACTATATCTTCTCGCTTGGGTTGATCTGCGGGGAAATCTGGACCTGGACTTTGCCTTGCATCGATTATCGCATGGCTCTCGTCTAGGACTAGGTCTGGGCTGTGGCGACGTTTTCGGCTCTTCGAATGTTTCCACAGAAGCTCGAGGGGTTTTGTGAATAATTTGTGCTTCGTATTATGTCCATATATGAGAGAGGGCGTGATGGACATGTCTGCTTTGGGACAAGAACAGAAACGAGCTTAGCTTTTCTTAATCCTTCAGAATCCGGGGACACAGTCCCGATAGCTAGTCATGGGCGATCGGAATAGCCGGATAGATGGCTAGTCCATGACGTACATTCTCCACCTAACTGGCCTGCAATCAAATGCCGGTCATCGCTGTTAAATGCTTGGTTCAAAGACCCTGGCGAAACACCATATTGCCTCTGTGGCGCATTTGCAATCACCTTCATGGCCTTGGGGCACCCGTTTTCTGTGAAATGTCCGGCTGCCGCAATAAAAGTCAGTGTCTGTTTGTGCGTAGTAATGGAGACGATAGTCTATGGTTGGAGTAGCTGGGCAGAGTGCACGTGAGCTGAAGTAGAGGAGGATACAGGATAATATTTATTTGAGGTAATGGGGTTTGCAGGCGGACCTGATGTGGTGAGTTGCCATTCACCGATCATCTGATAAATGTACTACCGTAATAGGTGACGGTCGATTCGTGCTTAGCGGTCAATCGCTCTCAAAGCAGAATAATTAGCAGATGGCGACCCAACTGCCAAAACCTCTGCCCACGCTCTCCAGGAATCGGTTAATTTTACAGACCGTTGCTTCGTGAGTGAGGAGGGGGGTTCTATATGTTTTCGGTTACCTTCGCAGATTGTTCCTTGCGCGCATTTTCTCCACGACTGTTATTCACCCTTCGCTAACCGTATTTTGTTCTGTCGATTCCCTGTGCGACTACCAGACAGTGGAATTTGTTGATTTGCATCTCGTGCAGTCAGTGTGATGACTGAATGAATTTCTTTGGACAGCAAGGACGTCCCAATGGTTGTGATCTGGTCTAGGGAGCTCAAATGGTGCCATGCCAATCCACAAGTTTTACTTTGTGTGGGATGTGATAATTTAGGCTATACAATAGCGAAAACAACGGTGTCATCGTTCCCCACGTGACACACTCCAGGTGTCTCGCTCGCAGATGCCCCCCTCATCGCGTTACGCACTCTCTCCCTGTACCGGGGGTACAGGGTGTTGCCCGCTTGCTTTCATTGTGATCAGGCCGAGACTGCGCTTTGGCTCTTTCAGACTATTGGTGGTGTACAAATAATGGATCTCATGATCATGATCAGCACCGAAAGACAGCAGAAGTCTCATTAGTCATCAGCTTGTCAGATGACTGCGCCGCTAAATCGACCACGATGCCTTCATCGACTCACTCGACTCGTTCAAATAGATCCAGCCTCAGCAATAGATCTCCAGCATCCCTTGTGTCTCAAAATGAGACTTTGTTCAAGCGTTGGGCTAAACAGGTTTCGTGTCACGTATGCGAAATCGAGGACCCGCCACTCGAGCTTCCACAAACCATTGTGGCCCTCGTGGAAGAAAGCAACGTGCTACCTGATTGGTTATTCAATTCGGCAAGTGTCAAACGTCTTCGTTTTGTTTTTACTTATAGGTGTCGTTAAAGAATTCTCAGCAGTACAGACGCTTCCAGCATTTGTACCCCAAGGAGATGACTGTTTTTCGGCGCCCACCAGAGGCGAAAAGCACTCACATTGATCCCTCGGTTTCCGATGATCTAATTGCCTCCCTTCCCCATATCCTCTATGTCTCAAATCGTCATAGGTTTCTGCGTTCACATCCGCATCATGTTGGCGCAAACGAGTCGGATCTTCGTCAACCGCTAGATCGATTAGCAAGCGAAGTGTGGTATAAAGGCTTTTCGGGTGAAGAGGGCTTTTTTCTGCGGTGAGTAGCGAGATATGAACCACAGAGCACTACACTCATGAAGACATCCGAGATCCGAATGCGCCCTGAAACTTCCGCAGACCGAGGACCAACTCATTCTTGAAGCTGTTGTTAACACGGTTGCATCGTCTCTTGTCACCCTGGATGACACACTCGATACTTGGGCGGTAGATCAGATAATTGGCGTTCTTTGCATTTCGCACGAAGTCCCAAACCTGGAACTCGTTCATTGGGTGACGGAATACAAGAAAGATGACGAGAAGGGAGTGAAACGACAAGTCCATTTTGGAATTGTCTCTTCTCTTTGGCAACGTCGGGCTCTGGGTCGTATGAACGACTTTGTGTTTGGGACAGCCCATTCTGGCTCGGTTTTAACCGTCTATGCGGCTGAATGGCAGAAGCGCCAACGGAAGTCACACAGGAATGCCAGCTCAACTGATTTGGCGTCTGATAAGGAAACGGTCGACACGAATGCAAAGCAGGTACAGTGATAAAAATGCGTTATATAATCAGTTGTTCCATAACGCGCAATGAGCAGAGGTCGAACCCAGCAAGATGGTCCAAGTCTGCGGGCCCCCCAGACTATGGGAAGTACCACGCACCTGAAAGAAAGAAAGTTCTTGGTATCGAAGAGATGGAATATCAGGTTAGATGATTGGACAATTTATTGGTGGCAACTAATGGCTGATCTCACTAGATCATGGTTTACGAAGTCGTCACTTACCGGACGACTAATGCAAAAGACATGGCCCATTTCTATCTTCTCATGCGAGCGTCGCGAAAGCTCGCAGCCAGCTACTGTGACGAGCTGCAACAAAGTAGTATGGCTGACCTTAGAACGCGAGTTGTGAGGTTAAACCGCTATCATTGGCCAGCTCGGAAGGAATTGCGTTGTGTGCCTGAAAACACCAAGCCTTTTGGCAACAACAGCACAACTCATGGTGCAGACGCACCACAGGAGACGGTCTCGTTAAACGGGCCGGGCGAAGGTCGTGCCGTTGCAGTAGAGAATGCACCTGGTGCTCTTCAAATGATTTCAGGTCTTGATAGTAAAAATTATTTCTCGGTCGGAGAGCTGGTCACAAACTACCTCCAGAGTATGCATTGATTTATGACCGGGTATAATCCATCTAATTGATTTTGTGTCTGATGATGCTTTGGAGGCTGCCAAATATTGGCTTGCACATCATCAGTGAAGCTGACCCTAGATTGTCAGTGCCAATAAGTACCTTGCAGTACCCATGTTCACAATCACCCTTGTAAGACTGACCAGCTATGGTCATAGTCCCAAAATGTTTTGATGTGACTTATGAATCACATCCTCAGCCAAATCGATCCATAATCACAAGCACCCTGGGAGCTCATGAGCAATACCTGTAAATAGGCTGGGTTATCATGCTAGGTATGAAAAAACCCCTAAATGAACCCTGGTTTCCCCTAAAAGGACCCTGATTTCATTTCAAATTCAGGGATCTTAGCTCTGAAAATAAAATAAAATAGGTCAGAAAATCCAAAGTCCAAGGTGTGAAAATACCTCTCTCATTCAATTTTCCTGCAGGAAACTTTCCATTCTCATAACTCTTGCTGTCACAATCATGATACCAAACACACTCTTAAGGTTAGGTTAGGTTAGGTTAGGTTAGGTTAGGTGGAGCGAGGAGACGTGAGTGCGAGCGGAGCGAGCACGAGCGGCGACGAGCGGAAGAAAGGCTAAGAACTCCTAGGTAATCACCCGGGAGAGACTTTCGTAGATACTCATCAGAGCCCTTCCACTGTGTCTTTTTATGCCGTGGCAGACGAACATGCCACGTCACTGGCGTGGGAAACGCCAAGGGAAGAAGACTTAACCGAACAAAGGAGAAGAACAGCTGACTGATCCTGACCGCATGGTAACCGTCCATGTGATCACTCCTCCACACGACTGGCCAATCAGGGGGAGACACCTGACCGACGCCAAGAACCATCAAGGTCCGAACTGAGCTGATCCGTGTGAAGCCGAGGCTCCACGGACTCGGCGATCTGAGGATCAACCGGCCGAGGCTCAACTCGACTCCACCCAGACCCTGCCCGGTGAACCCTGAAGGTTCTCAAAGCGCCGGAAACAGGCGCTCAGACCCTGAAGGCCGAGAAGTGCCTGACTAAGTGACCAGGGATTAGTAATATACCCTGAGTCACGTGACACTTAGTCATCTAGAGAGTAAAGGACAAGTCATCCAAGATGACTAATCCTCCCTTAACCATTACTAATCTGGTTAGGATTAACGTTAGGTTAAGTTCGGTTAGGTTGTGTTAGGGGTTGGGTTTGAACCAACTCTATCACAAACTTGTCTAATGCAATGAAGGATCTGTGTCAAGATCCTCCCATACACGATTGAAGATGTATTCTGGCAAGCCAAAACGTTCATCCTCATTGTACGCTAGTACTATTTTCCGCCAAGTTGATGTTAAATCCAATTGCCAAGGGCGTTTGCGAGATAATATCATGCGTTGATTGACTAGTTGGGCAAGGGCGTCATCCTTTGTCCTAAGGTTTTTGCGTGCTGTCCTGTCCTGTATTCCAAGCCGCGCGGACCTGGGTAGGTGATCTTCTTCCTCCTGATCGGAGTCAGACTCACTAACCACCTCCGACACAGAAGCGAGGTTAGCTGTAACACGCGCCACCTTGCGACGCCGGGTTCTGCGTTGGGGCTGTGCCACCCCAACCTCAAACAGCGTAAGCTGTCGAGCTGTTTGCCTTGGAATAATTTCCTTATTCCATTCACTAAGTATCGCATTATGTACTTCGTGTATGTCAACGTAATCCCATACTGGATTAAACACTGTCTTAATGACGTGCAACCTGCCTGTCTGTTCTGATGCGACATCTTTTGGAGCCAAACGGTTCCTCCAGCGTTCAGTTGCATGCTTATTCAGCCATGCTTTAATACAGTGAGGTGGGTACCCCCTGGCCAAGTACAGATCCCGCAGATCCTTCAAGGCCAGTTCATAGTACTCCTTAGTACTTGATAGGGTAGCCATCCTGGTAATCTCACCAATGAAGGTACCTCTTTTGACATCAAGAGGATGGTGAGACGCCCATGGGATACGTTCTTGATTGTTCTGCGCTTTCTTGTACACTCTATAATGGACGCGGTCATCCTTTATAAATATGAACATATCCAGAAAGATAGAGAAATCTCTATTCGCAGACCATACGATTTCGCAACCATCGAACTTAATACCGCTACATATTTTCAAGGCTTCTTCATGGTCATCTGCCTCTACTATAGCTAGTACATCGTCGATATACCTTCGGTAGAATAGGATTCTTGACTCCGTTGGTATAAATTGTTCTTCAAAAATAAGCACCATAAAGGTTGGCTATGTCTGGGGATGACGCTACCCCCATAGCCAGGCCTTTGAGTTGCCTATAGAACTGGTCTTGAAATCGGAAGATGAGGTTGTCGTTAGCTATGTCGAAAAGATCATAGAACGCCTTCATCTTGTGGATCTGGTTTTCTGATAATTCTCCCAATTCGTCATTATCATTAAACCATTCAGGATAGTAGTGGTCTATACAATATGTGGCCACAATCTTCCTACTCTCAAAGAGTGGAACATTTGGATAATAGGCCGTGACATCGCCCCTGAGACTATCCATACTTTCCGATCCTTGGGGACTTTCACCCCCTCGAGCGCTATAGCTAAAGCCTTACTTCCTTCCAACACGTAAGGCCGCGCCTTGACTATAGGCTTGAGTAGATGGCTGAAAATCTTAGCGGCTGGATTTACCATTGCTGAGTGACATGGAACGATTGGTCTCATCTTCCATGGGTTTTTATGTATCTTAGGGATACCATAAAACCTGGGCATCCCTTTCCAGGGGTCCCATTCAGGGATGGCGTGTACACACCACTTACGTTGCTGTTTAGAGACACCGGGCCATTCCCCTTCTTTAGCCAGTTTCCTAATAGCTTCGCGTTTTCTAACCATATGTCCTAATGCTATAAAAGGGACTATTTTTTGATAGTCTGTGGATTCAAGCATTTTAAGGCACTGCTGAAGGTACCATTCACGTGTTACGACCGCACATCCGAGGTTTTTGTCCGTGGGAAGGACTAAGTATCCACCGTTGTCGATGAAGTCCTTAACAGGCTTTAACTGCACAAGACCGTGATCTCTTGGCAATCCATGAGGGGGAATAGCATCGAGCATTCGCTCAATAGACGCTTGCCCTTTCTCAAGACCTGCTTCCATGTTTCGACTCATATCAGGTGCACCTTCTGAGGTTTTACCCTTAAAGTCGAATTGCGGTAGGTACTCTGCTTCAGCATCATCGTCAGCATCTTTATTCAGGAAGAAATACTTCCATCTTAATCGGTTGCAAAAATCTTGCCACGCGTTACTGACAATTGAGCGATTAACTGGTGAAAATATCATATATTTCAGACCGGCAGACAGATGAATCGCTACATTATTCGGGAGAACAACCCCTGGCCCAACGTGAACCCCTTTCCTAAACGACGCTAACCTCCTTACTTCATAAGGGACGCGCTCGAGTAGGACTTTAATGGCTATATTAATTGGTAAGTATAAAATATCGTCTGGATAACTAGACGGATGTTCATACCTCCATTCAGAGCTTCTGATCATTTGGATCTTCTGCTCGGCCCAGCGTTGGAATTGCCGCCTTTGTTCTTGTTCGCGCCTTGGCCCTTGAACTTGCGTTTCTGGGCAGGGCCATAGTGGAGGGGGGCCGCAAGTCCTGTCTTGGGACTCGTATGGCCTGTCTTCCCCTTGCCTTTGCGCGCGATCGGGCCTAACTTGGGAGCCTTGCCCTTGGGAGCGGGCTTGGCGATCGGCTAAACCGACGTTAGGCTGTGAGTTACCCGACCAATCGAAAATACTCACATTTTGATTAAGCGCACGCTTAATCTCTGCACCAACCATGGCCCTAATGGCGGCTGGGTCCATGGGTTTATCGTCGACATCCATGTCGACGTCGGCAGCTTCCTTGATGGCCGTCTTCCTTGCCACCTTCACCTTCTCTGCGACCGCGCGAGCGTTTTGGATCTCGATGATCCGAGTGCCGAAGGTGGGGAGGTCTGCAATGAGACGGTCTTTTTCGCCTTTGCGGAAAGGGTCCTCCACATATTCGATGGCTGGAGGTTGACCCTCAACAGCCTCGGCAATGCGGGGGGCGATGGTACGTTGGAGTGCCACATAGGCATCCTCGACCTTCCGCTTCCAAGTTGGGCACCAGACGTCGTGCGCCAACTGCGACCGGAGGAATGTTTCCTCGGCAGTCTTGAGTTCACGACCATGCGCATAGGCTTGGTCGACATAGGCGGTGTGGGCAGCAGAGAGCGTCTGCAGCATCTCTGACCCTTGCGGGTTTGCCCTGAACTCCTTCGACACTTGCCATGCAGGTTCTTTCAGCCCACGGACTTGTGTCGGAAGCTCGCCCTTATTCATCGACTCGCCTAGGCGAGCGACTACCCTCTGCACATTATGGAACTTCTCCACTAGGGAGTTGAGTTCCTTAAATGGCTCGCGTAAGGTGTCCCTGTACGCGAGGGGGACGAGTTCCAAGAGCTCCGTCCAGCTCTTGGCATGTCCAGAGGCCACCATGCGCTTCTCTGCATCAGCGATGGCGGCAGTAGACATGTGCCCTAATAGGGCAGGGGACATGGCACGGGCGAACGACGGCATAGAGCCGGTCGCGGTCGAAGAACGGGCTTGGGGGGCGACCATGTTAGCGAGCAGAGAAGAGGGGGCGGGCACTCAATTGGGTTAGGGGAGCGAGGATTAGGTTAGGTTAGCAGACATGATAGGAGAGGGCAGGTTAGGTAAATCCTAGCTACCTGGGACACCACCAGGACACCCCCTAGGATACTCCCCAGGACACTCCCTAGGACACCCCCCAGGGCACAATGGATGCAACCATCCATGAGCAACCCCCACACATGAGAGAGCAGGTGCAAGGCACCTGTGTGAAGTGCACATACACCATACATGCACTTCACTGGGGATCACATATGTATGTGCAGATGAATCTAAGACAAACAAACACTCATTTGTGGATTATACATATACTATACACACAGTTTAGTAATGCATCAAAGTGGAATGAGTGGGTACTTGAGGTACTCGAGTGGCAGTCTGTGTACAACATATGGCATACACAACAGGCACATATGGGCACTGCCAAGCCTGTATGGTACATGATATGCAGAGCCAAAATATACCTGGAGAAAAACATATATGCATCTCTCACTCATAGAATCCATGCACAACCTCTCATAACCTCTCATACACTCCATGTTGGCAGATTTCAGTCCCCTTGCCCTATTGTTCTGTTAGAAGCAGACAATGAGCCCAGCATTTGGCTCACCATCAGCATGCAAACGCCGTCTGCAGACTGTGCTGATGTGCTGGCAAGAACACATAGGCACGTCACTAGGACAATGCCAAGTATTAGGCATGACACTATGTAGGCAAAATCCTAGTGATCCAGGACATGGCATGTGTAACATGTAGACACAACCAGCATGCAAGCACTGTGAGCTGAAAATGGCACATCACACTGTTGCCTGAACCGTGTGTACAACGTACACAACATAACGTACACAATATACACATGCCCAGCAGGTGGTCAAGCCCACTGCCTGTACCATGTGTACAGTGTATGCACAGTGGTTGCCTGTTCCACTGGCTGTACAACGTGTACCCCGTACGCGCAGCTGTCGCAAGGCCTGCTAGTTATACCATGTGTACGGGGTATGCACAGCAGGCCCACTGCCTGTATAACGCATACCATGCATGCACAGATGTTGGCTGGTCCCACTGCATGCATTCTTGCTGCTGGTACCACACATACGGTACACCCAACTGCCGCTAGGCCTACTACAGGTGTGAAGCGCATATAAGCACTGTGAAAGTCTATCAACGTTGGTGCTGGGGATGTACAGTACAATAAGGCAAATGTTTATTTAGTACACAAGGGATGTAATTAAGCTAAATAACCCCCTGTATGCGCATATATATGCCGGAGAAGCTCCATGTAAAGTCACCCATGTTACAGATGCATACTAAGACATGGAACTCCCAAGGAATATTGCTCAAAGGGATCGGCTCTGGTGTTCTGAATGCACTTAATCTCAACCATTGTGTTATACAAATAATTATGTATGCGACCAATTGCCATAGTGATACGTCCACAAGCAGATACTATAACGAAAAAATGTCTGTATACATCAGCTATACGGGGGAATTTACAGCAAACAGGAAAAGCAACAATCTAATAGTAGATACAAAAGATTAATAGATCGTAAAAGGTGGCTCGGGACACGTAGTTAGTGATGAAATAATGTATATACATTTCTTAAAGGTGGCCGCGCTCGAATCTCACCATCCTACTCCATTTTCCATGCGTGAGCCTCGTTCACTTAACTCGGAACATGGTGAGTAACGCGATCAAGAGTTGAAAAAAGAACGTACAAATTTGTTCGACGCGGATTGCCTCAATGCGGCGCAGGGAGTTTGCGAAGCGACGCGAATAATCGCGAAGTCCGACGAAAGGCGAGTGAATCACTGGCAAATGGGGGTTAAGCTCGACTTGTGCCAGCTGCAGCATACGGAGCGCTATGGATGTCGCTACGGAGTGAGCCTGCGCGATAAGGTCGAAACGACGTCTTGCTTCGAGCTTAATCGAGAGCTCGATCAAGATGAACGACGGCCGCTCATCCTGATCGAGGTCGGCCATCTGCCTCGCCCAGTCGATATGTTGATCAAGGGTGAGGGGGATCGGCAAGAATGACATGACGAACAAGGGTTTTGCTAGCAAACGTACGAACAACCGGGCACATGAACAGCGGGCGTACGAACAAGCGAAAGTACGTGCGAACCAGTAAACGAACGAACACATGAGCGAACGAACGAGTGAGCGAAAAGGCGGAGCGGGATGTTTGGGAATATGTTTGGTGAGCTTCATAGCACCTAGCTATAATCGGAAACAGGACGTACCTGAACTAATTGCGTTAGTTGCGTTGTACAGCGTTAGTCGGGGCTGGGGGGGGGGCGTGTATGGCGTTTGCGAGTGGACAGGGAAGAGCGCGCGAGGGCCAGGCTAAGCGTTGATCGCGCTGCCTAAACATACAAATATACAACCGTTACCCGTGAGCATCCGCATACGGTAAGGTAGAGAAACAACCACATACCGAATTTCTAGACGCGCGGAGGATGTGCGCCGGTGAGTGTGTACCGCGTTCGCGGAGGGAAGTGGACGGGGGATTCGGGGGCCGGCAATGATGATTACGTGGATGTTGAATGCCGTTGATCGAGCCGGCGATTAGGCACCAGTAGATAAGTTGAACGGATCGAGCGCGGATTCATAAGTGACCGAGCCACCCAAAAAGTGTAACACTTACCAGATTGGTGAGTGTACGAAAATAAAACGATGGTGCACGGTGTGCGCACGGCGTTTGTGAGCGGAGGCGGGCGAGAGATCGAAAGACCCAGAGAACCGGATCACGTGCATGTTGAACACTAGTGATCGAGCCGGTGATCCGGCACCAACAAATAAGTTAAACTGATCGAGGGAGGATTTGTAAGCAGCCGAATCACGAAAAAGGTTAGACAGTTACCGGAATTGTGATTGTGGGAAATCGATTTTGGTGTGTGGTGTGCGTACGCCGTTCACGAGCAGAGGTGGCAAACCCGATCGGATCATATATATGTTGAACACCATCGATCGAGATCCGGCACCGATAAGTAACTAGAACCGAGAGAATGAGGAGTAGCAAAAGTTGAGGCATACCTGTGCTATCATAACGTCCGCACTACGAGGCACGCGTACGGAGTACGCTCACCGCGGGCCACAATCACTTACATGTACGCCAGGCCTGCGAATCATGGCCGGCTGGTTCGGAAAGTACCGCATACATCCCCCTCATACGCATCAGTTCAATGCAACTTCCGCGAGATCTGACTTCCAGTGTGGCGCCCAGAGAAGCACCCGCAGGACTCAATCGCTCAGCCGGAGGGCTGTCATGCAAGGACGCTAGAAGGCTTATTTAGCACAACGTTTCAAGGGGCAAAGATCCATTAAATTGAGATACGTCATAAAATATTTCCCTTTCAGGTTTTTCATTTATATATTGGTGCTCCCTAACCGACGGATGTAATTTTCGCCCCTCCCCCAGTATCATTGACACCGCAGTCTCATCGCCGTCGCATCATGGTTGCCGTCATCAACGCCTACGCCGTCCTCCTCTATCGCTTCTGCTCCGACCATGGCGCCCCACACGCCGATCCACCCCTTGGGATTTCTTTCCCTTGAATAACCCGCAGTTTATGGAGCTCTCGGGGATCGATTCTATCGAGACTGGGCTGTCTCAACCCCCTAAAGGACACCTCGGATCTAGCATCAACGAACGGACTCGCACGATATGGAAGCGAAAGGCCCAAGGCGCAATAGATTTCCTCGAGTTCTGCACGAAAGAGAGGTTGAAAGCCAGCAAGACTCCGACCATCGAAGACTTCCAACCAAACGTGTTTCGAGTCGCTCCTCATCACGCGGATTGGGAGTGGATCGTTGATCGCTTTTTTGGAGTTCCAGGCGGTCTGTACGATCGAATCACCTTCATCATGAAGGACACCAAGTGCGACGCTGAGGAAGCTTATCGGAGGGCGCGAGACGACCAGGTATGGCTCGCTTTATCTCTCCGTCAACTTAAGCTTGCTCACGCGCACATTCTCAGATGTTAGTTAAGGGAGACGCCTTCCAGGAAGGTGACATCCCTAACGTCGGTAAGTTTGATAACGTTTGGCTCGAAGCGCGAAACGCCGTCGGCCGCGCAATACTCGGCGATCCGATGCGGAACGGCAGGATACCGCCGATGTACATGCCGACCCTTCGCGCTCTCTGCTACCGGCATTTTGAGCGCGACATCAGATCGCTTACGAAAAACGCCACAAAAATGAAGCCGTTGGAGGAGAAGCTCGCCAAGGCATATCAAGGTGAGCAGTTGGCTCGCAATGAGCATATTCTTGTGCTTAGGGAATAACGTAATAGCCGCAAATGATCACCCGACCCTCAAAAGTCTTCGGTCAGCCAGCTCGCTACTCGGCCAGGTCGTGAAGCTTCACCGGATGCTAGGGATTACTGGGCAGCTCGCTGAGACAGCGATCTGGCGGGTACGGCTCGACCAGCTCATGGAGGACCTAGGTCGCAAAAAGGTTAAGGGAAAAAGTGAGTCGATCAAGTATCAGCTGTCGAGTCAATTGGACTCACCGTTCCTCGAATCTCGAAGTGGTTCGGGTGAAACCGAAACATCCGAAGGCTCGCCTCGTCGCCGACGATCAGTTGGATCTCGCCTGGGCCGAATATCAGCAAGAGATCTGGAGTCCGAACCCTTCTAACTCGACTCCTTTCGATATTGAATTCGGTGGGGAAGAGGTCGCGAGCGGTCCGCTACCAGGAATGAACGACTTTGCACTTGACGCCGGCGTCGCGCATTGGAGCGGCAAGACGATCGAGGACATCAAGCGGATGCTCCTGATCCCGGAAGGCGGCCTCCCCGGTGCTCGTGTCAACGAGGATGGTACAAAGAGAATGGAAGGACTCTCTCACCAATGGGTATGTGTGCTGGAGGTGGTTAACCGGTCTTTCACGAAGCCGGGAGAGTTGGGACGGCCAACGTTGATGGCCGATAAGGTCGGTATGGGCAAGACCGGCCAATCTATCATGTTCATCCAGGTGCTTTGGCACTTGAAGGCTCTCCAAGACGGCAATCCCAAATGGCCGGAGACCAAGTCGTCGGACGGCATACAGAAATGGCCCGAGTTTCTCGGTAAGTAATTAGCGCATATATCCAACTCTTTTCTGACACATATGGATGACCTAATTGGTTGCGGCTTGTTTGGCTAACCGCACTTCTGTAATCATGCTTACTCAGGAGATCGCAAATTATTCATGGGTCGCAAGCGGATACCAGCACTACCATCGTGGATTGCTGCTCCAACAACTCTCATTACCCAGTGGCAGGAGGCTTTGGATACATGGCTCGCTGACGACGCCTGCCATGTCCTACACTACTCTGGCGGCGACTCAGTACGCAAACAGTTCTGGGAGACCGGCCAACTGTACGACCGTGCTATCAAGAGCTCCCATCCGGAACGCACCATCATCCTAGTAGATATGCCGGTGGGTGCCTGGCACACTTTTCTTTGGTTTCTGGTCAACCTCTCACTCGAATCTGTGTCACGTCTCTGCTCGCTCCTATTTAGACCATACTTAGTGAAGGGAGGATAAATCTGACGGAGAAAGGGGACTTGAAGTGTGGGGAACCCAGCACCGGGCACTCCGATGACTTCCTCAAGGGGTTTTTCAGCCACGAGTCCAGCGTCGGCATCCTTGACGAGGGACACAACTATCGCAACAACGGGCCCAACTACCGAACGGTGGTCACGATGATGAGTGGTTGTGTACAGCGGCTCGTCCTCACGCTACGCCAGTATACACAAGTTATCGGGTGAGTGGCCCGCCGCTCCATCATCTGGCCTATTTGCTCATTTCCGTTCGCTCATTTCTATTTTCCGCTCATTTCCGCTCATTTCCATTCACTCCCGCCAATAGGATCTTCTCAGTCTTGGTCGAAATCTTACAGGCGCCGGGGTTCATAGGGATCTTGGGCGAGGAGCTCACGGAGAGGGTTGAGAGGATTAGTAAGATCACGGACAAGGGTTGGGAGGATGAGGGAGGTGAAGAGAAACTCCGGGAGTTTCTGCGTGAGCTACGCGATGAGGGTGCAAAACCCGAGCCCAGCATGAGATCGTTGCTGCCCAACATACCCCAGGACTTGCGCGAGTACCGGCCATTCTGGAGCACCCGCCGAGCGTTGTTCGAGCTACGAGAAGCCATGCAATCGTATATCATTCGGCGAGATGAGCGTTCGCTCGACTCCGACGGCAATCCCATCCTCAACCTCCTTCCTCTCATTAACGTTATCTCTTATCTCGAACTCGACCAGGCTACCGAAGAAGCATTGTCGGCCCAGTCGGGAACAAGGGAGTATCGGTGAGTTTTCTTTATGCGATTGTTACGTGTGTGTGTGGGTCTCGCTCATCGTTAGCCTCTCCAACACATAGCACTCGCGGCCGGATGGACCTCGACGTGAGTAGCAACCACTGCTGCGCGAGTTTTTATTTTATTTTTTATTCTTTTATTTTTATTCTTTTATTCTTGTTCCGCTTCTCCACGACTTACTAACTTGCCTTCCATCCACCGCAGGGGTTTTTCACGTCGCTGAAGAAAATCTTGATCCACCCGTTCCTGATGCGGAAGAAGCCGAAAGGCCTATCCCAGGATGAGTTCACCCGCACTCTGTTTCCCGATCTCGCCTCCTACAAGGCTCACCCCTCCCCGAAAATCGACCGAATCCTCCAGATCCTAGCGCACCATCTCGGTGACGCCAACTCGACCGCTCCTCCTCTTTCTTGGACGGAAGACGGCAAGCTGATCGAGGCGAACGAGTCATCCAGGGAACCGAATCCGAAGGAAGGCCCGCCGAGACGGCGGAAGGCTGTGATCTTCTGTCACCTGTCGGAGAGTTGGCTACTGGTTAATCATGTATGTCTGTCTCCTTTACAATACTCGCGGTTCGTACATGACTGAGGTTCTTCATTAGATTCTCGAGCTCCACGGGCATAAGTGCCTGATGATCAATGGCAACATTAACACCGCGTTGCGCGACGAGGCGGTTGCGTCGTTTCAGTCCAAATGGCCCCGATGTGTTGCTACTAAGCGGGGTTGGGGCTCAGGGGTTGAACTTGCAACGAGGCTCGATCATGATGTTTGCGGTACGTTTGCTGCTCTCAACTTGGAATCACGAAATTCAGCTAACGAAAACATGGTATTTTTATTTTACGTTCCAACCGATCTCATCTCGTTTCGATGTTTTCTCTCTCTTCCCCCCCCCCCTCTCCCCCAATGCCTGACACAATCTCATAAATCTAACCTAACCCACGCTTCGTGTGGTGTGAATACCTACCGTTTAAACAAGGATCATCCCTGGTCCGATTCCGAGTCTCAGCAAATCGACGGTCGCCTCCAACACCGCGGACAGAAATACCAAGTCATCAGCTACAAGCTCATTGCACCGAACACCCCCGACGAGTACCTGCTCGGGTATGCCGAGGGGAAAAAGTTAATGATGCAGGTGTTTACCCAAGAGTGCAAAACACGTGGTATGCCGGGATTTGAATGGGAGGAGAAGGAAGAAGAGGGCAAGGACGAAGACGAGGTTCCCAAAACTGATCGGAGACAGCGCGCTTCGCGAGCAACGGTCAGGCAGAGGAAGAAGGCGGCCTCCCGCGACACGATGGTGAAGGTTCCAGGCCTCGAAGAGGACGGAGGGCGCAAATTGGGTCGTGGCACGGACGGGGACGACAAGTCCGAGCCCATAACCCTCCCCGATTCCGACGGCGAAGAGCCGAATGAGCACACCGCTGCTTCAACCTTGGAAAAGCCCAGCCCCCCTCCTTCAACGCAAAATCCTGATCCCCCAGCCGCCTCGTCCGAGACTGCCAAGAGAACAGTCACAACCAGGCGCCACGCGAACAAGTCCAAGCCGATGCAGACGAAGCCCAGGCCCGAAAAGTTTTTCCACCCCGATTTCCCTGAGCTTGGCGCTCGCCCTCGGGAGGGCACGATCGCTCGCGACAAATGGGAAAAGCGGGTGATGAAGGCTGTTCTCAGGAGGGAGGCGCTGAAACGGGATCTGATGAGTGAGGTTACGTCGGAAATCGCGGCGGGGCTCTCTGCCAACCCGGCTCTAGTGCAAGCGTTCGCGCAAGCCAAGGTAACACCCACGAACCCAGCTCCCATCGGTCAGCCTGATCCCACCGGTTCGGACACCCCCGGTTCGGCCCCAGAAGATACTCGGCCGACAGACGTTGGTACAGCCATTCACCCTCTCGTTTCTGTTTCCGACCCGAAAGGGAAAGGAAAGGCGAAACTGGACGCCTCTGACGTCGACGGGAGCTCCTCGGCCCGAAGCGCGAAATCGAATTTGCTGTCAGACCACACGATGATGCTGCAGATGGTCTCAATGGGGGTCTTCACCTGGGCGGAAGCGCAGTCGGCTCTTAACAAGATAGGAAAGCCGCCTTTGCCGGAGGACTTGAACCCGACTGGAGTCCAAGCAGGTGGTTCGAGCTCCAGGTATGGTGACTCCACTGGCACCACGACACGTAAGTTCACCTCAATATTTTACCATTCGAGATACGCCATTCTTACAGCTATTTCTAATGTCCATTCATCTCGAAACATTCCACTACTAAAACAGGACCCAGACCCGCTCCATCATTTAGGCAATCCGAGCACGAGCGGGCAACCACACCACTCCCCCCGATCTCTCGCCATTCCAACCCCCCCTCCTCGGAAACCAGCCACTACCCCCGGCCGTGTCGCCGGCGTGATTCGAGAACTTAAATCACCGGAGTTCGAGCAGCCAGCTGGCACGAAGCGACCCCGAATCGAGCGTAGTAGCTCGCCGTCTGGGGAGATGAACATAGGCCATACCCCTTCGTCACCTCGTAGCTCTTCCCCGTGGTCTTCCTCTTTTCGCTCGCCTTCGTCGCCGCATAGTATGAACCTCGATCAGAGGCCGGCGAGTCCGATGCAGGAAGACTATCCGGACTCCCCGAAGTTCCCATTCACGCAGCTCCGTACGCAATCCACACAGTCCACGGAACGAATCGAGAGCGAGCTACGAAATGTCGACATAGAAGAATCCCCATGGTCTCAGGCGAGCACCGTGCCGCAGACTCAACGCTCGTCGTACGCCTTGTCTGCGTTTGAACGTCCGGATCCGGATATGAGCAAAACATTTGGCCGAGCATCGAGCACTGAGTCCTTGGAGGGCGGGAGTTGCTCGTCCCCGCCGAGAAGGGCTTCAACGGTGGACAATTCCGACTCTCGTCGAGCCCTTGGCAGTCTGGCGGGTCGCACGCCGTATCGGGCGCTCGAATCGACAGGCGGGGGCAGAGGTGGAAGCAAGAAGCCGGGCGAAACGTCCAAGCAGGGCAAGAGGAAGAAGATTAAGGATTTGTTCAGTTCTGCCCATGCAAAGGCGACGCGGAAACAGTGAGCTCATGTATACTTTGTTCTATCGCTTTGTTCTAGCCATTCCCCCTTCCATTCTGATATACATGCGCCTCTTCGGACCCTACATAGATGTCCTCGACTCGGACTTATGTAAGCGAATATTGCATTACTCCACCCTCTTCCCATTTCCCTTGTTTGATTTCTATGTCTATATTCTCTATGATAGTGATCTGCGCATTCGGGCTTATCAATTACCAACACTTTGATTCATCATATAAATATGCGAACAGACTGTGAGGGGAAGAAAAAAAGAAAACATCAACTAGATCGGTATAAGCCACACGTTTCACAACGTCGTGCGGCTGCGAACAAGCATATCTGGCCATGCTCGCAGAGTACGTCGTACGCTGCCCAAGACCCCGAACCAGTACAGTGTGCGTATGTGAAGGCCATACGTCTCATCGATATCAGCCCGTCGAGCGGCGGAAGTACGCCGTACCTGCGAGCGACAACCAGACACTTCCCTGTAACACCATACATCTCGCCTCTATCTATTGTTTGCTAGCCTATCGTGAGAACAAATATTGGATGTTGGGAAGCTCACACTAAGGCTAATTGGCATCAAGTCTGACTCCAGCGCCGAGCGAGTGCGCATAAACCAGCTGGAAGCGGCGCTGATTCAGACCCCGCTCGTCACACGGACAACGCTCTGCCCGTGATTACAAGCTGCGTCGAGAGAGGTATAATACGAAATGATAATTGAGTTGCAGCAGCCAACACAGAAGTAAGGTCCGTTGTTGTACTTACTCTGGTGGCTTCTCACGCGAGCCGCCAGTACGCCGTACGCACGAAAGTGCGCTGAACATACAAGTATTACATTAATGCAACCAACCACGAACCAAGAGGCCCAGATTAGCGATTAGTGTTAGTGTCGCATGTTGCGATCTGGGCCGACCTATTCATACAACATTCACAACCCGCACCACGACGCTAAGCTTAGTCCCAGGTACTCAACGGGGCTGTCACAATTTTCATGAACTCACTGACTTATGGGAGCTGATCGATGAGATGTTCGCCATGATTTGGGCTCGATAATCGCACCCGGTAATGTATGGATCGTGGTATGCAAAATCGCGTTTATGCAAAAGTCACATGGAGGTTTAGAAGACCTCACAGGACGACTGACTATATGCGCGGGTATATGCGCGGGTGTATGCGTTCTCACAAGTAGAGTGACTCATTGATTTTAGCCTTCCGCGTTGTGGGTCGTATATTTCGCTCCCTTGATTGTGCTGAAAGGGCGGAAAACCGGAAGAAAGCCTCCCTCATCACTCAATGTCCATGGGGATTGTATAATGATCAGTATTGTCTGGCTCCTCAGTATGGCCTTCTCGGATTCTAATTCAAGCTTCTGGAGGCCTTCTGCTGGAGCAATCGACAAGCTCCACCCTCTACCACACGGGTACGGCGTACGAGTCGCCGGTACGGTTGAGCTTTCATTGATTGGATGACTTCCCGTAAGGGCCAAATCTAAGCTAAGCTAAGCTAAAGTCTGTATGACGTCATAAGTTATTAATGTCTGATTACTCCACGTTGTAATCATTCCGCCTTTAGAATAGCTTAGCTTTAGTTTTAGCTCTTACAGGAAGTCATCCATTGTCAGAAGAAGAAAATGTACCTCGTATTCATTGTGCATGTGCACTAGTTTTCAATGCAGTTTGTCCAATATCTCCGTGTCACATGAGATCATTGTGTTGGGCTCACTCGCAATATGTAATAATCAAGCTGGTCGATTTGTTTCTTACGCTGCTTTCCTTGCAAGGTATGCCACGGGGCTACTCTGCATAGTGGTGATATCTCTATGTACACAACGACGGGAACGTCATAACAATTACGTCATGCAAATTATGAGCCTATTCGATGATCTAAATGTACTCAGGGTGACCAAGTGGTAAATGTTTGAGCTCTCAAACACAATTGAAGGAAGCCCATCAATCCAAGTCTTAGGGAACTTGATCACTTATGGTAGGGCTCAGGTGGTTAGTTGGTGATATAACAGACTACACCGTGGGGTAAATGCCAAGGCACTCTTCTGTTGGAGCTTTGGAATTTCATACAACCACTGAAAGATTAAACGGAACTAACGTAAAAAACGGTGCTCCGCTCGGGTTTATTTGCCCAATTGGAAGGTGGGGCAATCGCCTGTTGAAACGGCAAAGTCACCTGACAAAAGGGAGCTGTTTATTACCCAGAGCTGACCTAACCTGACCTACTGGTTCCTATATATTTTCAACTGACTGAACTGAACTGACTGAACTGAACTGACTGACAGCTCTAACCCTAACCCTAGCCCTAACCCAAGAAGAAAAGAAAAGAAAACCGCAACTGAATAACTGCACCCAAACTAACTGTAAAAAACAGCAACAGCAGTGCGATAGTTGGCTAGCTGACTCTAACGGTTACAGGGGCTTTGCTGTGGAAGCACTTTTTCTTTTGCCCAGAACCCATAATAAGTGGACAGGGCGCGACCTGGGCTTTTTGCTCCCTAGCTCACAATATCTGCCCCCAAAACCCAACCGACTTGCTGCACCAACCATGCCTGAGAGACCAGACCAGGCCAACCGACCCATGATTAAAGACCGAATCGACAACAACCGTGGCGAGCGTATTACATTCAGTTTCGAGGAGTTCAGGGTGAAATACAAAGAGTTGGCGGAACGGCAGCTGAGGAACACAAGCGAGTACGGGGATCACACGGTGTTTGCTAATACAGGCACGTACGAAGATCTAGGCTCCAAGTACCGGGCGAACATCATACCCACGAATTCGGAAACACAAGCCATTCGCCTCACCTACATGTGCGACATTGACTCCGTTATTGGTTTCATCCATGAGGGTCTGCCTTTCCCCCTCCCGCAGGAGTGCTCCTTGCACTACCACATTCTAGACAACCCCATGATGGCTCTGGAAAAGAGCATCCACATCGAGCCGTATGAGTGGGACCTACCTGACAAGCAGAAATGCGTAAGCAAGCATGAACAATTGCATATATATTGGCTGCTAACCCTGCATGCATTTATGGTCTCAGAGTCTGCAATATCACATGATCCCCAACTCATACTTTGGTGAGATCGGTGGAGGGAACGCTCGTACAATCGCTGTGTGCATATTCTACCCCAACCTCGCGTTAGTACGGAAAGCTACCGATGGGAACACAGTGAGTACTGAGCATCAGGCACAGCTCTACAACCTAGCAGTCCGGCCAGCAGCTGAGGAGATCTTGCCTCGAGATCCTCTGAAAGCTTGGCCTGATCATTTCGAGTTTGAAAACTGGCGGGCTCGCCGAGCGAAAGGGCAAAGAGTCCATTCTACGCGCACTATCTCTGGGGCATACCTCCCAAGCTTCCTTGGTGCTCTGTATGCTAATACAAAAGCTAACCCAGCTCTCTCTTGGGCTGTTGGCTTCTTCTTGGGGATCGAGATCAAAGGCGTAAAAGATAGCACACGGCATCAGGTTCCGCAACCACTGGCTGTTGGGCCGGACGCGCTCAACGAGCAAGTAGAGAGCGAATTCAAGGATGGGAGAACTGAGGCTATCATTAAAGCACTCGACCCACTGGATATTGAAGTGATCCTAACTGATCTAGCCGATTCGTTTTGGATCGACATTGCAACAGTGGTCCACCATGGAGATCATGGGAAGAGCTTGCTGCCCAAGGCTGAAGCCCACGCCCAACTGGCGAACTTATTGACCGATATTGGTCAGCTCCGATGTGCATCGCGCATCCAGAGAGGCTCCTCTGGTGGCTACTTTTTCGACTCATGGGCGCTCTTGACTCGGCATGGGGGATTTCGGATGAGCTTCCTTAGCCAGCAGGACTGCAGGAACCAGTGCCGTGATCCGGATATAATCGGACCATTTGGAACTTCGTACCTGAACGTATACACAGACGACATTAAGGAGACCCAGCTGAAGGACGCAGGTGAGGTCGCGAAACATATGAAGGGGGTAGATATGTACAAGGACTTTCCGTCCGTGCACGGGAAATTCCTTGAGCCCCTCGCCAAGATCTTCAAATCAAACTTTGAGCAACTCAAGGCGGTCGACGTCCGTCTCGAGTCCCGGGTTCGAATCGCGTCTGCTCTCGAAGCACATCGGTGGCTCAGAAAGGATTGGGTGGCCTCCTGCTTAGTGACAGTTCCCACCGCCGAGCTTTGGTGAGCGACCTAGAGCTGAGGGGGCGTTTCGGATACCAGGCTACTGACAATATTGTGTGTCAAATTATTTCAGGCATTGGCGTCTTATACATTTAGAAGCAGCCGCAGTAACAATGGGAAAGGCTCACGCAGAGCTCATACATTTGTCGTCCGACAAAGCGCTGGCTACAGCCACCCTTGGGCTCGGGATGTGCCTGAAGGCAAACGCGCTAGTCTGCCGGATGCGCGATAACGGACTCTATGCAACGTTGAAGGACACCTTGAGCCCTCATACGCTGGACCACAAGGTGGTTCTGGCTAGTCAGGACAACGGAGCATTTTTCATTCACACGCAGATCCTTGATCCACCTCTCTACAAGATCCCACGAACGAGTTCGCACAGAATGCTAAATGCTTGGACGGTAGCATCGTTGTTGAGCATCGACCGAGACAGCAGCGCTCTTGAAGCCATAACCGCCCTCATGAATCGCGGGGGGGTCGGCCGGAACATGGCAAAGCGGGGTGTTCAGCGGCCATTCGACTGGGGACAGGACGATGCAGAACCCGAGGAGCTGACGGTCAGACTAGACCCAGATACCATCGCGGTCGGGCCAGCTAGCCGAACGAAGCGGACGAAGCGGGTCGGGGTGTCGATGACTGAAAACCTGGAGGACGCCGTTGGTGCAGACGCCGTCACCTTGCCGCAGCCGGCAGAGCTACCTGGTTATGCTTCGGCTGGCGAGGATGAAGAAGAGCCGGAGCCACCGGTGTCGCTGCTTGAGCAGCTAAACGTTATCATGAACGCCATGCCGGGGACCATGCTGAAGGCGCTACCCACAACTTCAGGGCCGAGGAAGGAATCTTGGTGTGCCCTGACCCCTTCGCAGTGCAACTCTCTGCGATACTCGGACTTGACGGACTCCAAGAGGATTGATGGGTTCTTCAAGGGGTGGACCCAGGTCTCTAGTGAAGAAAGCTGGTCGCGCGCCGTAAAGAAGCTGCTACCGACCCTGGAGGAGTACGAAAGTTGGTGTGCAAAATCCAGACAGGGGGTGTATGCGCAGGGTCTCCATTACCTCGACTGGTTCACGTCCTGGATCAGTATCCTAAGGAACTCAGACAATACACTGACTCAAAAGCAGATAGGGGATCTAGTAAAATGGATGAGGAGGAAAATTAGTACAGAAGCACAGTGGCTACCAAATGGGAAGTCAGACCGTCTATGGGGTGAAACTGGAGCAGGGCCCAAGGCAAGGGTGTTTGGAACGGAGCTCGCAAAGGGTAGAGCA